>CM038464.1:80647898-81131611 GCA_021464415.1 Lonicera japonica | reverse complement strand
GAAATTATGCATATATTATAAAATTAAACTGGATGCTAATTGGAGACAGGAGCATGATATAAGTATACGAGACTCGAGTTATACTTATATCATCTTTTATAGTATTTGATTGTTATTTATTTCGATCTAAATAAGTGACTATTTGATTTGACAAAAAATATATTAAAACTCAATACTCAATATATTATCTTAATAAATCACTCGATACTATTTATTAATACATTAACCCGGTAAAAAAACATAAAAACACGATGAATTAAAATATAAAGGAGATCATTGAGAGAGAGAGAGAGAAATAAATCTTTGCCCTTAGTTATGGTAATTTTGTGAGTGGATTCTTTCTAAGCTAGGTGGCTTGATTTGGTTGGTTAGTTGCACCGTGTCATGAAAATGATTCTTCTTAGTGGTGAATCTTAGACTTTTTTTTCTTTTTTTTTGTTTCTTCGACGTTGATTTATGTTAAATATAATTTATAGTTTATTTGAGTGATTGAATGGGCTAATATGAATAACTTTTACTTCAGTAAATAGTTACTTCTTGGTGAATGTATTCATTATATTCTTTAAAAGATATTATAGAAATTATGTTTGTGTATGCATTTTAGTTTTGATAGCGGACAATTAAAAAAAATGTCTTATTGGAAAAAGATTTCCACATTAAAGATAAGAAAAAAAAAATTTGTAAATGAAGGGCCTATTTTTCATTTTATTGATAAGATGATATGTGTCTCTTTTTTTTTATTGCAAAATGACATCCCAACCCTTAAAATAAATTAAAAAATACCAATATGCATTAAAATATGAACTGCAATATGAACATTGCAGTCCATATTTCTAGTGCAAAGTTCATATTGCAGTCCATATTTTACTGCAATGCAAACTGTTCAGTCTATATTTCTAGTGCAAAGTTCATATTACAATTCATATTTCACTATAATATGAACTTTGCGGTCCATATTTTTTGCGCAAATTTCATATTACAATTCATATTTTACTTCAATATGAACTTTGCAGTTCATATTTTTGGTACAGAGTTCATATTGTAGTCTATATTTTACTGCAAAGTTCATATTGCAATACAAATTTATATGCATAGTTTCTTTGTTTCACTGCAATATGAACTTTGCAGTCTATATTTTTAGTGCAAAGTTCATATTGCAGTCCATATTTTACTATAATATAAACTTTGCAATCCATATTTTACTGTAATATGAATTTTGCAGTCCATATCTTTGGTGCAAAGTTCATATTGCAATCCATATTTTCCTATAATATGAACTTTGTAGTTCATATTTCACTACAATATGAACTTTGTAGTTCATATTTCACTACAATATGAACTTTGTAGGCCATATTTTTGGTGCAAAGTTCATATTGCAATCCATATTTGACTGCAATATGAACTTTGCAGTCTTGTAAAACCTAAAAGGGTATGATTAATGGAACTTGATAAAAATAAGAAGGGAGTAATTTAGGTAATAGATAACATGTTTTTATTAATTAAATGATATTTAAATTTATTCAAATACCTTCATTTAAAATATAAAACAAAATAGGCATCTTACACTAATCACCAATTAAAAATAGGACATTCATTCAAAAAAAATATTATTCATCAGAATTTTGATAAAAATCAATGTGCAATAAGATCTTCTACCTAATTTCTAGAAATTTCCTTTTAAACAATTGGAGATAAATACCTTTTTCAGGACTTTTATTATTATTTTTAAAAGAAAAAAATTCAATATATTTTAAAAAAAATTGTACAAAAACATAACAATTCTTTTCTCTTTTTTTGTAATGAAAAAATAGAGAAAATTTGGTGCTAATTGATTTTAAAAAAATAGTTTATTATTGTGACACCATGCCTTAATTAACCAAATAATATTCACAATTAAGGCCTGAAGTATCACTAACCCATTGTAGACTAGCTATAGTGGGTCTAATATAAATAATGAAATTATGAATTTAGGTAAATCACATAATATGAGACAAACGATCATGATACTCATGTAATGGACTATAATGTAAAGTAGAAGCATAACACACATATATGTATTCAAAAGACATACAAAACCATGTCAACATGTCGGTTAACGTATATTATAACTTAGGCTAACCATCGCTTGCCATATGAATATATGTTTAGCAACAATAAGTCAGTATCAGAGTGATCTACTTCGTTCCCGACTCCGTTGTTTCCTTAGTCTCATTCATCTCTTAAATACCTGAATTTGTTACATAAAATAGGGTGAGCTTTCAATTCAGTAGGGGGAAATAACAGGGAAATTATGTTAAAAACTTAACTAGCAATTTAATAATGGTTCACACTTTAATCAATAGTACAATTCAAAATCGTCAATTTATAAACCAATACATGCATGTGCATATGCAGATTACCTCTCTTGAGTCAACCATTATACCATGTCATTAAAAGAATATCGAGGCCGGGCCGAATCATAATCATAAGAATAAGAATGTACCTAAAACCCCATTCGGTGAATCATAATCGTAATGATGTACAATATGTATGGCATGCATATGAATGAACATTTGAAGTAACTTATGTCATATAACTTCAACAAATCTCAATTCATATATATCCCTTGGTGTACATTATTCCTCAATTTATCATTTTCATCAATATACAACATCTATACATCTAAGGGATATCACGTATGATTCGAGTAACACATGCATATCAAGTGTAAATGGCATATTTTGCATCAAATCACATACTCATGGCTTTACAAATCACAAAACATCATTATCTTCAACATGTTGTAATTTTTAGAAAAAATATAAATTAAAACATGATCATCGTATAATAAACCATATTATTGGGTTTTAAAAACAAATAAACCCCTACCTCGAATTATCAAGCCAAAACGAAAAGAAAAATATGATAATTGAAACCCCATTCAGTGAAATCCCAAAATTCCTACGTCACCATGATCCTCACATCGCATAGAACAATTTCTTTTAAAGAGGAATCGAATTCTGGAGACTAAATATAAATGAATTTTAGAGAGAAATAAAGAGAAGAAAGCTTACTTTATTTTTTTAGTGTGAAAATGGTGGAAATGAGCCAAAAGAAGGCACTGGAATCATTTAAAATTGTCCAATTGACTCAGTAACAGGCGCCTATTAGGATCATACCAGGCACCTGTTAAGCCTTAACAGGCCCCTGTCCAACTGCGAGAGCTTTCTGCTCCCAGGACTTCCCCAACAGTCACGTATTCTTACAAAACAGGCGCCTGTTGACTCAAAAATTGCAAACCTCAAGTTTTTAAGATAGCAAGACCATTAATAAACAATTTCCACACAAGATGAACTAACCAAAACATAATTTACATTAATATAAACACAGGGTGTTAACAATTATTGTGAAGTTTAGTTATAATTCAGTCCATTCCTTGTGAAATTTTCCTGCCTCCAACCATTTCATCCATGGACTTGTTCTTCCAATTGTCGCCGATCCTTCCAACTGATCTAGTGGCTTATTCCTTTTTCTTATGGACAAAGGCTAGAGATAATGAATGAATCACTAATTGCTAGAATGAAGAAATTTCACATACTCTGTCCGTGACAATTGAAAAATACATGAATTCGACTGGTAAAGGGCGAGTAAATCACCAACAGCGTGCTCATATTTTCACATACTCAACTAATGACGGCTGGAAAAAGTGCATGAACTCGCTCCATAAAGAACATGTAAATTAAATCACCAATAACATCCTTACATTTTCTAAAGCTGGCTCTTAACGACAGGAAACTGACATATACTCAAGAGTGGGGAGCAAGCCTGAAGCTCGTTTTCACTTAAAGTGGACAAATGGATAATTAAGACGGGATTTGAAGAATAATATTGAAAGATAAAAGGCTATTTTAATTACTAAGTGTTTCACTCAGAATTAAGGCATTGATTATAAATAGACTTTCTCTCTGATTTTATCAAAAGACTCTTTTAGGACTATAATGGCACTTGTGGCTCATTTTGACTTAGAGCTACATTAGATGGATAAAGACTATATTTTTCAATGCCAACATTGACGAGACAATATTGGTGGAACCAGAAAACTGTGAATTAGGAAAATCAAATAAAAAGGTTTACAAATTAAAAAAATTCATCTACGATCTCAAGAAAGCTTCCCGTTAATGGTTTCATAAATTTCACTAAGTCATTATCATGTATGGTTTTAAGATAAGTCCAGTTAATGATTGTGTATATCGTAAATTCAATGGGAGCAAGATTTTCTTCCTAGTATTATATGTCGATGACATATAGGCTACTAATAATGATATAGGCTTATTTCACGAAACTAATATATTTCTAATTAAGAGTTTTGAGATGAAAGATCTTGGGGTTGCCTCTTTTGTATTGAAAGTACAAATACATCGGGATTGCTCTTGGGGATATAACTGGTTATCACAAGAGATATATCAAAAAAGACTCATATGTTAGGTTTTGAAGAATGATTGCCATCCATGTAACACCCCCGCCTTAATTAGCAGGATAACACCCGTAATTAAGAACTAGAGCGTTACTAACCCATCATGGGTTGACCAAAATGGGTATTTATGTAAAACAAGAAATCGAGGTAGCATGTATGTCACAAGTAAACCAAGTATGGTTTATACAATAATAATATAACTTTCACACATGCATATAATAATCATACATAGCTAACACAGTAGGAACAAAAAAACACATACGACTATCAGGCTTGCTGTGGCTTCCCGTGAAGACTTATGTACATCACAAAAATATTTACTGTATCAGAGCCTCTACTTCGTCCCTGAACCCGTCGCATCCTTATCCATGTTCGACTCCTGGGTACCTGGCTCATTTAGATAATAGGGTGAGCTACGTGCTTAATAGGTGAAACATAGGATATGATGTTTTAAAATATGTTTAATGAAAATATTTACAAATCCTATTTTAGTTTAAGAATATAGACATATTCATTGTTATCAAAGAACGATGCATGAATGTGCTAATGCAGGTTACCTCTCATGTCAACCATTTACCGCATAATAGAGAATTTAAACTGGGAATATGATCCATTGCCACAAGAGATACCAGGCCATCACCATGTTACCTTGGGACCAACCTCCCCAATTTTATACGAACATTGATACCAGTATAAATTATAATGCCTTGCCAATTGCCTAAGTGCCCGGGCTCCTCACCAGCGGCTTATAAGCGGCTAAACCTTACTCCCCCAGGGATTTAGGGATTCTCAACCCAAGGGCACCGGGCCCCACTTATTTTCCCATCCCGGCAAGCACTATATACATAAGGACATTCCGTACAAGAGATACAAGCATCCCATGTCATAGATAGAAATATATGCACTTCCAGGAGGCAAATAATTGAGCCATGAATCATAGTAATACCCCCAAGCTTTTCGAGCAATTTCTATGCTTCCAGTTGACATATTAGAGATACAAACAAGTACACATGCTTACTAAATATGCATATGAAGCAATTTATGCCATATACACTCAAACAAATCCCACTTCATTTCCCTTAGGGTTCATAATTCATTAACAAACCCATTTTATCAACAAATAATGTTTACACAACCAAGAGATATCTTAATAGTTCAAATAACAATTTATAACAAGTATAGATGGCATATTTTGCCTCAAAGCATGCAATTATAGCTTTGTAATCATAAAAAATCATAATCGCACTTATATTTAATTTCTTAAACAAACACAAGTCAAACGCAACAAATATTGAGAAATAAAATCATTTTAGTAAGTTTTGAAAGCCAGAAAACCCTTACCTCAAGTTTATTAGCAATAAAGAAGAAGGAAATGTGATGATCCAAGCTCCTTCCAAAGTAAAGGTGGAAGGTGATGAATAGTGAAATAAAGGAGGATTTAAGTGATTTGAAGCTTTAATCTCGGACTGACGTCGAAAAGCGTGTGAAAATCCCTTGAGAACTCACCTTTTTCTCTCTCTAGAAGCTTTTAGGTGTGTGTGGGAGGTTTAGGTCGAAAATGAGTGAAAAACATGGATAAAACACACTTAAATCAAGTTAAGTCGGTGCAATGTTCCAGATGGCCGACCGGTATGCAGAAAATGGAGTACCGATTCGCAGCATAAATTTTTCCTAATTTTTAAACGCCAGACCGGTATGCAGAAAATCCTATACGGGTCCGTAGCCAAATTTTCTCCCGAAACTTACAAACCAGACCGGTATTCAAAAAACTTAATACTGATCTGCGGGTAAATTTTGTCATGTTCTTGTTTTGACCGTAACTTCTCGCTCGGAACTCCAATTGAGACGATACTTATATCCACGAAAAGAAAATTCAAAGATCTACAATTTTCGAAAGAAAGTTTTCTCCAAATTATGGATAAAAAAATTTCAAATATATAAATTTTACACAATAATTGGTTAGTGAAAAATAATTAACATAATTTAAATACAAAGTGTTACAATCCATGAGATGCTCCCATAGCTAAGGGAGACAGCTTTAGTCTCAATCAGTTGTAAACACATCATTTTGCAACCCCCATAAAAACCCAAATTTTCAGGAAACGAGTACACATGCATGCATAAGCATCCATATATGCATATCTACTATGAACATGTTATACAGGTCAAAAAAAAAAAGCAAAAGGACGCCCGGACAAGAAGTTATGAGAATAGTCCGAAGCTACCAAAACTAGAAGCCGCCAATCTTGTGAAAACTTGTAAAATAAGACTTCATGATTTCATATCACCCTCTAACTTTTTGATATGTTATATAGTTCTATAAGGAGTAATATACTAAAAAATCAGTTCGATCTGACGGTAGAATCTCCGAAAATTTAAAAAATCGGGAGTTCACTTTGGTTAATCAAACAGAGGCCTTCCCAAATTCCAAATGATCTCAAATTTGGTTAGTGGATTATGGGAAACAACATATTAAAAAATAAGATCCATTCGATGATCACATTGACCAATACATCAAAACCCGTCTTGGGTGAATAATGTTTGTCATGAGGACACTCCATTTTTTTCCACAGTGTCCACACGATAGTCCCCCAAATCCCAGTCTCTTTTGGTTATAAATACACTTGCACTTATCCGATTTAAAGCACCAGATTGCTCCAGAACTTCCGGAATAATACTCTAAAATAGTATTCTTCTATTTTCAAGGTTCAAAGGTAATTTTTATCACAGTTCGGGTTTATTTATTTATTTGTCTTTATTTTATCATTTATAATTGAGTAGTGCATGTAAAAATTGTCGTTTATCTCAAAATCATTCCAAATTTCATATTTACAACCCGTTTTCAAAACCAAAGATGTGGAACAAGCTGTACCCATTTTTAAACATATTTTTACCAGTTAATTTTACAAAATCCCAGTTTTATCAGTCTCATTTCCCGAAGAAATCAGTAAGCGTTTGTACTCGGTTTAATCTATAAATTGCAGTGCTTACCTAAATATCCAATATGAGAATAATGGATTCATCAATGCTAGTTTAAATACTTAAACTGTGGTACACTATTAACAAACCAATCTCGATGTTTTCGCGATATTTTGGATTTGTTTTGAGGATTGAATTAATGCTCCTTTTTTGGGGTTATTATTGTTACTTAATGGAATTGTCTCAAGGTCAAAATGCATAACTTTTAAATGCTCTTTTCCAAAACTATTGCTTAATACATTAAGCTCATAGAGCAATTAACCAACAATAAGAAAGATGCCAACTTTCATGATTTTCTTTTAGCAAAAACTCTATTTGGTGTTGCACTATTCATACAATTGTGTGATTGAAAAGTTTGATCATTATTGGGTTATTTCTTATATCCTTGTTTTGCGTGAATTTTTATGTTCACTTGTCAAGATTCTTATCTAACACCCTTTTTGGTATTTACAAGGAGATTATTTGAGTATAGCTACTAATGTTATTATTTGAATAGCATCTATCACTTTCAAGTTTATAATTTCACTTTTTCTTATTTCTTCACCTTTTAACTTCGGATATCACGCAAGAAAATAAGGCTGAATTTCGGATATTAAGGCTTGCCCATGCCTTATCAAAACAGCACTTTTACGTTTTGGACACAATTCTCAGTTTTGGCCTGCCCACGCTTTAAGCAAACACTTCTTCTGATTTCTTCACCTTTTAACTTCGGGCTTTTTCTTCATCTTAAACTACAACACCCAAATTTTAAGAACTCCTTGAATGCATGATTATCATTCAAGCTTGTTGAATCAAGTATGTGAAATTCTATGGAATTCCTTTTGAATTTTCATGCTTTATCATTGTGTGTCATCATGTGTGGATCATCGTTTGGATTGCCACGAACCTCCATGGTTGAATAGAAACTGAAGCTAGGCCAGATCACATCAATGGTCTCCTTTATTTTACGAATAATCAAAACCTGTTTAAACGATACTCATTAAATCATTTCTCAAACAAACACAATCATTGAACAAAAGTTCGTTCATAGTCTAATCATGTTTTAGTAAAGTAGTCAATTAATTTGTCCAACTTACTTAAAACTTCGAATACAACTTGATTATAAAATTCAAAGTAAATTCTTTAATTTAATACAATACAACTTAAATTAAATGTATAAGACAAATTACTTAGTCCAAGAAAACTAAGTTGTCAAACCGTGGACAACTATTAAGTATATGGGTTATCAAAGGTAACTAGATATAATACACACGCCATCCCATGAATGTACCTGCAAAATTGGTTTGAAAAATGGGAGTGGGCCAAATACGGGCTCAGTAGGAATTCTACGATTTTACATATGAAAGTATACATAATAATACACATGCAACGTGCCATATCAAAATAATAAAGAAATCATATGTATACTATATACATATAACTAATACTCATCGATCTCAAATGCCATAAAAATATAGTAAGTGCAATGCATAACAAATGCTATCCCAATCCAACAGATAAAATGAATTCGTATAACCAAAATACAATATGGAAGGAAATACCGCTAAGTTATGTTCATATCAAAAGTAGGCACTAGTTATATGCCATCGTACAATATTTGTTTCTTTGTCCATCAACAGAACATGTCACTGGTAGCTCGAATCTATCATGGTTAAGTTCCGTCCATGGGAACAATAATGTAACTAGTAATTCAGACTTGTCCCTGTTGCGTTCCTTCCATGGGAACATTAGTAACATGGCTGCTATAGCCAAATCCTCCCATATGACCTAATAGGTCAACTACGTATAATTGTCTACTGTGCACAGTCTAGCTCCCATAGCCAAGTCTTCCTATAGGACACCTAGTGACAAGCTTGCCATAGGCTAATGTATAATGATAGTCACATCTAAGTAACTAAAGTATTATATCCAACTGGTATAATAATATTGCCTGATAAAGGTAAAGCCATGAATAAATCTCAAACCATAATGAGATATAAAAACTAGTAATAATCATATCCACAGTTAAAAATATAGCAACTTTCTATAGGTTTAGAAATTCCATCAAATAGTGAAGTCGTAGTAAAGTTCCAGTCTTTACGAAAAAGTAGTAAGCTAACCATTAGCATTTTTGTGTTAAATATATTATTACCATATGATATCTAAAGCAAATCTCAAAAAATATGATTTTATAAGTTCTAGTACTCATTTTAGAAGATAACCCCACATTTGTTACTTTTTACAAACATATATGCATATATCGGTAATTTAGAAAAGTGTGAGTTTAAGCTATTTTATATCAATCATGCGTAATATCTCTATGGTAGTCATATACATGTTTTTTGAAAACCATTTTTATCCTAAAACCCGCATTAAATCCATTTATAATGTTCTTTTACGCTATGGTGGGTTTTAGGTCCAAGTTTGTGAAGCTATAACATGCAACTGGGGATTTTGGCATTATTATTAAATTGAAGTTGTACTAAGTGCTTATACATCAAAAGAAATCATAAATTGTAACCCCAAACCCGTGCACGTAAGCCAATCAACATCCATCCAAAAATTCCCAATTTACTAGTAATAAGAACATGCAACAAGTAATACTTTGAAAAATAAGTTCAATACTAGTGTTCCCACCCCTATGAAGCTCTATCAACAAGATTGAAATGATTTGAAGTAATAATAAAGGCTGGACCAGAGCATTCTCCCAAATTCCAAAGCTTCAAGTGGTGGAAAGCATGGTGATGGTGAAGAATATGAAGAATTTGAGTAATTGATGACCAATTCTTGATCCAAGGTGTAAAACCCCCAAAATCCACCCACAATTCTCCACTTTCTCTCTCTAGAATTTGTCTTAGATGTTTTTTAGAGTAACATGGTCAAATTCTCTATAAAAAGGGGTCAAATGGGTCAAACACGATTGATAAAGTTTCTAGTGCACTATTCTTATTTTGGGCATAACTTTTCACTTGGAACTCTGATTAATACACAGTTTTTTCCTAATTAAAGATAACTCAGAAATCTAAAAATTTGGTCCCTGGAGGTTTTACCAAATTTTCAATAGATTGGTGCCATAACTTTGTTGAAGATGGTGGTCTGCCAAAATATATTTGCTACATTTTCTGATGCAAGCATATTTTAGTTAATTTGCTTACTTTGCGCTAAATTATGACTCACGAGGAGTGTGAATTGACTCTCGATCAAAAAAAAAGTTGTATAATGGATTAAAATCTATTTAATGGCATAAATAAGGATTCATTTGGTTATCGTATGAGGAAGTTATGATCTTTCAAAGTTTGGGAAAACTCAATTTGATGATAAGGTCAATTTTCACCGTTTGTCTACCAAATCCAACCACGGGTTTCTAAAATGCATTTCAACCATACACTCATATATAATATTACTAATATGACATGTAAGAAGTGTTTAATGCACATAAAGATGCCCGGAATAAAAAATGGTTACCCGAAGCAAGTTTAGTTATAGAAATGCTATTAAGGAGCGTTTGGACGTTCAAAACTCATTCGAACAATCCAAATTGCGTGGAGACTATAAATACAAGTGTATTATAAATAATAGGACCTACAAAATTTGTACGTTTTATAAAAGGATGCTCGGGATTGACTTTTACCACTTAAAGCCACAAAAGAGAATAAATCACGCTTACGAACGATTTAACATCTCAATACTCAATTTGGACATCAGATACATGGTGCAACTATGCTCTCAAGTCTAATCAAACTATTTAGATGTGTAGGAGGTGTTCGAACCATAATAATCATCTCGGTTCTAAAATTCACTACCCAAAGTGCAAATAAGGAGAAGATTTACTAGGCTGTGGAGGCACAGGCGTTACATTGCCAGTGGGAGTACATCAGTTCAACACTGAAGCATAACCATCCCATCCAATGGGAGTACATTAGTTCAACCCCGAACCATAATCGTTGACAAAATCGTCCCAGCCAGTGCGCGTACATCAATTAAACACCGGATCATAATTTTTAACAGAACCTTCCTTGCTAGTAGGAGTACATTAGCTTAACAATAAGAAAATCATTGACAAAACCGTCCCAACAATGGGAGTAAATCAGCTCAACCTCAAATTATAATTATTGACAAAACCGTCCTAACCAGTGGAAATACATCAGTTCAACACCCGATCAATCTTTTCGAACCACCATGCTAATAGAACCATCCTCGTTAAGAGGAGTATAACATTCTAGCACATCACAGCAAAGCACATGAAGTGTCCCAACTAGTCCCGAAGCTATAAAGCCATCTTCGATGGAGATAATAGTACAGCATGATGTCAATTGCATAGCATTGCTTTCAAAATATTACACAGATTCATGCGAGCTTTAAAAAATGATGCGTTCTTGTTATCGACCTAGTTTTTTTGCTTCACAAAGAACCTAGGCCGAAAGGGTCTGTGAGCACCTCATTTTGTGACTCCAGTAATAACCCAATTTTTTAGCAAATGAGCACACATGCATGCATAAGCATTCATATATGCATATATACTATGCACAGGTTATATAGGTCAAAGAAGGAAGCAAAAAAGACACCCGGACAAGAAGTTACGAGAATGATTGAAAGTTGCCAAAATCGAAAGTCGCCAATCTTATGAAAACTTGTAAAATGAGACTTCCTAATCTCTGATCATCCTCAAACTTTGCAGGATGTTATATAGTGCCATAAGTAGTAACATACTCAAAAAATTAGTACGATTTGACGGAAGAATCTCCAGGAATTTAAAAAATCGGGAGTTCATTTTTGGTAATCAAACGGAGGCCTTCTCAAATTCTAAATGAACTTAAATTTGGTCAGTGGATAGGTTTTCTTATGGGGAACAGCATAATAAAAAATTAAATCAATTCGATAATTCATTTGGCCGATACAGCAAAAATCATCTCGAGTGAATAGTCTTTATCATGTGGACACTCACTTTGTGTATTGTGTGGACACTCCCTTTTTCTCCAAAGTGTCCATACGACAACCCCCCAAATCCCAATCTTTTTCGGCTATGAAATACACCTGCACTGATCCGATTTAAAGCACTAAAATAGCTCTAAAACTTTCAGAATAATACTTTAAAATAGTATTATTCTATTTTTAAGGTTATTGGGTAATTTTTCTCGTAGTTTGGGTTTATTTATTTATTTATCTGTCTTTATTTTATCAGTTATAATTGATTAGTTGCATATAAAAATTATTGTTTATCTCAAAATCAATCTAGATTTTATATTTAAAACCCGTTTTCAAAACCAAAGGCATGAAACGAGCTGTAACCATTTTAGACATATTTTTATTAGTTAATTTTATAAAATCCCAGTTTTATTAGTCTCAGTTCACGAAGGAATCAGTAAGCGTTTGTACCTGATTTAATCTTTAAATCACGGTGCTTACCTAAATATCTAATATGAGAATAATGGATTCATCAATGCCGGTTTAAATAACTAAACTGTGGTACACTAGTGAAAAGAAAGAGATGAAAAATATTCCTGACGCGTCAACTATAGGGAGTCATATGTATGCTCAAGTATGTATGCATCCTGATTTAGCGTTCATACCAGGGATGTTGGGTAGATATTTAAGTCAACCTAGGATGGATCATTAAAAAGCATCCAAACAAGTATAAGAGAATAAAAGATCACTTGTTTATTTATCAAAAATTATATTAGTTAGAAATCATTAAGTATCAAATTTCGATTACAATATATGATATACCTGGGAAACTTTGTCACGATGCTGTGGATTATGGATAGTGTTGAAATAAGGATATATTGTGACGATAAATCTATTGTGCTATATTCTCACAACAGAAATTCTTTGAAAGTTTAATGCATATAAACGTTAAATTTCTTGTTGTTAAAAAGAGAGTTCAGAGTTATCATGTCTATAGAGCATATAGGGGCAAACTCCATGATTGTGAATCCACTCACTAATGGTTTAACACATAAGGTATTTCATGAGCATATTGCTCATATGGGTGTTGTACTACTATTCGATAATGTGCTAATTTAGTGGAACTTTGTATTATGGATACTTTTTTATTTAGACACATATTTTCTGTTGAATAAAGAATGGTTTGATTTTGTTTTGACTCTGAATGTTTTATCTTCCATTGTGGTTTTACATAAAGTTTGGAAGGTTAAGATTGCTCTCATTAAAGTATGACCACTTGGAAAAAGGCATGATGGGTGCAACTTGCATGTAATTTTCACACCACATATCCATACTCGATCTATGTCATTGAATGTATTAGTATGGTGATAATGAGTGGGTTTAGTTACAAATATGAGTGTAACGAATGTTGCTATATGATTTTATAGTGCAAATGAGATGGACCATATTATTTTAAAGCTATTATAGATTTTCAATGATCGATCACATAAGGATTTGTAATATAATTATTGTAGGTTTACATGTGTAGCCAAACTGGGAGATTGTTGGAAAATTGGTGTGTACCAGTGTGGTTCCTTCTAGTTATACCAGTACGACTACCCAATTATGGAATATGCTTGTGTAAGGTCTAAATTTATGAGGACTTAGTATTTAGTTGGCTTTATTATGATTCTACACAAAAAATTATTGTAGCTTTGCTAAGTATTGTTGAAGATCTGAATAAGCAATGTTCAAGAGGAAGATAGCCACACTTACTGAAATCAAAATTAGAACTCAAATCAATGGGATTAAGGTAAGTCGGGTAAGTGGCTAGTTAGATTCGAAATCCTAATGTGGTGTATTTAAAATCAGAAAACAGATTTTGAACAAAACCTATTTGTAATATAATTTTATGCCAGATTTATGTTTTGCTTTAAATATTAAGTGTTTAATTGGTTTCCTGATGAAGTAATGCTGAAGGGACTAAGTTTAAATAATTAATAGAAATAATAATTAAAATCCTATAATGAAAAATACACTGAGGACTAGAGTGTCCATAAAGAATTGTATATTATTATACCAATACGCATATTGAATACATAACAAAATCTTCTATAGGTTATCGTACCGGTATGAGATGTTATAATTCAATACCAGTACATGAGATTGATTTTTAACCTAGTTTCTCTGACACATGCGTTCCAGTATAAGCACTTTAATGCCAATATAAGTATGCATGAGCGGCGTAAAATTAGGGTTTGTCTATTAATACAAACTCAAGCGACACTTGTTTGTCTTAGGGTTTTGAATTGTTTTCATCTATAAAACCAGCTAGGTCATCAACCTCCGTAACCAAATTTTTATCTCTACAGAGATTTTCAAAAAATCACGTGTAGCTTAGAGATTATACACCTACTATTCATGTTTTAAGTTTACATGCAAGATTGTTCTTCAATCTAAAAACAACTTCAGATCCCAAACCAAACCTTTTTAAGTGTATAACGAAAGAGGTGATCAAAGTGGACAGGGGCACATGTAGGCAGATCTGCTAAGGAACTTGGATCGTGATCGCATAAAGCATTGATTGTGAATAGGATGCTGCATAAGGAGTAACACCTGGACATTTATTGGTACAATGGGCAAGACAGAGCCAACCCTCTAAAGAATACAGACATGGTCGTTGACAAACCGTTGAAGGATATAATGGATGATTGCAGTTGAAAGTGGAAGAGAGTGTAGCGACACATGTAACATTGTAAGTTTGTGTCTATGTCTTTGTAACTATTCTTATTCATAGTGGATTGTTGTTGGTTTATCTCGAGTATTAATCCTACCCATGTAGGAATAACTCATTAGATCTTGGTGTTGTGCGATTGTTTTTTGATCTGCTTTATGTTGCTACATATGTTTCCACATGCTAGATAAGAATAATGGTTTTTGAGAATTAAAATTGATTAGACTAAGGTTTAATTTCATTATTTTAATCACACCAAAAAAATCCACTTTCGGTATAAAATTGATAATTGACTTAGACCCCTCTAAAACTTTTAGCTTACACATTTAATCAATTATATTATGAGATATCTAGTACAAGGTAGAGGCTTTGCAACGTGTAAAAACCCAATACTTGTCATATTATGATTGATGAGATTTTATTTAAGCTTGTATCTAATGACCTCCAAGCCCCCCCCCCCCCCCCCCCCCCCCCACCCTCAGCCCCCTAATGGTTTTGATCCCTTGGTCAAATCGATATACGCTCTACTTCTCTTCCCACTTTAGAGATAAATCATATTGAGTCCTTTAGGATCTTGACATTGGAAGATCACAAACTTACAAAGCTTTCGCACTTTACATCATCATGGATTCAAATATGCCTCCTAAAGATTAATCTCTTAAGAATTAGACATAATTATGATCTTTAATGCTTATATGATTTAAGATTAAAATCCAACAGTTCTCACCGGCTATAAGCTATTACTAAGTTTCTTGATTGTTTCTGGAGATTGTAATGCAAGCCAATGATCATTAATGTTGTTGCTTTACAACGAACAGGAATTGTGGATGAAATGGAGGTTTTTAGTGCAATGTTAGACCTAAAGAGTGCGTGGGTTTTCAATAGATGAGAGGAAGGTTTGGATGTCAAGTTTTCCCACCATTTTTTTCCGTATTGTATATAATTATCAGAGTTAAGAGCATCCAGCCCAAAACCAATTGACAGTTGGCCTCCATCTTATATATTGCTTCATGAGGATGGATTGGTTATATTGGGTGACATGGAGCCGATGTGGCCGTCAAGCCTAAAACGTGAGTAACAACCTTCATAAGGGGGGAAGGGTTATATAGGGTGACATGGAGCCAGTGCGGCCGTTGGGCCTAACACGAGTAATAAGTCGCCCTCTTCTATACCATATTTAAGTTCGGTGCATCCAACCCAAAATCAATTAGCAATAGGTGGAGTAGCCCGGCCCTCTATCTTATATATTGCTTCATGAGGATCTAATTTCCTGATGTGTGATTTATAACCTCAACAGTAATAAATAGTTGACTTAATTTTGCAAAATAAAATGGTGTGCTCCAAGCAAATAAATTCTATTTTTGTGGTGCTTTAGCACAAACAAGTAAATTTGTAGTTGCTCCTAGCGCATAAAACTCAATGGTATTTTAAGAATTGAAACATATATAGTTGGGATTCATTACATAGACCTTAGAAGGGGTGGATTCGATACGATTATCGTACCACAAATCCCATACCAATTATCATATCAAGTTTTAGGTATGCCAAAATTCATAATTAGTATTTTAACTAATTTTCAATATACTAAAGTCCCGTATATCAAAATAATCGGTTGATACGGTATGGTTATATTTTTCTATCGTCAAAAAAATTAAATTCACATACCGACTCCCTATTTTTTCCTAGTAAAAAATTACTTCAAGGTGGGATGGTGCTGAGAAGAAACAGTTATTACCATTCTAAGTAGTGGAGGTATGCCTTTTCTTAAAATCCTGTGGGTTAGATAACAGTACAACAAAATTCCTCATAGGATTTGGATCACGGACCTTCCAATTGGTTTCTATGAAAACAAAGAAAGAGGAATTGAAAAAAATATAAATAAATCTATGAAAGTGTTAGATCCTTATATTATATGTGTATATATGTTTAATAGGTTAAAAAGACATATTTTGTTACGTTACTGTATAGTAATGGTTTATGTACTGTATACTAATGGTAATAAAATTCATAACCACTATATACCATATATACCATACGCTATCGGTTCGGTTCGGTATAATTAGTGAATAAGACTTTACAATAAGACCTTCCTCTAATGCATTATTCAAAATATTAAATTATACTAGTTAGCAATCGTTGTGATGTACATGGGCATCTAACAATATTTATTTTTAGCGGATAATTTAATATTATTTGTGTGTGTATATATATATTATATTTTGTTTTATTTTGTTGTATAATTTAGTAAAAAAAGTAAAATACACATACTTATGTCTGTCAATGAGGAAATGTTAAGCGCACATGCTAAAATTTTAAATAAAATGTGTTCGTACATATTACCATACAGTAATAGAGACATTACTATATAGTAATAGACATACAACTTACGAAAAATAGTTAATGAAGTGATTTAAAGACAAAAAAAAAAATTAATGTAAAAGTAAATGAAATGAAGATCAAAACCCTAAAGACAACTATTATAAAGAGGAGGCCAATATATAATTTAAGTAAGAAACAAAACAAATGATAAAGGAAAAGTGCAATGAATTAATGAATTAATCTATTTCTTACTTTAATTAAGGGGGGAGAGTAGAAATACTTCTTCCGTATTACATATATCTAATGTAAAATTATAAAAACCTTTATTATAAATACCGCCCTGTATATTTACTCTGCCCCAAATGCCATCACCATCTTTTTTTCTCTCTAGATCTGCCAACATCAGCAACCCATTTTCTTTTTCTATCTACATCTATTCTCACACATAAATAAATCATATATCCATTTACTTCCCTCCCAGATATACAAGGGTAACCATCACTAAGTGGCTCAATGATAATGTATTGGGATCAGTTATAAGTTCGACTGATAGCTCTGCAGGTCAAATTCTGATAGTTGCAAAAATATTTGATGGCCTGCAACTGGTTAGTGTTGCATAAATATGAATTAGTAAAGATCGCGAAAATTAACTCAGACACTTTGTAATATTAAAAAATATTTGAACCAAAAAATATATATACAAACGCGGATTTGTGCCTGGGCCAGAAGACTCCGGTCCATTTCAAAAAAAATAATTATCCAGCAACCGTACATGAAAAAGGAAAGCCCATAAATACGCAGCGCAGCCCTTTGCCTCAATCTCAGCCCACCCCTTAATCTCATCCAACCCATTCTCATTTTTCTAAAGGCGTGCAGCTCATAATATTCATCTTTTTTATTTTATTTTTTAAATAAAAAAGGGTTATTGCAAAGGAAAGGAGACGTCACCCCTTTTTCTCTCTGTTATTTTCTATATCAATCAACTAGCATCTACTGATTTATTTATAAGAGAGAAATCATAATTTAAATTTGTGATTAATTTTAAAATTTGACCTGCCAAAAATAAATAAATAAATAAAATATTTATATTCCAATTAAAAGTAGTATAGAATCAGATTAGACCTCAACCAGTCCTATTTTAAAGAAGATGGTATTTGGCAAACCGATAAATTTTTTTCATAAAACTTTGTCGTGATGTGATTTTTATAATAAGTTGATCATCTTCACAAAATTATATTAATAAAATTCAAAGTGGAAGTGAGCGTATTGAAAATTTCATATATATATGTTTATTTTTGTCCATTTAAATTTTAAATGATTATCATATTAATTAAATTTAGATGGCTTATTATAGAGATCATCGCGCCTTAAGTTTAATAAAAACTTGAAATGGATGATATTCATTGTTTTCTTAAAAAGAGGACATTCCTCTATGTCGCAAAGTTAATGAGTTAAGCCCTTAACTATCTATAACTTATTAAAAATTCATATCTTTGTTCAGCCCGCCTGGCCCATGAACAAATCATGGTCCGCCCCCGCAAATATATATATATATATATACACAAACATACAAGGGAAGGATTTTAAAAACAACTTTTTGTTCCCTAAATATGGATCAACTATTTTAAGGAAGTAAATAGATGAATTTTCTCATAAGATTTGGTGAAGATTATCTCCATGATCAATAAATTATTTCCATCAAATTTCATTAAAAAATTTATTCGAGAAATGGACTAGCTCAACATCTAAAATTTCAACAGCTAGAAATGCGTATATATGTAGACTTTTTAGTAAACCAACTTCGCGATTTATTTTTGCATAAAATTTGGTGTCAATAATTTGCTAATCACATAAATCATCTTCACCAATTTCATTAAAAAAAATTATATGTTTACCATCTCAAAATGGTATGTATGTATGTATGTATGTATGTATTCAAGGATCAGAAAGTTGATCTTCTTAAGATCATTCCCCAAACATATATATATATATAACACATTATACTGTCTCTCTTTTGGTGCATTGTAATGCCCCTCTTCCCATCGCCAGGCACAATCCTACCTTGTTAGCCTAATTCTCATCCTAATAGCGTTTTCAATAATGAATTTTGGACATGGTAGAAATTTTTGTGGTTTAGATGTCTCCTATGCATATAATTAGTGTAATTAGACTGAATTGCATGGTTGCACCATGTATCGGATGGCCCAATTGTATATTGAGGCATTCAGTCGTTCGCAAGGGTAATTTATTCTTTTTCGTGCCTATGAGTGGTCAAAATCAATTTTAAGGAAGCTTTTATAGTATGGACAGCTCTCGTAGGTCCTATTATTGATAATATACATGCGTGTATAATTGCTATGCAATTTGGATTGTCCAAATGGGTTCCAAATGTCCAATCACTCCTTAGCGGCATTTATATTAGTAATCGTGCTTCGAATAACCTTTCATGATTTTAGGCATCTTTACGTGAATTCAACACTTCCTACAAATCATATTAGCGATATATCATATACTTGCATCGTTGGAATGCATTTCGAGAAGCCATGGTTAAATTCGACAGGCCGATGGTGAGAATTGAACTACCAGCAAAAACGAGTTTGTGCCCAACTTTGAAAGGTCTTCACTTCCTCATATGATGTTCACATGACTCCCCATTTGGCAACTTTCTCCAAGTCGGTTTGTAAGTAATGAAACTACACCTTGAGGATTGTACCTATATTGCTTAGCGGGGATATTGTATTTTGCAAGAATTGTTAATGATGAATTAATAATGAATACACAGTTGGCAAATGCTTGACCACATATGGAATATTCCTTTTATTGCGCTACTTTATATGGCATAAGCTATATGGAATCAATGTATCATTGATTATTGAAGTACTTGTGTATATGGCCATAGATTGGTGAATTTTACATATGTAATATCCAAATTAGATACTCATGAACAAGATACACTAAAATAGTACTATTCGATGTGTTGGCCCGTTTATGTTTTGTTATATATATCATACGGTTAAGATTTGGAGATATATATATATATATATGGCTTTCTTCAAACATGCACAAATGGTTCTTGGGGCGGAGGGGAAGGGAGGACTTGGCCATGGTAACTACACACATTGATCTGTGTAGACAGATCCCGCTATGAAAGCAGCATACTCTATGGTCCATTAGGGAGACCTAGCCTTAGGGGTTGCATACCCTATAGCCTATGGCAGGCTTACATTTAGGTGGTCTATTGGGGGACTCAACCTTGTGGGCTTAGATCACAGTGCCATGCACAGTTTAGTAAATCCTAAATGTCATATTTGAGACGAAATAGTGTATTGTAAGACTAGTGCCTACTTTTGATATGAGTATGCCTTTGTGATATTTCCTTTCGTATTGTATTTTTATAATTTGAATTCATTTTATCTATTGCATAGGAATAGCACTCAGTGTGTGTTGCACTTACTTTATTTTCACAACATTCAAAATAAGTACTACGTGTAAGTTTAAAATATACCAATTACTGCCTTATCTTCTATATGGCACGTTGCATGTATATTACAATGTGTATTTTAGTATACAAAACCCTTATAGTTCTCACTAATCGAGCCCAATTTTGACTCACTACTATTTTCTAAATAGTCTTGCAAGTATTTTGATGGGTTGGCGCGTTTACAAAGTTTAGAAGCCTCTATGTATAAATGTTCAAACTTTTTAATATATTTTTAGTACTTTGTATAAATGTTCAAACATTTTAATAGATTTTTAAAACTCTATACAAATGTTCAAACCTCGTTGTACCAATTAATCAAAAAAATTATATGGAATGCTTTAAATCATTGTATGATTATCATATGGTTTATTGGAAAGTCTCTTAGAAACATTTTTATGTATGAACTCCGATTTTGAATAATGTAACTATTATTTATCTTCTTGGGTTTTTTACGGACAGATTTTATACAAACATGGTACTAGATTGACGTGAGAAATTGATTTTACTCGTGCCTTTTTCTAAAAT
Source organism: Lonicera japonica (assembly GCA_021464415.1). Classification (NCBI taxonomy): domain Eukaryota; kingdom Viridiplantae; phylum Streptophyta; class Magnoliopsida; order Dipsacales; family Caprifoliaceae; genus Lonicera; species Lonicera japonica. The sequence continues at coordinate 81,110,257 of CM038464.1, read as the reverse complement.
GGGTAATACTCGGAAATATTTTTTAAAATTACAAAATTTACACCACACCCATCATTTTAAGTGACGGCATTTGTGATTAATCGAGTCTCGAGGGTCCAAACTCCATAATAGAATTCAAGGTGTCACATGCATGTTAAGTCGCTTTGGACCAAATTTTTGTTTCATTTCTCAACTAGAGAAGGCCGAAGCTCATGAAGTTTTAAATTTGGCAAACCACAACCACGATGGCACATGGTTGAACTATTACCCAAAGTTCGACAATTGCTGGTTGAACTAAACAAATTGAAGTCGGGTCCCATAACCCTCTATACCACCCCCATTACATTAGCAACATGGGTCAATGCAAATTCTCCTGTTTGGTGTCCAAATTGCATTTTATAAGTTAGTTGAAGTTAGGCAACTCAAGAATCACCTTCTTACACTTTCAACGTGGGTCGTTACAACCATGGAGTAATTCGTTGTTGAAGAAGGGCCAACCTCCAAAAGCTTATCTCTTTACAAGAAAAATCAAACAAAATCTTAACCAGATCATCAAAAACTCTGCTTATATTAACATCCATCCATGTTTTCCACGCAGAGCTGGTAATATTCTGACTGGCAAAGCCTATTCAACATTCTTAGAGCTAAGATTTAATGGTGGTTATCTTCCACGCGTCACTGAAAATTTTATCCACATTTTTACCGATAACCATCCAGCGCACCCAACTATAAACCAACCTTAAACCAGCAACCATTGGAAGGCTCTACAATGAAATTAAAAGTTGCTCGAGATCCCCCAGGACTTGACGTTGTAAAGGCAGAAGTTCAAGGTAGGACTTTTTGTGTGCAAGAAATGTTTCTAGACAAGTATAACGACTATTGTAGGGTTTTCAAACGGATAATGGATTGTGTGAAAACCACGTATTATAAATCTAATGGAAACAAAATACAAAATACATCAAATAAGGGATTAGGAGCATCGGTTAACTCCAAATGCCGTAGTAAATAAAAATGCTTATAAATGCTTGAACATTTTGTTTTTGAATTTGATATATCCTCTTTCATTAATATTTTAAAGAATGGGCAAAAAACATTTCAGCATATTGTTCATGCCCACATACACATTGGTATACAAAGGCAATCCTAAACTGTGAGGCAGAGATCGAATGAATACAAGAAAAAGAAAAAAAAACTTCAAAACCCAAAGATGGGCAACAAGAGCAGAGAACAAAAGTTACAACAGCCCTCACAAGTTATACAAGCTATACAAAATTCCTTCTGGTATACCCTCTCTCTCTCTCTCTGGGGGTTTCTTCTACACTTTATAATATCACTTCTTCATGTATGTGAGATATGGATCTTGAGCAATTGTTGTAACATCTGGCCTATCTGCCTGGTTATACGTTAGACATCGTCGGATAAATTCCTGCACAGAATCACAGCAAAAGTGTTAAAGAGAAATCTAAAAAACCACTTGAATGGGTGATCTAGGAACTGAATAGATAAGTCGTGAAAACAAATAAGCATGATTTACAACATTCAGAAGATGTATCGTCCAGAGTTTAGAATTTATTATACGCACATTGCCACATCTACATTTCAGCTTATTTAAATTTTGATTCTATTTTGAATTAACTTCAACCATTGGAATTAATATCAACATATAATCTAACCGAAAAGTTAGAGAAACAAAAATAAAATCATAAACAGAAAGGAGGTCACTGTTAATCTATCTCAGTTCTCACAGGAGGAGGTTACAGTTATAAAAATTCTAAGTCAGGTGAGGTCAATTCAAAATACTGAGGTGGCCAGTACAATATAGGCCAAAACACAAGGGAGATCACTATAATTATCCCGAAAAATGCAACCTTTTTTTTTTCTTCCATGGAATCCAATTCTTTGGACAACAGGTAAAAAAAATTACATGAAAAAAGAGGAAAAGATGTAGAACATTTCACCAAATTACTCTTCTTTTTTCAACTTTTCATGAAACTTAATTGTGGCTGATCATTTTCCAACTTTTTCTCACGGTTGCATTTGAGTGCACTTCTCTTTCATGGAAAATGCCCAAGAGTCTAGATAGGCCATCTTTAGTGATTTCTTATTGCATTAACTCACAAGGAATCAGTTTCTAGGGTATAACTTGTCTTAGCTTAACTTTCCCTCCGTCAATGGGAATCCAAAACCCACCTCCCTTTTAAACTTTTGTCTTGCATCAAAACTAATTACAAGGAAAGCAAATCCTTTTTAGTTTTTATAATCAAACACATCATTGCAGCATCATTGTTCTCTCTTTCTTCCTTTCATGCCTTCTGATATCGTGCGGAAAGCATACAAGGAAATTGATCATTTTGATTAATAAACGCGGGTAATAAAGCGTCAACACTCGTGAAAGAGTATTAATTCGAAATCACAGAAAAAAGTTGCACAAATGCAGCAGAACTAGTAGTAAGCGGGAATATTATTTTATTTATTTTTTTACCTTGGCCTCATTTGAAACAGAGGGTCTGGAAGGGAATTCCACTTTGCGGGCTTTGATAATGGTATCTTCACGTAAAATCCGTTCTTGGGTCTGGTCATGTCCGAAAGGACGTCTGCCAAACAGCATTTGGTACAATAAAATACCAGCAGACCAAACATCGACCTATTTTCCCACATATAAACAAGTTAGGTAGGGGGCTCAGCTGATTGAAGAAGACGCAGATTCATTCAGTGATTGCAAAACACTTTCATCACTGAAGCTTTAATAAAAATAAAGCCGACGTTAAGGGACTGTTTGGTTTGAGGTGAAAAAATATATTCATCTAATCAGCACAGAACTTTGTTCAATGTTTCTGCTCATTGATTCATAATTTTATACAAACAAAATATCTACCAAAGTAGGGTTCAAGAAACCACCGAACCGAACCAGTTGGTTTTTAAGGTTCACATTTCAGTTCGTTTGTGAAATATGAATACCGACAGGACGAGTTTGGTTCAGTTTTGAGGTGCCAATAACCAACCAAAACCATACCAACAAGAGTATACACATGTCACTATTTTATAGGTTGGGGAATTTTAATTTTTTTTGGTTCTATGACATAGATAATATAGTGGGCCTTTCACAAGAATAAAATAAAAGAAAATAGGCCCATAAATATAGCCTCATCAAAAAAATTCAGGAATTAAATAAGCCAATGAGAGAATTGCCCAAAATTAGATCCAGGCTCATGTCCCAAAACCAAGCAAAACCGACTGGGATCAATTTAGCCTATCCATTGGTTCGGTTCGGTTCGGTTGACATGCTAGGCAAAACCGACATGGTCGGTTCCTTTGAAACGCGTGCTCAAAACCAAACTGAAAACCAACCTGTTAACACCCCTAATCCAAAGTAGGTGAAAATGCTTCTCACTGTTTCTAACATATCAGAAAAAGTACAAGTAGGAGGAATGTGAATGATAACATACCTTTGATGAAATGAGAGGTATCCTGCTTAGCTCAAAGCACTCTGGAGGGAGATACCTGAAATCACGGAAATGAAATAATCAGAGGGCCCGCCGCTCCGAAAAACTATTACAAATGTACAAACTACACTTCAATCTGTAACATATCTTCATAATGGTGAAATATGTCTATTCACATTGTCATGCAGATCGTACATGGTATAGAACAATGGTAATTCCGAAGGCCCTAAACTGTTAAAAATGTGAATTTCAGCTTCAACAAGTACTAGGGCTTGGGCCGCTTGGCAACATGAGTTCATTTTACAGCCTTCAACTTTATTTGGATCCACAAACCCCCAATCATCTTTTAAGAAAAGCCAAAGTCATTTTAGACTTGGGAATTTCATAATTAGACGAAGTTATGCGTTTCTTTTTTTAAGAAAGTTAGACTTAGGTACTACCTCCTAACAACTGTTAAAACTTTTGTTTCTGATCAAAAAATTAAAAAACTAAAAAAAAAAACTGTAAAAACTAAACAAAATCTAACTATAAACCATTAAAAATAACCTAACTCCAGTTTAAAAGTACACATTCATTTTTACAAAAAAAAAGGCAAAGCAAAAATTAAGAACAGAAACAGCACACAGCAGCTTGCAAACCTACCCCCTAACCCAGACACTTCAATCATCCCACCACCAGCGTCCCAACCCCCACCCAAAATGCAGAGCCCCCGCCACTGACGCCCAAAGGAACTGCCAGCAACCAATCAGCAAACCACCATTTCGCTCCAGCACCGCATTACCAAAAACCCAAACTTGTAGAGCCCCTTTGTGCCGCTCCTTTCCACCACCCTTCTCTGTGTGTGTGTGCGAGAGAGAGAGACGCATATCTTAATTGTGAATGTATGTATATATAAATTAGTTAGTTCAATCGGTGACCTCCAGAATTCTTCTTTGTGCGGGGCACTCCTATAAACATGTATGTGATATAGTGATATGATACATATCATGCAATTATGCGTAAATAGGTAATTATGTGTAGCTAGGCTACGATTTATAGTAACTTTCTAGTTTTTAAAAAGTAAATAGGCTAAATTTGTTTCAGTTTGACCTGTAGTCCTCACATATGAAATAACGGAAAATTTATGCGTAAATAGGTAATTATGTGTAGCTAGGCTACGATTTATAGTAACTTTCTAGTTTTTAAAAAGTAAATAGGCTAAATTTGTTTCAGTTTGACCTGTAGTCCTCACATATGAAATAACGGAAAATTTAGCAGCACTCCCCCCCCCCCCCCCCCGGATCTGTAATTCGTGTGGAAAATCTGAATTTCTTTTTATCAGAGAGATTCAGAAACATCGCCACGGTCCCGGACAGTTCTGATTAAATGGTAATTATTTGCTGTATTATAATCTTCTAGTCTTTCTTCGATCTTCTGGAGTTTCTCCAGTGTGTATTCATTATCTTTAACCCGTCCCAGGAAAGTAGCTTTTGTATATAACATTTTAAAGTTGGTAATGTCTAAATGCACACATACAAAAGAATTTGAGGTTATCTTTATATACGAATGCTTGAAATTTAGGAGTGTAAATGGTTTGAGAAATATATTTGTAGAGAAATTGCATAGAACTTGCCAAAAGTTGGATGAATTTGACATAAAAAAAGTCAAACGTTATTTTTGAAAAGAATTTTATGAATCATGAATTCATGATAAACAAAAATGATGCAAGTTAATATATGAAGTGATGTGTCAACTAGTTGGTCTTATAATATAGATATATCTAATCTAGTCACGGTTTTTGTTGCTCAATATTAAATGGGGCACTTGTTAAATACACAAGGGTCAAAGTATAATTATTGAAAAAAGTGCCTCACCTTCCTACCGTGTGCCTTACTGAGTTCAATTATTATTCACCTATACATACTATTGCAAAGCCCCAAATATAGCAAGAATTGTTTCTATATTTTTATTATTTGACACAGACTTCAAGATGTACTGGAGCAATCCTAGCAAGAGTTCTTCTAATTCTTCCATAAACCAGACATTGGACCATGTTTAGTTGTTTACCTCACCATACCGCACAGAAATTAAGCAAACTACAACATCTAATGTACTTTGCACAAGATAAAACATAACCTAGCACAACTTTTATTTGTATACAACCTATGTTCATTAACTTCAGCATATCGAGCGATTCCTGGTTATATCCATCATAACCAAAAAATACTTTGCAATTGTTCCAATGAACGGTACAAAGAGAGAGGAGCAAAGGAACATAAACAAGAAAGAATTTTACCTTAAACCTAGCAGATTACAGTAATTCACCAAGATAGACAGTCATCGCACCAATTAATTTTACGTAAATTTGTAAATATACTGCAAATATTGAAGTCAAAAAAGTTGCTGAGCTACTCACCAGTATGTTCCAGCTCCCTGGGATGTAAGTTCCATGCCCTGGGACCCAACATCATCCTCCACGATCTTGCTAAGACCAAAATCAGTAACTTTAGCAACACCAAGCTCGTCAAATAGAACATTCCCAGGCTTCAAATCATAATGGATAATTTTCTGTGTTCTTTTGTTCAAGTAAACAAGGCCTTGAAATATCTGAACAATAATTATCCTAGCTTCTTTCTCTGGCAAGATAGGGGTTAATTTAAGAACTGCATCTAGATCTTTACCTGAGGAATGAAGGAGATTTAAAAGAAATGAATAAAAGCCGGAAGTTTAATAAATTATCCGCAATTGAAATCGATGTTGTAAGCAACTAAGGGCCCTTTGATTGTCCCCTCAAATTGTGAAATAGGCAATTTATGATGTTACATTTATTTGTGTTTGGTTGTGAAAATTGAACAACCATTTTTTCACAATACATATGATAATTCAAGTTGATTCATGAAAACTCAAATTAAGTCATTTCAAGCAAAACTTAAAATTTCCTAATTTTCGAACTAGGGAATTCACTCCAACTCTGTATTTAGGAGATCTAGTGTCTAAACTTGTTGTAAATGCCTTAAGACAATTTTAAATAACATTAGGAATTTAGAACCTGTTTATTCCAACACTTGGGATTTCGTATTTAAGTCTTCCCAACACTACATGAATTAGAAAGAATTGAATTATTTATAAATGTCCAAATTTACAATTTGTTAATTGAAAGTAAAATAATTTTAGAGTTAGGCAATATACGCAACCAAATGGGCCCTAACTAAATGAATCATGTAGTGCTATTTATGTATAACGTGCTTTTTTTCTTCCAATTATAAAGTTGACTAGTAGAGATCAACACATACCACTACAGTACTCCAAAACAGTGCAGAATGTATTTTGGTCTATCTCAAAAATGTCCCAAAGCCGTACAATGTGATTATGCACCAACGTCTTATGAATGTTGTACTCGCGAATCGCATGTCTTATGTAACTCTGTTTCTTCTCTTCACTCCACTGAGCATTCAAACCATGAAGCTTACATGCAACATATCTATGCTCCACCAAGTCAAAAGCCTGCAGGAAATTTCTTATTTCATATCAATGTCAAAAATGTACAGTCAAATTCCAAATGTAAGCAACCATAGTTGTCAAAGGCCCATCCAGGCTCAGGCATGGGGAGTTGCTTCCTCCAAGGCGCATCCCGTTAGACTAAGCTTGCGCCTTATGCGCCTAGGCTCCAGGAGCAAAGCGCTCAAGGCGAGGGATTTTTTGAAGTGAGGCACTGATTTGTATTTTTTAACGTGAAAACCTTCTTTTTTCTTTTTTCTGTCAATACGCTAATATTTTAGGTTGCATATGTCTTAGAACCGATGAAACACTAAAAGGAGAGAGTTGATAACAAAGAGGCAACGTGATTTTAACATGATTTATCTCCTTACTTGGTCGACGATTTCTCTCCTCACAGATTTTTCTTCTCCTTCTTCCCTTCCTACATCCTACTCTTTCTGAATTTTATTTCTCAGTTATTAGTTTACTACATTATTATTACTAGCTTTTGTTCTGTGAACCAAATAATATTGCTTCATTGATTGATTTCTTTTTTTCTACTCTACTTTTTCTCTTATAGTGTACATAAGTTGGCTTCTCAACAGTTTCATCATCACATAATTATTTGCTTTAGATGATATGACATTAGAGTAGTTGGTGTAAATTATGATTAGAAATATATATTTCAAGTTTTTGTACGTGGTGCGCCTTTCTTTGAAAAAGCACGCGCTTGCGCTTTGAGCCTTCCACCTAGGCTCCAGAGACCTTGGTGCCTCTGTACGCCTTTAGCTTCTGACAACTATGTAGGCAACAAATTATCTAAAAACTGTTTTAACAGAGGGCTTTTTGAGCTTGCCCCCATTTTGATATGTGAAATTAGACCTACATGCAGGGAAATCTCAAAGAACTATGTAAAAACAAGAGGGGTAAAGTCAAAGGATTACGTGAAAAAATTAGACATTGCCCCCCATTTGTTTGTAAGTCTTTAAGATTCCATTCCCTGCATGCAGGGGGCAATGTCTAATGGTTATTAAACAGAGGGAAAGTCTAATTTTGCATACAAAATGGAGGGGCAAAGTCAAAAAAGCCTTTTAACAGATCGAGCCTTTACAGACACTACATTGGGAGTGGGAAATGTTTAGATCATGAAAAGATGCACATGCACTAGATTCCAAAACCCTGACCTTGTAAACTTCACTGAATCCTCCTTTTCCGAGAAGGTTCAAAAGGGCATATCGATGGTTCAAAATCTGAAAATTGTTAAAACGGGATCCATCTTCATCTCGTAACCGTTTCATTTCACGGATTAGCCTTCCCTTCTCTATTTCATAGCGATCTCTTTCCCGCATGGAGGTCTCTTCCTCCTAAAATGTTAAAAATCAACAATAATACTAATAGGAATAACAATAACATTAATAATAACAATAATAATAGAAGAAAAAAACATACACGCTTGATGCTGGCTAGACGGGATTTATATATCTCGTCCTGGATGAGAAAATCTTCTTCCTGAACTCCTGCTTCAGCATCAGTTCCATCGCCCTTATCTTCAATGGATGATTAATGCCATTATTACTTAGTACTATGAAATTAACAAGAGTAACCCAGATTGTACCATATGAAGTAAGAGAAAATGGTACTGATTCATTGCCCAGATTTATATTCAAAAGACTCGCATGGACTACTGGAGATACCAGCCAAAATACTTTAATATAAATTTTATGTATGAAGTAGTATACCAGACCCATTAAAAAGACCATGTTAATGGACCACTCAACAAAAGTTGGTTATCATACCTCACAGAGGTGGTATCACCTGTGCTCATACAGAACTCATGTCTTGGCTGAGACTAAGTTGAGTGTCTATTATAAAAAATGATAAAAAGACAAAAAAAAATTCAAGCAAGCACGAGGAATAATTTTTTTTGAGAAATAAATCCCTAGTTTGGACCAGACCAAGGAGTGCCACGTGTCCTCACTTCTCCTAGCATTTCCTTTTCAAATACATTTCCATCTTTTAATAAAAATAAATAAATAAGTAAATTTGGCCACCACTGGACCTCAGGCAGAAGTTGCCAGTGGTGGCGGCTGGCGGTGATTGGTGAGGCCTAGCAATCACAAATGAGTAAGGGAAGAAGAATGTATGAAAGGTAGAAATGTCAATTCAAATTCCAAACAACAACAATAACAATAACAATAATAAAAAACTATGCATTAAACTTGGTCAAACTACTCATTCTAAAACCAAATTGCCAATCAGGGACCCTATCCTAGCCACCATTATGTACTAGTACAAAAAAATATTATTCCTTTGTCTTTTTCTGAAAAATAATATCATGCAAGGAGGTGTGGTGAGTATAAAGAAACTATTGATAATTCAGTATTATTTATTTTAGTTATTTATGTTATTTTATTTGTGGGTAGAATTCCACCTTGATAGGAACTCTAGGTTGATTAGGAGTTGTGTTTATTTCCTATATAAGGTGCGTTGTTCTCTTTGTTTATGATTATGGAATAAGAATAATAGTTCTCTCTAAATTCTATATGGTATCAGAGGTAGGTTAGGAACTCCGTATGCCGCCTAGGTACAACTAAAACCCGAGGTCCGATTAAAACCCTACCCACGCCTAAAACCCTAGCCGCCGCCACTGTTTTTGCTCACTGCCGTGCGTAATAGGTGAGACTTCCCGGAATCAACCACGCAGGAGTGGTCGGAATTACCAGACGAGCAGAACCCCGAAAGCCACGCCGGAAACCGACGGCTCACGCGCCCTCACGCGCCGTCAGTCTCCGCCGCGCGTGGAGGCGCGTGAATGCTCCGATGGCTGCCAAATTTTCCAGGTTCAATCGTCCCACTGTTCCGCTGCTTATTCTGGTACTGTTTTGGTCCTGTGGTACTGTTTCGTCATAATTTTGTGGTACTGTTCCGGTTTGGTACTATTCAATTGGTATAAATACTGTTCAATTGGTATAAGTACTGTTCAATTGGTAGTGTTTTGGTACTGTTCCGCTGATTGGTTGGTTTGGCTAGTGTTTTAGTGTTAGTTGCACCAGATTTAGTGTGACGGGCTAGTTTGATTGCTTGCGGTGTTCTTGTTCAGATTTGGTTTTATTTAGTCCTAAGTTTGTTTAGTTGTTGATCCTATGGCAATATGAACTATAAACTTGCTATGGTGGGTGAGAATCCGGTAGCGAATATTAGTCACAAGTTGAACGGAAGAAACTATCTCGCATGGGCACAATCAATGAGGTTGTTTATTTACGGCAAAAGAAAATTAGGTTATGTGAATGCTAGTGCCCGTCACAAGAAGAAGGTTCAGCGATTTCGTGTGTTGGTCTTCTTGGCTGGACTAAACAAGGACCTAGACAAAGTTTGGGGTCGCATTTTAGGCAGTATACCCTTGCCCACTATCAGAGAGGTATTTTCTGAGGTAAGAAGAGAAGAGGCTCGACGGTCTGTGATGTTAAAAGACAAATGTGCACCCTGTACAGATGGTGGAGGCTCTGCAATGGTAGTTCTTGGTAAAGTCGTTGACAGTGATAAGCAGGGAGGAAAGCAGAGATTGTGGTGTGATCATTGTAAGTGGTCAGGTCATACTAGGGATAGTTGTTGGAAGCTTTATGGTAAACCAGCAACTTGGAAGAAGCGTGATAACAAAATTAGAGGAGGTGCACGAGCATTTCAAACTAGCAATGCTAATTCAGAGCAACAGTCTTCCTCAGAACCACTTCCATTCACAAAGGAACAAATAGAGCATCTGTGTAAAATGGTTCAAAATCATTCCTTAGGAAACTCTGACTCCTCATGTTCCATAGCTCAGTCGGGTAATACGTTTACAGCTACAATTGCCTGCATCAAGTCCCATAGCAACTGGATATTAGATTCAGGGGCTACTGACCACATGACTGGTAATTCAGAATTTTTTTCGTCATATACTCCGTGTGCAGGGAATCAAAAGGTTAAAATTGCTGATGGTTCTTTTGCTGCGGTTGCTGGCAAAGGAACCATAATCGTCTCACCGTCTCTCACTCTTAAAGATGTCTTACATGTCCCTAATCTATCGTATAATCTTATATCTGTTAGCAAATTAGCTCTTGATCTCAATTGTCAAGTTAACTTTCGGTCTTCTCATTGTGAATTTCAGGATTCAAATTCAGGGAAGACAATTGAGGTTGCTAAACAGGATGGGGGTCTTTACTTCCTCAATAATGGGTCTACCTCTGGAAGGCAAGACCGACAAACTTGTTTTAATTCTATTTCTGTTTCTAGTGATAGTCAGATTTTGTTATGGCATTATAGGTTAGGACATCCAAACTTTCAGTATTTAAAGCATTTGTTTCCCAAGTTATTAATGAATAAAAATTTGCTTAAATTTCGATGTGAATCTTGTGAATTAGCAAAACATCAACGAACGGTTTTTCCGTCTCAACCATATAAGAAATCACAACCTTTCACCTTGATTCACAGTGATGTTTGGGGTCCCTCTAGAGTGCCCACTTGGTCTGGCAAACGTTGGTTTGTGACTTTCATTGATGACCATACTAGAGTATGTCGGGTCTTTCTTTTAAAAGAAAAATCCGAAGTTGGGAGTGTGTTTCAAAACTTTTACACCATGATACACACACAGTTTCAAACCAAAATTCAAATTTTTCGGAGTGATAATGGGAAGGAATTTTTTAATAAGATGTTAGGGGATTTTTTTCGTCAAAAATGGGATAATTCATCAAAGTTCTTGTAATTATACTCCTCAACAGAATGGAGTTGCCGAAAGGAAAAATAGACATCTACTTGAAGTTGCTCGTGCTTTAATTTTTCAAACTAAAGTTCCAAAATACCTTTGGGGAGATGCTATTTTGACTGCTACTTACCTTATTAATCGGCTTCCAACACGAACTTTGAAATTTAAAGCCCCTATCAAATTGCTTTCTGATCTATTTCCCAACACTCGGTTATTAGGGGAGATTCCCTTAAAAATATTTGGAAGTGTTGCCTTTGTTCATAATCATGACCCCAAAAATTCTAAACTTGATCCAAAGGCACACAAATGTATTTTTGTAGGCTATCCTACAAATCAAAAAGGGTATAAATGTTTTGATCCGATTTCCAAGAAATTATACATTTCTATGGATGTTACCTTCTTCGAGGGGCAATCCTATTACAACTCCCATCTTCAGGGGGAGAGCACGAGTGAAGACGATGGTTGCGTTTTTGATAATTCAGTCGTTGATGTTTTGTATGAACAAGTACCTAATTATTTTAACACACAATCTGGGAAAACAAATGAATTAAATACTGAAGATACTTGTGTTGGTAATGGTGAACAACCAGGGTTAGTGTCATTCCAAAATCTGATTACCGATGGACCAGAGATATGTGCAAAACGGTATAAAGGTCTTGTTTATTCTAAAAAAAATCCAAAACAAGGAAGGAAAGAAACCATTCCTCTGTAACCCCAAGAATCCAACCTGGAGGTGGATCATGATACTCAAGATGACTCTTCCGAGATACCTGAAGGTAGTTCTCAAGCTAATATCGAGTCAACTCAGTCTGATCAACTTAATCTCCCTATTGCTCTGAGAAAAGGAGTCAGAGCGTGTACGAAATCTCCCAAATATCCCATTTCGAACTTTGTGTCATATAAAAATATCTCACCCTCCTATTCTGCATTTATCTCTCGTGTGTCGAATGTGGTTATTCCTAATAATGTTCAGGATGCTCTAAATGTTCCGGAGTGGAGAGAAGCGGTGTATGAGGAGATGAGAGCGCTGGAGAAGAATGCTACTTGGGAGAAAGTAAAGCTTCCAGAAGGAAAGACAGTTGTTAGTTGTAAATGGGTATTCACTGTGAAGTATAACTCAGATGGGTCAGTGGAGCGGTACAAGGCTCGTCTGGTGGCTAAAGGCTTCACTCAAACGTATGGAGTCGACTACTCTGAAACATTTTCTCCCGTGGCAAAATTAAATACAGTTCGAGTTCTCTTATCAGTTGCAGCTAACTTGGACTGGCCTCTGAATCAGTTAGATGTGAAGAATGCCTTCTTGAATGGAAACCTAGAAGAGGAAGTCTATATGGAACCTCCACCTGGTTTTACTAAGGAATTTGGGTCAAAAATTTGCAAGCTAAAGAAGTCTTTGTATGGCCTCAAACAATCCCCTAAGGCGTGGTTCGAAAGGTTAACGAAGTTCCTCAAGGGCCAAGGATATAATCAAGGGCAGTCTGATCATACTCTCTTCACAAAGACGTCCACAAGAAACGAACTTTCTGTTCTCATTGTTTATGTGGATGATATGATTTTGACAGGGGATGATGTTGAAGAAATGAATCGACTGAAGCAAAATCTTGCTAGAGAATTTGAGATTAAGGATCTTGGTGACCTACGATACTTCCTTGGAATGGAAGTGACCCATTCAAAAAGTGGTATTGTCGTATCACAACGGAAATATATTTTGGATCTGCTGTCAGAAACTGGGATGAGTGGGTGTAAGCCATCGGATACTCCCATAGAACTGGGTACTAAGCTAGGAGATGTTAAAGATGGTGTTCCAGTCGAAACAGGAAGATACCAAAGGTTAGTTGGGAAACTAATCTACTTGTCTCATACGCGCCCTGACATTGCTTTCGCTGTGAGCATGGTTAGTCAGTTCATGCACTCACCATGTAAAGAGCATCTAGAGGCTGTGTATCGTATTCTTCGTTACCTCAAAGGCTCCCCAGGGAAAGGTCTGTTCTTCAGGAAGAACGATAAAAGAGGGATAGAGGTGTATACCGATGCTGATTGGGCTGGCTCGGTTACTGATAGACGGTCCACGTCTGGTTACTGTACGTTTCTTTGGGGCAACTTGGTTACATGGAGAAGCAAGAAGCAAAATGTTGTCGCTAGAAGCAGTGCAGAAGCTGAGTTTAGATCAATGGCTCAAGGAGTATGTGAGGTCCTTTGGCTACAAAGGGTCTTAGAGGAACTTAAACGGCCAATAAGTCTTCCGATGAAGCTATACTGCGATAACAAGGCTGCTATCAGTATTGCCCACAATCCGGTCTTACATGATAGGACAAAACATGTTGAGATTGATAGGCACTTCATCAAAGAGAAACTAGAAGGTGGAATTATATGTACTCCCTTTGTTCCGTCTAATCAACAAGTTGCAGATATTTTGACCAAGGGCCTGTTAAGGCAACCGTTCGAATTTCAAGTGAGCAAGTTGAGCATGACGGATATCTTCGCACCAACTTGAGGGGGAGTATTGATAATTCAGTATTATTTATTTTAGTTATTTATGTTATTTTATTTGTGGGTAGAATCCCACCTTGATAGGAACTCTAGGTTGATTAGGAGTTGTGTTTATTTCCTATATAAGGTGCGTTGTTCTCTTTGTTTATGATTATGGAATAAGAATAATAGTTCTCTCTAAATTCTATAGAAACTAACAGCAACTGCAACTACGGCACCACAAAAGTACAGCATGGAAACGAGAATACTCATATTAATACAGATGCAAACAATATCTTACCCGATTGTCTTTTCTTGAGTAATTTTCGCTGTCTCTCAATAGCTTCCTTAGTTTCTAATAGATGTCTCTGGATAAATAAAGAAAAAAGAAAAACATTTCAATCAATTAAAGTACCTTCTAACATAACATGCAGTTGGATACATTAACAGCAAAGAACAAGGGCAAGAGCAGAATGCTTAGAAGAAAAGGAACATTTTGCAAACTCGGAGAAAACAAACTACTGCACTTAAGCACTTCATGCAATAAGAAGGATGATTACATCCATATTTATAACCTATCAATGAAACGCTGCTCTAAGCTAAAATACAAAAATGACCTTAATAGGACTATTACCTAATATAATCCTAATTATGGTAAGTAAAGATAATTTAGACAATGATCCGTAAACAAAAATACATTAAAATAAAATAAATAAAAATAAAATCTCTTCAACATACTCTGCATTAAAAGGATCTTGTAAATATAACTCCTGAAGGCCAGGAAATGAATGGCGAAATCACACATAAGTAACTCTTAGCACACAACAAAAAAATATCTTACTTCATCGAAGGCATCTCACTAGACATCAGAAAGTTTAGTTGATAAAAATGTTATAGAATGAGAATGTATGATAAAAATGTTTAATTCTCATTAGATCAGGCATGGGAAAAGGTTATTCAACCAGAATCCCACATTGAAGAAACACAAAATGAGGGATTCCATTGAAAAAACTTTACTTCTTAACTTTTACAAAGAGAGAGAGAGAGAGAGAGGAAAAAATCTTGTCTTTTATAGGAAACGCAAACTTCTATTAACACTGCAAAGGGAGATATATAAAATTTCGGAGGCAAGATGTCAAAGAACTTTACTTACAAAGGAAAATTCAAAAGAAACACAGATTACAGACACCCTCAACTTACAACTTATATTCAATTTCAAATCACATAAAAAGAAATGGGATGTCCCAAAAATGATTAGACAAATAAGTCAAGAATGACTCTATAGCCTAAATAAGAGGTCCAAAAACTTAAGTAACTCCACAAAAATCAATCATACAGAAATTCTAGGCAAGACACAACACATTCCAAGCTCTTTAAACAGTCTAGTCCTTAAGCTCCGAAGTTTCAAAAGAACAAAATCTCCTCTTTTTGAATTGAACAATGGAATGATTCGTATGGCGTTCCATACAAATTCAAGCATAAACCTAACAGGACTGATCAAAGGCAGCAGCAGCCTACATATTTTTTTATCAGAAACAAACGCTTTTATTGATAAAAATAACAATACAAGCGAACTAAAAAGAGTTATCTGGAGGACCAGAAGCCCACCACAACAGCACCCCAGAAACAGCAAACAATCACTCTATTACAAAATATTCTTCAAAAATTAAAAACCCCCCGTCTATAAATATATAATCCCTACAGCTCTATATCAGAGCTGCACCCCAATCTCTGGATATTTCAGATACAGATAAAGAGCCAAAAACTCTGAATGAGAATGCCCAAAGATTAGCCAATGACTTGAGTTTACTCCACAGCTCCTGAGCCTCCACAAATCTGTCTTCAAATATCCTAGCATTGCGCTCCTGCCACACACTCCAAGCAGCTGCCATACAGCACCACCTCCACAGAAACTTTATCTTCTTATTACCCTTGAAGCACCATTCAATGGCCAAAAGATCATGCCATGAATTAGGCAGAACTGCTATCAAATCAAACACCTTACAAATCTTATTCCAAACAACTTGTGCAAATTGACAATGGATTAGCGTATGGTCAATGGATTCCATATCCCTCTTACAAAGAGGGCACCAAGACGGAGATATAGAAAGATAAGGCCATCTAATTTGGAGCAAATCATATGTGTTGACCTTCTTCCAAGAAGCAAACCGAGCAAATACCTTTACCTTTGGTAGAATGCCAACTTTCCATATCGTTTTGTAAGGCACAAAGAGGGGATCACCTGGCAAATTGATTAATAAATCAAAGTAGGATTTACAAGAAAAGGAAGCCAACATTTCCCCTACCCAAATTCTTTTGTCCCTATCTGGCCTAGAGCGCGTAATATTACCTACCATGTTCATCAATCCCATGAATTCCTCAATATTCATATCATTAATATCTCTACGAAAAAATAAGCCCCATGAAGAAGAATTTCCGGAATCCCAACAAACAAGCAAAGCAATCAAGGAATGAGAATTGACAGAAATCCTATAAAGCCAAGGAAAAAGAGCAGCTAGTGGTGTGGTCCCAACCCAAATATCTTCCCAGAACTGAGTTTTATCCCCTATCCCTGACCTAGCCCGAGTAAAGGAAGTGAATGTATCAAGGCCATTAGAATCCCATCCATTATTATGAATGCTGTATTTGCTTTTGATTATTAAGCACCAAAAAGAGTCTTGCTCTAATGGGAATCTCCAAAGCCACTTTCCCAAAAGAGCCTCATTTTTCCTTAAGAGATTACCAATACCCAAACCCCCCTTAATTTTGCTTTTCGACATGACATTCCATTTAACTAAGTGATAGCTCTTATTCCGCTCATACCCCTCCCAAAAAACATTCCTCAACAATCTTTCAATCTCATTTGCCACCGAAAAAAGGGCATTTTGAAAAAAGAAAGATAGTAAATGGGGATACATTTAAGACAGATTGAATTAAAGTCAGTCTACCTCTTCTAGAAATATATCTTTTCATCCATCCTTCCAATCTTTTCGAAACTTTTTCAATGACCGGATCCCAAAATCCTACTCGTCTCGAATTATCACCCAACGGCATGCCCAAGTATGACAATGGTCATGAGCCTACCTCACATCCAGCTACACTCGCCAAAGACATCATTTCTCCCTCACGTTAACCCCCACTACCGTGCCTTTTGACATATTGATATTAAGACCCAATGCTAACACAAAGATATCTAGAATATCAATTAAATTTGTAAGCTTACTCTCGTCATTTGTGAGAAAAAAGATGGTATCATCAGCAAATTGTAAATGCGATAGATTCACCTTCTCCCTCCCTATTTCAAACCCCTCTATTAATCTTACATCCCATGCTCTATCAACTAACGATTGAAAACATCAGCAACTAGGACAAAAAGAAAGGGAGACACGGGATGCCCTTGCCTAAGTCCCCTAGTGGCATTGAAAATACCCCTTTGGTCTCCCGTTGACCATTATTGAGAAGTTGGTGGAAGAGAGACACCCTTTAATCCACCTTCTCCACCTCTCCCCAAACCCCTTTTTTTTTTCAAGAACATGATCAATGAAGTCCCATTCCACATGATCATAAGCTTTTTCAAAATCTATTTTGAACACTATCCCCTCCTTTTTCTTCTCTCGGTACTCTTCCACTCCCTCATTTGCGATAAGAATCAAATCTAGAATTTGAACCCCCCCCTCACAAACGCCCCTTGTGCCAAACCAATAGTCTCTCCCAACGCCTCTCTTAATCTTAAAGATGAAAGCTTAGCCAAGATTTTGTATAAGCTCGTTACAAGGCTAATAGGTCTGTAGTCTTTAAGTTTTAGAGAAGAGATTTTCTTAGGGATTAGACAAATGTAGGCGGAATTGGTACGTGCATTGATAACACCATTATTAAATAATTCATTGAAAACTCCTAGAACATCTTTTTTAATGGTGTCTCAACCCCTCTTAAAGACTTCCATAGTGTACCCCGCCAGCCCCGGTGCTTTCTCTCCATCACACATCTCTATAGCAGCTCTAACTTCCCCTTCTTCGAAAGGTCTCTCGAGCCATGACCGACTCTCAGATTTAATAGGAGTCCACTCTAACCCTTCAAAACCCACACTAAATATGTCTCTCTTCATGTACAGCTTATCAAAATAACTCACAATCTCGCTTACAATCTTGTCCTCTCTCTCAAGAATGGACCCATATTCTTTTTCCAGCTTACTAATCATCTTATTCACCTTCTTATTGTTGACCATTTTATGGAAAAGTTTAGAATTGCCATCCCATTCCCACCCCCCCTCTTATCTTGGCTTTTTGGTTCCATGAGATCTCCTTGAGGACAAGATACCCAAATTTTTCCCTCAACTCTCTCCCTTCCGCTAACAACCTGTCCCCTAACACCCCCTCTAGCCTCCTCACCTATCTCATGAATCCTCTTCAACATTTGTCCCTACACCACCCTTACATCCCCAAAGACTTCTTTATTCCAAGCTTTTAATTTATGTTTTCACTTGCTAAAGTTTCTTTATAAATTTTAAACCCTCCCATCAACTCACCTCACTCTCCTCCCACTACGTTTTGAAATTCCCCAAAATCTCTTTATGTGTTAAACTGTTTTTTTTTTTTTTTTGATAAGAAACGAAAGATTTTATTACTAGACAAAGAAAGTTACATCAAAGGAAGCAATAAAGATAGCAGTGGATGAGAAAACCACTACAGAAATGTTACAACTCAACCCAAAACAACAAGAATAAACCCATCAGGCCAAAAAACTACAACAATCCAAATCAAATAAAAGCCTATCAGTACTATCAAATAAATTAGCAGCCCTAGCCCAAAGACCAATCAGGAATCTCAAGTGATCCCACAAGCTAGATACCGATCTATAACAATCTTCAAAAACTCTCTTGTTTCTCTCTAGCCATATTGCCCATGCTGCTGCCATCACTGACACCTTCCATAGGTTCCCAGCTTTTGCACTGCTAAAGCTCCATTCCAACCCAATCAAATCTACCCATTTCTTAGGGGCAGCCCCTATTAACCCAAATGCCTTGAACAACTTAGCCCAGATTCCCCATACGTAGTTACAATGGAGTAGAATGTGATCAATCCCTTCGAAACCTTTTTTACACAAAATACACCAAGACGGAGATAAACACATGGATGGCCTCCTCTCTTGAATAATGTCACAAGTGTTCACTCTTCCTCTAAATACAAGCCAAGCAAAGACCTTAACCTTGGAAGGGACTTTTCCTTTCCAAATGAAGTTATATTGTTGTGGAGTGATTGATTGCGATGAATGAGAAAGTGTTTCAAAAAGGATTTACAAGAGAATTCACCAGAAGTGTGAGCAACCCATACCCGTTTATCCAATGAATTTTGGTTTAGATTTAAGCCATGAGTCAAACCTAACAGGGAAACATACTCATCGACCTCCCTATCAAGGAAGAACCTACGAAATGAAAGGTTCCACGAATACTCTAAATGGGATGACCATGAGATTACCAAATGAATGGTAGCATTTTGATCACAAGAAATCCTATATAGTCTAGGGAAACTGATTTTGAGTGGGCTATCCCCTACCCATGAATCCTCCCAAAAGCGGATTCTCTCCCCATTTCCCACAACCAATTTAATATGTTGCTCAAAGTCACTCCACACCCTTGAAATAGACTTCCAAGGAGCACGAAGGGAGCCATTAATGTCATGTGAAGAGTCCCACCCATTCGGATGAGAGCCATACTTACTTGTTATAATCGCATGCCAAAGTGAATTACTTTCAAGTGGGAACCGCCAAAGCCATTTACCTAGCAATGCCTTATTCCTTTTAATTAAGTTTCCCACGCCAAGCCCTCCATCTATCTTAGGTCTCGAAACAACCTCCCAATTCACAAGATGATCTTTTTTTCCTTCCCCTCTTCCTTCCCAAAGGAAGTCCCTCATTAACTTTTCCAAAATTGATGCTACTTTTTGGGGAATTTTGAAAATAGAAAGGTAGTAAATTGGAATACTCCCCAAAACCGATTGAAGCAAAGTTAATCTCCCCCCCTTTGAAAGGCATCCTTTATGCCACCCATCAACTCTTTTTGAGACTCGCTCTATAACCGGGTTCCAAAACTCAATGCTATTGGGATTACCACCTAATGGTAAACCCAAATAGCTAAGAGGCCATTCCCCACACCCGCACCCAAGCGTATTTGCAATTCCGGACAGCTGTGACGGTGCTAAATTCAGCCCCACCACTATGCTTTTTCCCATGTTGATTTTTAGACCCGATAGCAATGAAAATATCTTAAGCACCCCAGCCAAATTATCAGCCACAAGACTATCATTTGGAATAAAAAAGATGCTATCATCAGCAAATTGCAAATGAGAAATTTCAGTTTTATTACGCCCAATTTCAAAACCCCTAACAACCTTCTTCTCACATGCTCTTTTCATTAACCTACTTAAGACATCCGCCACTAATATGAAAAGAAAAGGGGATAGTGGATCCCCTTGACGTAGCCCCCTCGAAGCCCCAAAAAGCCCACTTGGTTTCCCGTTAATCATAACCGAGAAATTAACCGAAGAGAGACACCCTCTAATCCAACTTCTCCATCTTCTCCCAAACCCTTTTTTATCCAAAACGAAATCCAAAAAATCCCAATTAATGTGGTCATACGCCTTTTCAAAGTCTATTTTGAACACCACACCCTCTCTCTTATTTACCCTATAGTCCTCCACTACCTCATTGGCGATAAGCACTAAATCGAGTATTTGCCTCCCATGTACAAACGCACCTTGAGACAAATCAATTGTTTCCCCCAAAACCCTCTTCAATCTCAAAGAAAGTACTTTTGCCAATACCTTGTACAAGGAAGTAACAAGGCTAATTGGTCTAAAATCCTTAATTGAGATTGAATTCAACTTCTTAGGAATAAGACAAATGAAAGTGGCATTAGTTTTAATATTCACCACACCATTCTCATGAAACTCCCGGAATACACCCATAATATCTCTTTTGATGACCTCCCATCCGGCTTGTAAAGAAGCCATTGAAAAACCATCCGGGCCGGGAGCCTTATCCCCATCACATAGGAATAAAGCTTCCTTTACCTCAGTCTCTTCAAACGGACGTTCTAACATTTCCATACTTTGAGTTTCCACCCTCGCCCAATCAAGACCGTCAATCCCGAAGCTGTGACCCTTTCCATCCTTATAGAGATTTTCAAAGTAGTTTAGGATTTCTCTTTCTATCTCTCTTTCTGTTTGAAATACCTCCCCACTCTCATTTTCAAGTTTATTGATTATGTTATTTACTTTCCTACCACTCGCCACTCTATGGAATAACTTGGAATTATTATCCCACTCAATCACTCCTTTGACTTTTGCTTTTTGGTGCCAAGACGCTTCCTCTTTAACTAGTAACTCCTCTAATTTTCTTCTTAATGCACCTCTCTCTAACCTCTCATCCTCATTTAAGCGTGAAGAGGAGTCAATCTTATCTAGCTTCTCTATGCGTCTCAAGATAGCGAATTTTTCAATTCTAATATCCCCAAACACCTCTTTGTTCCACTTTCTAACCTCTCTTTTCACATCCCCCAATTTCATCATGAACTTATAGCCCTCCCACCCTTGATGCACACTCGATTCCCACCACTCCTTGAATTTCCCACAAAACTCCTTGTTTCTCAACCACATATTTTCAAAGCGAAAAGGTGTTGGGCCCCACTTGAAGCAATTAGTGTCGAGAATTATCGGACAATGATCCGAAGTTGCTCTAACCAATGCCTCTTGCCTAACCAATTGGACCGTATCCTCCCACCCTGCTGTAAACAGAAATCTATCCAATCTAGAGCAAGCCAACCTTTCCCTCATATTTGACCATGTAAAATCCGAGTTATGCATTGCTATATCTCGCAATTCCGCCTCCACAATAAAATTATCAAACTCTCTCATTGTTTTTGTTCTTCTACCCCCCCTAATTTTTCTGACGGGAACCTGACCGCATTGAAGTCCCCTCCAACGCACCATCTCTTTCCACAATAACCGAACACATCCCCTAGCTCTACCCAAAAATCATTTCTTTCCCTTCGTTTACACGGCCCGTACACACCAGTTAGCCACCACTCCTCCCCACCCCCCACCGGGTGTAAGAGAATTGAAATTGAAAAATTACCTAAGAGCGTAGTAGATCCTCTAAAGACCCTCGAATCCCAAATTACAAGAATCCCTCCCGACCTTCCTGTTGATGGTAAAAATGCCCATTCCTTGAACCGACAACCCCACACGCTACCCACAATTCTTTTATCAACATCTTCCTTTTTTGTTTCTTGAATTATTACTACATCCGGTTTTTCTTTGCACAAAAATTCTTTGACTACCTTCCTTTTATTTTTCCCCCCCAACCCCCTCACGTTCCAGCTTAATATTTTCATTTAAAATTACCGCTAATACCCTTCCCAACTGACCTACTTCGCTCCTTCTCCAATCTCCCACCCTCATAATTCACACTACATTCCAAGTTTTTTAACTCTCTACTCCTTTTACCTATCGATTTCCTTTCTCCCGTGACCTTCCCCTTTTTTGTTATAAATCTTTTCTCAAACGTATTTTGAATTGGTACCAAAGTCAAACTCATTTTGTTCAAAAGACTCAAAATTTCCCCCACTCCTCCTCTTTCATAATTTCCTCACACCCCGCATATTCCCCCCCATTTTGCTCGATTAATGGCATTGGCTGTTGATTATTCATTTCCACTTGGCATGTATTTAATCTAGATAAGTATTGGTTCTCATTTACCGGGGTGTAAGGCAATTGAGACTTAATAACTCTTTCGTACGACTTTTTAGTTGTGCACAGGTTGTGTGGATTAACTCCTTGCAAATTTAAATTAGAGGGGGACGGGGAAGTAGGAAGAATATTACCCACAGACTGATTCTGAAACCTTCTCGATGATACTGGAGATGTTGTGAATTTACTTGGCTCGACTTCAAGGATTTGTGTGTCCTGTACCGTATTCAAGAGTGTTGGTTCCCCAAATATGTTCACTCCTTCTAAGCCTTCCACCTCTATGCCATTTTCGGTTTCTGCTTCAGTGCTGTACTCCTCTATGGCCTCATCTTCTGTTTGCATGCCATTTTCAATTCCTGTAATCTGGTTATAGACGTCCATAAGGTCATCATCCCCTTGCATTTCATCTTCTTCCTCCCCTACTTCTATTTGTACATCACCCATTATTTTTGCATCAACTTCTGACACTTTCTCGCCACTGTCATCTGTATCCGCCTCCTCCTCCTCACCTCCAGAACTGGTTTCGTGTGCTGCTTCTTCATAATTAAGGACCTCCACTTCTTTGTTTTCCTTCCTACGATACACCAGAATGTTGTTACTGATGTTACTCCTTATTTCTCCACTCTTGAACCCTTTGGGCTTCCAGCTGTTTTCTTTGCTTTGGCTCTCTATTAACTTGACTGGGCTTTTAAATTGATTAAGCCCAATTGTCCCATTATCTCCCAAATCCTTTCTTAAAGCAGAAAAAATATTGTCTACATTAACCAACATGGTGCTTGAATTGTGATTAATTACTTTTGACTGAGGGAGTAATGCCTTATTAATTGCACTATCCTCCCCTTTCTCCACTGATCTTTGCACACATGGATCATCATCATCCTCCATTTCTTTTGTAATGTTTGCAACATCTTCACATATATTATCAATTACATGGCTGTCTTTCTCCAACTCTATCTCCTTATCCTCGTATTCCATGGCACCATCATCTCCACAAACACCCGTGTAAGCGAAATCCATGGCTGTAATAGGGTTTTTATTCAAAAATCTTCTACGCCCTAATTCCAACTTCGAACCATTTTTGAGTTTTAGAGAAAATACGCTCCCTTTCCTTTCAATTCGTATACCAGCTGGCATAAACCCATTGAGATTGCCTCTAGCCTTGAACTTTGCTTCAAAACAATTTTTCATAGTTAATGTATCTTGGTGTATCTCCATTAATCCTCCACAATACTCTGCAATTCTTTCAAAATTTCTTCTATTCCACATGTTAACTGGCAGTCCTGCCACTGAGACCCACCCCCCTGTGAAAGTAATCATGCTACATTTGCATCCTTCATCCTCCTCCCAACTACTAAATCTGACTGCAATCGATCCTCTAAGGAGTGCAAAATTTCTGTTTATAAATAGACTCACCTCCTTGTCATTCTTGCAAGTAAAGAATGCCTTGTCTGCCTTGAATGGTTTAAGTTGGATACTGCACTTGAATAATTCGTTAATAGCTGTTTCAATAGTTTTCCAAGCGTCTTCAACCTTTTCTCTAATGCACACAAAAGTCAAATCTTCATTAAATTCAGTTACCCTCTCTTCTTTCCTTACTCCAAGTTTGACCCCATTTCTATCTCGTGGTTGCTGGTATAACTCCAATTTTCCTTTCCTCTCAAACTGTTAACCACATATTTTCAAATCTAGACGGTGTCGACCCCCATTTGAATGGATTAGTGTCTAACGGGAAGTGATCCCACTCAGTTATAATGAGTCTCTCTTGTCTCATCATTTGAAAGAATTCCTTCCACCCCATAGTAAATAAAAATCAATCGAAACTAGAATGGGCTCTCCTTCCATTGACCATGTGAACTCCGCATTGTTAATTTTCGGATCTCTCAAAGATGATTTCATTAATGAACGCATCAAACTCCTTCATGCTTCTGGTAATCCTCCCGTCACCCTCTTTCTTTTTTTCTGGTGGAAACCTAAAGACAATGAAATCCCCTCCTAGACACTACTTATAAACTAAGCCAATTCCTCCCAAAACTCAGTTCGATCCGTATACCTACACGGCCCATACACTCCATTTAACCACCAACTCTCCCCTTGAATTGGTGACAGCCATAGTTGTCAAAATCGTCCGATTCACGATACAAATCGTACAATTCGATTCGATTCTTGATAAAATAGATACAAAATCGTGGAGTGAATCGGTTTTGTTCATGAATCGTTAAGAATCGGTTGAATCGAGATTCAGTACCGATTCAGAAAGTCTAGGGTTTGGGTCAGGTTAGATTGGACCTGATGACAAAAAAGCCCTTTTTATTTTTTATCAGAAACTAAGATTATATTGATATAAAAACAGGATTACAAGCAAAAGTGAGACTGAGAGTGGACAAGACGTCCACAGCCAGCCCCAAAAAAACAGAGAAAGAACAAAAAAATCACGTGAGGCATCCAACGCCTCATCACACCACACCTCAACACACAGCAAAAAGACCACCCATGACCCACCCAAACCTACTCTAAAAATAAACCAACAGAACAAACTAAAGAACCAGGCTAAAGATACCACATTCCAACACTCTGCTACACTAAAGCAGCTTTCCAATCTCTAGCTATATCAGAAACCGAAAGACCTCCAAACCCATTTGAAGTAAAGGCCCACAAAGAAGCCAAAGCCTTGATTTTGAGCCAAATCTCTACCGCATTTCCTCCTTACCTTCAAAGATTCTGGAATTCCTCTCTCCATACACACCATAAAACCGCCAGACAACTACTTCTCCATAACTTTTTAGACTTCTTCTTATCACCCTTAAAATACCATCTCTCTATAAGAAGATTGTGCCACGAACTTGGAAAAGCAGCAACCATGTCAAATTCACTACGGATATTGCACCAGATAGAGTGCACAAAAAAGCCCTTTTAAACCTTCTTCTTTTTTTTTACTTTTCCACGTAAATTGTGTACGTAACTTATATTGGACTCCAAACGACTTTCAAAAAGCCAAAACCGATTTGATCCCTCGTTCAAAAACCCTCAGTCGATGATCAAAAACCCTCCTCAGTCGATCATTTCATAACCCTCATCAGTCTTCAACGCTTAAGCACCTTCTTCCTCTCTTTGCCTTTCAAGTTTCAACCGATCAGAACTTCAGGAGTATAGCACAGTGGGTCCTCTGGTTAGTTTCACCTTCATCCTCTCTTCACCTTTCTTCCGATCTTATCTTCCATTCCATTCCAGATTCCACAGTCACTGAGGGCGTGTACCTTATTCCTCTAGTTAGTTTTTATTTTGTTGTCTACTTTGTCTCTTGAAAAAAATGGTTGTGAGAAAGAAAAATACCCCCAATCCGACATGGCAACATTGTACTAAAATTAATGACAATCAAATGCACTTGAAGTGCAACATTGTACTACTATTTTTTGGTACATCTAGTATAAAGCATAAACTATGAACATGTTTTGAGGATACGAACTTAAGTAGTTAAGAGTTACATGAAGGCAGATGGTTAGACGATGTGCAATCATATCCAAAATTTAGTTTTATTTTCTAATTATGTTTGATACTTACTCAATAGAGTTTTATATACATTAATTAGTTATTTAAATCTTTTTTAAAAGTTTTGCACCCAATCTTACGATACGATTCGCGGTATGTGATTCATAGGTTTTCGATTCGCGATACGATTCATGAGTTGACAACTATGGTGATAGCAGAATGGTAAGAGTAAAATTGCCTGCTATGCATTCCTCTGCCCTAATCACTCTCAAGTCCCAAATGATCAACATTACCCCCGATCTTCCTGCCGAAGGAAGAAATGCCCAATCCTTAAATCTAAAACCCCAAACCACCACCACCAACGCCCAATTTATTGATTCTTTTTTTGTTTCTTGAAATATTACAATCTCTTTAATGTTCTTTCTCTTCTCTTTATTACCCAACCCCCGCATGCTCTGTGTTATTATTTTCATTAGTAACCGGTTACACCTCTACCTAATGTTCTCTCCCCCCCCCTTTCCCTTTCATAATTAATGTCACATTTTAGATTTTTTAACTCTCTCGCCCCCTTCCTACTCGAGCCTTTGACCTCCATTTTTTTATGCCTAACTTTCTTTCGGGTGGGTACCAATGACACACCCAACTTATTCAACAACGTACTAAACCTATCCTGCTCTACCTTGCTCAAACCCACCCCCTAGCCTTCTCCTCACCCTCATTTGAGACTAATTTGGAAGACCTAGCACCCACATCATCGAAATGCTGTACTTCTTTATGGTGCTAAATAATCAAATTATTATTTATATTAGGCTCTTCATACAAACAGATTGCTAATGACTAATTTTCAATGTGCTGGATCGCATTTGATTGACCATCTTCTGGCAATCCTACACTCAATAGTTGGTGCTACAGGTAGGTTAAGGCCATCGGCATCAGGAGTATCTGAAAGTTCTAAACATTGAGAATTTAAAATTCTACCCTTGGACCCAGGAGATGTCGAATTATTTTCAGATGAAATAAGCGAGTAAGAAGAATTCTTCCCCCAAGAATCAGATTTGACAGCAAGCAGAAGAAGTAATAGACGATAGATTAGGATGATGTACCTTTGTGCCCAACAGAGATATGGATTTGTTAGCTACCACCTCTTGTAAAAATTCGATGGTTACCTCCTTGTTAGGGCTGTTACATTGGCTGTCTGATCCTCTTTCAAATAAATCTGGTAGCCAGCCTCAAGTTCAAGATCAAATCTCTATAGCCATTTTTCCAAAATGAGCCAAATTCATTTTCCTTTTTAGTTCTATGAGTATCACGAATGCTTAAACAAAAAAATCTCATCAAAGCAATTGTGGCATCCTCGGACCTCGGAAGACAAATCAGTTCATTTACTTATATGTAGAAAGAAAATAAAATCCATGACTGGAAAAACAAGAAAGGAAAGATATCCAAAGCCAAGTATCGCAACTTCCTTTACATTATTCCCACACCCCATGAAGAAGTGAAACAATCCAAAACAATAATCAGTGAAATGCAGAAGAACTCTAACAGATCATTTTATGTACTATTTAAGTCATAATGGATTGTTTGAACAAACATTTGAGTTCACTGAAGCCGAGTCTAAAGTTGCCAAATCTGAGTTCTCCCTGACATGACTACCAAAGAGCCAGTAGCTCTGACTAATCCTAACTGATCCTCCTATTTGTCCCAACAAAAAAATGGTCCTCATGTTTCACCTTTCTTTTATTATTCTTTACCCATGTGCAGTATATTCTATAAAGAAATAAGTTCATAGTGAAGAGATGGATTCAGAGAAAAACAATTCACTATAATTTATAAATATGCGCAAAAGCAGGCATAGAAACAAAGTCACTAGCTACAAAAACAGATGAAACCATACAAGGTGGCCATTGACATCCTTAAGTGCTTGCCCGTCCTCCCATGTCTCGGATATGACTGTTCCGGCTCTGCAAATTACCAAAAAGAGAAATATACTAATTGAACATAACATAAAGAAAATATAGAAAGGAACTTCAAAATACAAAGACCAATGATGGACTACATCAGCACAAAGTTAAGAGTGATCGGAGACAAAGAAAAGGGTCCCTCATAGTAACAAGTGAAAGATTCAAAACACTTTTCCTACACACACGCACATATATACATATATATATATATATAGAGAGAGAGAGAGAGAGAGAACTTCGAAGATACATCCCAGACAAATCCCGTAAATAAATACAGCAGATACAAGTAAATTTCACAAAGTTCACAAGAACGAATATAGAAACAGTGAAGAACAACGTTAATGTGTTTATTCTTAACATTGTTTGGATACATTTGATGGCAGTTAAATGTGAACAATGTCTACAAAGAGTGGAAAAATATATATATATATACTTTCTAGAAGGAAATGGTGGCAT
Source organism: Lonicera japonica (assembly GCA_021464415.1). Lineage (NCBI taxonomy): Eukaryota > Viridiplantae > Streptophyta > Magnoliopsida > Dipsacales > Caprifoliaceae > Lonicera > Lonicera japonica. Next base: position 81,081,525 of record CM038464.1, on the reverse strand, counting down.
GCCTGCTAGTTTCAATTTAATCAGAAGAAAAGACATCCTGTCATACTAATCACTACATGGTGTTTGAAAAATATATAGCAATCATAATCTGAACGGGTAACTGATAGAGAAGTAATATTGAATCTACTGCATGGAAACTATAAAGTTTGGTAGTTCATTGGAACAGTATTTGGACCAAAACTGAAAGTACCATTGTTATTAAATAAATGAGACACGGTTGCATAAAATTCAAAACCACAGTTCTTTGCAGACTTCAAATTCTAGCAAGAGATACTGATCATGTAGTGGTCATAACATTAAAAATATCACAAGATTTTTGGCCATTTCAGACTTCTACTCCATAGAGATGAACCATAGTTGAATGAAAAATAATTTCAATACACAAGTAAAAATGTTAATAGATTTATCAAGTAGCAGTCGTAAAACTTAACATACAAATTTCTAGAAATTTCATACTTAAATTCCGTAGAAACATAACCAGAAATTGGATACTCAGTCCAATAAACAAGTAATGGGATTTTATTAAAAAGAATAGAAAGACGGTAAGGTGACTTCTTCTATGTAAGCAAGCAACTGTTTTGAGAAAACATAAAGACTGAACTGCCTAAACCTCTGCAGCATGGAAACTGTCATGAACAAATAGGGTATAAGAAACAATGAACTCTTCGCTATTCAGTTGCCATGTTAAAGATAGGGCTTTTTTGACTTCAGCCCTGTTTTTAATGTGAAATTAGACTTACCCCCTATTTACATAATCATTAGACCTTGCACTGCACAATCTCTAAGCATGACGTAAAAACTGGGGGCAGTGTCTAGCTCTTTTAACATAATCCTTTGACTCGAATCCCTGTTCTTAATTTATTTTTGGAGATTCCACCACCACCAGGGGCATATCTAAGTATCTAACATTTACGAAAAAAGGGGCATAACTCTAATTTCACATATAAAATGGCAGGCAAAGTCAAAAAGCCCTCAAGGATATCATGCACAGTGAGGAGGAGGAAATCGAACACATGACCTCCCTGGCGGACATGTGAACTGCGAGCTCTGGCAACCAAGTTTAGCAATGGGATTCCGATTCAGATTGAAAGTAATATTAATTGAAGTATAATCTCATAATATGACACTATATTGATATATGTTGTGATTACAAAGACTCCCAGAGTGGATATAAATATGACACAAAATAAACCCCTATTTATGGTATGTTTTGACCAAAGAAGCAAAGACAATAATTAAGTAATTGCTCAATTAATAAAATCCCCTACCAATGGTATATTTTGACCAAAGACAATAAAACAATACTATAAATAAAATAAATACCATAAACCAAACTAGTGGCAAAAACCATTAATGTTAAGGGATGTTAACTGTCTCTTCATTGAAGAGTGAAATTAACAAATGTGTACCTGATTACCCCAACATTGCCAAGTCTCAAAGAATCCTGGCGTACTTTCATCCTTGCTTCTTGTCTCTCAGCTTTTGAAACCGATATCAAAAGATCAGATATTACTTTTGTTCTCTGCAACAGAGGAAATTAAATAAATAATCATCTGAATCCTGAACTGACCAAACACCAACAATGCACCAATCATTTTTATTTCAACTTTCCTGATAGAAGAAAATTATGCAAGTAAGTTAAAAACCCTAAAAAGTAAAAGCTAACGTTGGGATTTCTTTAAGAAAAAAGAATGAGGGATTTCTTTTGGGAGGGGAAGGGTGAGGGAAAGAAAGACCATTTAGTAAAATGGGAGGTATTTCTAAACCAACAAAATTTGGGGGCCTTGGGGTGGGGAAGTTGAAGCAAAGGAATGTGGCTTTGCTTGGTAAATGGTTATGGAGGTTTCCTTCAGAACAAGAATCATTATGGCACTCTATTATTGTTCGCAAGTATGGCATTCATCCTAATGGGTGGGATGTGAATGTAAACTTCAATGCTTCTCTTCGATCTCCTTGGAAATCTATAGCGAAAGGGTGGGACTCCTTTATTGAAAACAATAAGTGGGTAGTGGGAAAAGGTGATAGAATTCAATTTTGGGAAGACTCGCGGGTGGGTAATTGTCCTCGAAAAGAATCTTTTCCTCGGTTATATACTTATATCGTCTTTCCATGAATCGTAACATGTGTATCCAACTAATTATCTCTTGGGTAAGTGAATCTAGTTATTCGTGGGGATTAACCTTTTCTAGAAATTTCAATGATAGGGAGAGTGATGAATTCATTTCTTTATTAAACTCCATTGATAACATCCACTTTAATCGTGAGGTTTTGGACAGAAGAATTTGGGTGGGGCATCTGTCGGGGGAATTTTCTTGCAAATCCTTCTTTGAAATTCTTTCATGCCCTCTTTCATTCTCCACATTCCCTCAGTTTAGCGTTATTTGGAAAGATGGAATTCCGACCAAGGTCAAAGTGTTTGCATGGCTGGCCTCTTTGGGGAAGGTGAGTACGTGTGACATGATTCAAGTTAGGAGGCCTTTTATGTCTCTCTCACCATCGTGGTGTGCATTGTGCAGGAAGGCAAATGAGAGTATTGATCATATTTTCTTCATTCTGAGTTTGTTAAGTATATTTGGTCAAAGGTGCTATTATTGTTTGGTTTGATGGGAGTTTTTCCTAAGAAATGGAGTGATTTCCTCGTTATTAAATGGTATTTCAAGCAAAATAGTAAGAAAATCGAGCAGTTGTGGCGATTCTCTATTATGGCTATAGCATGGCTGATGTGGTCTGAATGCAACCGGAGGATATTTGAAGATAGGAGCAGTGATCCGTCGGATATTTGGGGATTATCTTGTTTTCTGGTTGGGTAGTGGACAAAAGCCTCGGGAATTTTTGATTTTTCAGATCGTTTTTTGTTCTCTTTAGATTGTTTTATTGTTGTAGAGGATTGAATTGTCTGTTTGTTTGGTTACTAGGTGGCTAGTGTTTGTTCTTGTGCAGGTTGTTAGAGCTTTCAGTATGTCTTATTCTCTGTCCTCTAACTATCCCATTGAGCTGTATTCTCCTTTTGGTTTATTAATAAAATTTCTGTTTCCTATCAAAAAAAAAAAAGGAAAAAAAGCTAACGTTGGGATCAACTATAACACAGTTCACTAAAGTGGTTGTTCAGCTCTGGTCTTAACTGGATCTTGACTTCAATCCAAATTACAAAAACATATTGTGACAATTAAAGTTAGTGTAGTTTGAGTGCTTTTGCATTTTATACTCTTTTTTGTTTTGATAGGAAACTTTTGCATTTTATACTCTTAGCCCTATCTGCTCAATAGTGAGATAATCCACTCTGAAACGAAAGGCTACAAAATGATAATATATTTGTTGTCTATTGTCTTTAAAAGGAACCTCACATTCTGATAATAGGCTTAATTATGGTTTGTTTCCTCAACTCATATGCATCCTTCACATTCTAAAAAAAATGCATAACTTCTTGGTTGATAACGCATTAAGGTTGGGTCTTTCACATTCTGTAGCATCATATTTTATGGTGCATTACAGTTCTACAAATTTCTGGCCTTATGGCCCTCTTCTTACCTGCCCTACATTCTATAACAATATTTGAAACAAAAACTCCCTTCTTTCCCTTAGTATGAGAATCACATAATCGGCAAAAGGTTCCAAATGTAATAACAACTGCCCGCCAAACATGCTCCCCCTGTCCAATTTTTCTTCCTCTACCACCCTAATGATCTCAAATCTTCAAACAACATTAAAGATTTTTCCATGGCATCATCGGCAGGTCAAGAACATCTAAAGGGGTAAGACGCTAGGGTGGACTGCTGGTTTGTTTGGAGATTTGGAGATTTGTTCTAATTTCGGGGCAGCTATCCAGTGATGGAGATTTGTTTGGAGCTGGTTTACTGTTTTTTTTCTTTCTTCTTGTTTTCCCTCAGTTAGCTAGAGGATTTAAGGGGCTTGGTGGACTGCTGGTTCACCAAGATTGCTCTCATCTTTGTAATGCTTTTATATTCCTATTTAATAAAGCATTTTGTTTCGGATAAAAAAAAAAGGGGTAAGACACTAAGAGCCCCTTGACATGATATGACTTTTGCTTTGTGGTTTAAGTGCTTGTATGATATATTTTGCCTTTCATTTTAGTTTTTGAAGTGAATATTACATTATCATAATATATAAATATATTTACATTTATATACATGTCACTGCCATATCACGTCCTGAGTTGAATCTTCCAGAGAAATCAACTTACCCTCCCTTCTCCAACTGGCCCTCATGAATAACTAAATATGCATCTTGATGAATTTACTTCCCTACTTATGAAAGTTATAGTACAAAGAAAGAAAAAATAAAATATATATCAGCAAACACACCTTTGGCTTCAACAGCTGTTCCTGATCTTTAAGGTCCTTCAGTTCCTGTGCAAGTTGCAAAAGAAAATAAATAAATAAATAAATAAATCTATACTATATTTTAAAGTACAAATAACTTAAGTGTTTTTCCCTTTTTTGTAGAGACAAATAAGCCCCTTGATTTTAAACACAAGATTTTAAGATTTACATATTAAAAAAAAAAGTATAACTCCATATATTTTTATATTAATATTAGTATTCTGGATAAATTTAAACTCTACTTTATTTTAAGATTTACATTAAATAAAATAGTATAACTCGCATATATGTTATATTAATATTAGTATTCTAAATAAATTTAAACTCTACTTTATTTGGCTAAATAAACTAATTAAACAAGTTAGAATTTGTATTGAATTATATGTTTTTGTATAAGACTTCTATGATTTTATACGCAGGGATTTAAAATTAACATTAAACAAAACAGTATAACTCCATATATTTTTATATCAGTATTAGTATTCCAAATAAATTTAATCTCTTTAAAATCACAAAACTTTTAGCTTGAATTAGAATTTCCTTCCAAAATTGACCACAAAGGTATGTGTATTAAGCTCTTGATTCCGTTTCACATTATAAATTTATATATTCTAAAACTTATTTGTTCATTTATAATTATTTTTAATTTTAAAATATATATATATGTATATTGTAACTGTGGCTCGGTAAAACATTCATGTTTTACATCATCAGGCATAAATAAAAAAAATTACCATTTTAATGTTTCCTCTATTATATAATCTATTATTTATATGAGTTTTATATTATTGTTTCGTACTATGCACAATAATCTCACATACTTTTTGAATTAACCATCTACCAATTCTAAAACATAGTAAAAATATATTACTCTCTTATGTCTCTGATCAAGAGTCTACTTGCATCTATGTAATAAAAGAATTCAGCCCAACAATTTTTTTATCATAAATCTACAACATTTTTCTGTAGTAAACCGATTATGTGATTTTCTTATAATTATTAATTGAATTTTACACTTCATACTATGTTTTTGTTTATTTATTATTATTTTTATTTCACACTTCATACTTATTTATTTATTAATAGAGTTAGTGACCTTTGTCAAGCACTAAAATCACATGCAAACGCACGTGCACAAAAACTAGTAAATAAAAAATAGAGGAGGAGGAGGAGGTATCCTAAATTGCAGTGAATGAAGTCACTCAACAAGCAAAATACTGAGCTGAGGACAATTATACCTTTTCTAACTGCTGGCATAGATGTTGATATTCAGATACCTCTCTACGTGATTTTTTTAGGTCCTCCTCCAGTGCTGCAACTTTTGCACGTAAGGACATTATCTCCTCCTAATTAAGTTGACAAGAGTGAAAACTAGATTCAAAGTTGCATCAATAGTAACAAGGGTATGAATCATTTTAGCAGTAATATTTTCATTATAAAAGACCTTGAGAAAGAACAATGCTAGTTGCAATATAATTTCCCACAAAATAACTAACACAAACCATACCTCCGCCGTAGTACGGTAATCATGTCCAAATTGCTCTTTGGGGCAACCATCCTGCAAATTGAGAAAGAAGGCTGGTTAGCTATTTCATGGGAGGGTTTTTTTTGTTTTTTTTTTGGGGGGTGGGGGGGAGTAGGGGCGCAGAATAATTGGCCATCATAATCAGTAAAAGCTATCTACCATGGACACAAAAGCAGATACTATCCTCTTCATAACTTGAGTATGTCTAAACATATGCTGATTCTATCAACCAAGCAAAGTTTGGTATGTACCGGCAAACCTAGAATCTACCTTCCAATTTCTCAGCTGCTAACATCTATCTATACCCTATGAGAAGGCATAAGGTATAAACATATGAAGGTGCCCTAGTCTGTGAGGAAATTCCTAAACCGAATCCCAGGGAAACAAAAATGTTATAGCCAAAACAAGAAAGATCCAACCCTCCCCCCAATATGTTAGCATTTTACTCCTAATGCATTTGAAATAGAAAAAATCACTAGAGGCAAATACCAAAATTTATTGCTTGAGATGGACCAATGCAGGACCTATTGGCAGCATCTACTCTGAAAATTCAAATAATATAAATTATTGATTCATGAATATGGTTAGAGATTCCAATGACTCATGAATTGGATTCCAATTTTCCCCGATTACACCCACTGCAAGTATGATTTTTCAATGCTCTTAATTATGAATTTTTGTTGGGTTCTCTGACCTGGAATCAAATTCGTATGTGGGAGAATCCTGTAAGTAACCAGAATACTAATAAGTTTCGAACCAAAGTCCAACATCAATAAGCCAAGGTGAATCTATGAGGAAACTTATTGTTGTATGACCGGAAGTTTAGAGGGAGTTGAGTTGAAGCATTGTCGTTTTGAACACTAATGCCGATGTTATAGGTCAGAACAATTGTGCTTTTGTAAATCAACCCCCAATGTCGGTCGGCCATGATCAGTATTGCCTAATGTGGTGTTCAAACTAGTGATTGGTTCAAAAGATTTAGAGAGAGAGAGAGAGAGCTGGAGCGACAAATACTATACTTTGACCATCAAACTTCGGGTGTTGAGGTCTCCTGATAGTCAAATTGTTGCAAATCAACCTAGTTATCTGGGTTTAAATTGTAACTGCTTTGGATATTAATGAATGTAACATCAGTTATGATCCTGAATGTAAGGTTGGTACAAAATTGAATGTACTAAGCATATAAAATTCATTATAATTTGATTGCTTCTCACCAATGCTCAATAGTTCAGATCTCGATAATAAGCTGTCCTCATAATTCTTTTCATAACAGCTAAATCAATGCACTACAGTCATCAAAATCTGAGGCAAATGCGTACACAGGGTAATTAGGATACAAATTATCTGTCTACAAGAAGATATCATTGACCCAATCTCTAGTATTTTCTGCTCTAAAAAGGATATTGCCCTTGTTGGTCCTGTCTAAAGGGCATCATGAACTTGACTAAATATAAACCTAACCTTCAGGAATATTTGGCACAAACTAGTTTCACTCAAACTTGACAGCCTAAGCATTCTATCATTACACCAAAAAATAATAATATTGTGAGCTCAAAATAAAATTACTTCATCTCAAAATGTGACTGGTTGGCACAAGATAGTTGCAATCTAAAAGATTATTTAACTCAGACACAATTCTGGCACATCTTGGATGTAAAATGTGCCTTAGGAACCTTAATGTTGAGATTAATCTTTTCATTTGTACGTTATATATATACACACAAATATAGTTAGAATAAACCAAAAAGGATTTTTCATGTTAAAAGTAAAAGAAATTTACCGAAGAAATAGAACAGAAAGAGAGTGGTTCATGCTAAGACACTTGCATACATCTATTCTTTACTAGTTTCCTTTACTGATCGTGAGTGATTATTATTACTATCATTCTAAGTTACAAGATAACATTAAAAGTGCATAAAATAACATAAAGTTGACATAAGAAATATTTGTTGCTTATACTTTACTGTATACATAGAAAAAAGATTGGTTTATTAGTATCTACTCTACGTCCCCCTGCCCTACTTCAAATTTTATTGTGCTGACATTTCATTATCATGTCAAGTTAGCATCACGTGTACACGTCCATGCTTCATCGGATAAAAATCACGACTACAGTTGTAACACACTCACCAGTATTATTGATAAAACCTAAAAAGTAACTAATAAGCATGGTCAACCCGAGTTTTTATGTTTTAGTGATTGTAATGCTTTTAATGATGGCTTGGTTAGCTGCATTAAGAAAAGTCAACACAGCGGATTTAATTCAATTCAAAAGGCCTTTTATGCATCTTTCTCCTTCATGGTGTGTGTTGTGCAAGCGGGACAGAGAGAACATTGATCATTTGTTATTACACTGCTCTTTTGCTCAAGAGATCTGGAATAAGGTCCGAAAGGAATTCGACTTGATTGCAGTATTTCCGGGCTCTTGGTATGAATTGCTTACTATCAAGTGGTTCTTCATAGGTGACAAAAAGAAAAGCAAAACATTATGGAGGTTGTAGTTGCATGGCTGTGATGTGGTGTATATGGAGAGAGAGAAATAAGAGAATTTTTGAAGAAATTGAAGAAGAATTAGAAAAGACTTGGGACAGAATCAAGAATCTGGCTTCACTTTGGGCATTTTCTTCAAAGATTTTTGGTATCTGGACTATATCAGAGATTGCTAGGGATTGGGGTGTGGCTATGCAGTAGCATTATTTAGGCCTTAGAGGTTTACCTAGTGCCTAGGAGTATGATTGTATTGTTAGGGGCTATTAAATGTTTTTTGGGCATGGGTTCAGTTTTGATTTGTAGTAGGGTTTTTTGTCTGTTTTGTAATCAAGGATGGAGCTGTTCTTTTTTTGTTTTTGTTTTCTGGTTTGCTTGGTAGTGGATTTCTCATCCGCTTCCGGCACCTTTGCTTGTATCTGATTTTGCCTATCAATATAAGCTTTGTTTCTGATCAAAAAAAAAAAATTATGCCCAAAGAAAAACTTTTGGAAATTGAAACTTACAGTAGTCTATTGGTCAGTTATAATAATATTGCTATCACTGTATAGATCATAGCAACCTCTTTCACTACTGGATTTTCTTTAATTCTTTATGAATATAATTTAGAAATCACAAATACAACTGAATATATTAATATCGAGAAAATGAATAAGACATGGTACCATATCTTTGAAAATAAATAAATAATTTGGAGCTTGGACTTTGTTGATAAGGAGACAAATGGATTTTCTTTATTCTTTACCAATAGAATAGAGAAATATGAAGTAAGAATGGATATAGTAATATCATGAAATTTAATAAACTAAGTACCAAATATTTGAAAAAGGTTGGAACTGTTGGCAGTTCAGACTTTGTTGATAACGAGAGTTGAAATTATATACTTTTAGTGATATGTAAGAGTGTAATTCCCATCTATAGATTGTGTTTGCTAGATTTTTACAAGTAAAATCGGTGGATAAAATGAGTGAATGGTATTGTTTTATTGTCTTTGGTCAAAACATACCATAGATAGAGGATGTTATTAATTGAGTAATTCCATATTTATTTATTTCCTTTACTTTACTTTACTTTTACCTACACGTTTGTGTTCTATTTATAATGACGTTGGAGTCTTTTCCCCTAGAATCTAACTTTGAGCTCTTTTATGGAAATGTTATTTTGTAGGACTTTCTCGAGGCAGTTAGGAAATTGGACTATATGCAATATGTTGTATTTTTCCAGATCATTTCTACTATAAAATGGTCTCTCAGAAACAAAACTAAATATAAATACAAACACGCGCCCACATATATTTATTATAGTTTCAAAGCGAAAACCAATATTTACACAAAATGTCTCCAAAATTCAAGCAATCACTCCTCATTCCACTCCCAAAAAAGGACAAAGGTCGATACAGATAGGAAAGATGAATAATAGTCATTATATAACAAACAATGATGACGATAATGAGTAGATGATGATGATGATGACAGCGATGATGACAATGGAAATAACGATGATGATAATGTTGATACTTGCAGCCATAGTTGTCAAATCGTGAATCGTATAGCGAATCAAAAACCTATGAATCGCGTATCACGAATCGTATCGTAAGATTCAGTGCAAAACCCTTAAAAAGTATTTAAATTACTAATTAATGTATATAACTATTTTGAATAATTATCAAACCCTAATTAGAAATTAAAACTAAGTTTTGGATATCATTACACGTCACCTAAATAGTATGACGTTTGCCTTCATGCTACTCTTAAGTTCCTATCCACAAAACATGTTCATATATCATGCTAGATGTGCTAAAAAACAATAAAATAATCTATTCAAAAGGTTATTAAAATTTTTTCCCAAGAGACAAATAGACAACAAAAAAAAAACTACAAACCCACTGTGTGGGTTTGTGCACCAAAAGAGAAACAACTGATCCTATTTGAGCACCAAACGAAAATTGAGAAAGCAACCAACCAGAGGAACCACTGGCCACTGTGCAGTTTCTGATTGTCTGAAAGGTGAAGGAAAGGAGAAGGGACACAGAGAGGAAGAAGGTGCTTGAATGGTGAACAGAAGAGTAGCTTTTTAAAGTCGGATGAAGATGATTTTGAACGAGGGTTTTTGAGCGGTGATCGTTTGAAAGGTGCAGAGGCTGATCTTTTTTGGTTTTTTTGGGGGTTTTAGATAATTGTTTGGAGTCCCATAAAAGTTATGTACACAGTTTACAGGGAAAAGTTAATAGAAAAAAGGTTTTAAAAGCCCCTTTTTTTTGGTCATTGGGTCAAACAGAACCTATGAAGCAGACTTGACACGCGACACACATTTCAACACAACACATGACACGCAATTTTTCCAAAATGTAGGACATGACACGTGGGGGGGACACATTCTTAATTAATTAATTATATATATGTAATAAACATTGTAAATATTTAAGAATTCAATAAAATGAAACTAGATTGCATTAATAACCCAAATACTCAAAACATGATCACTAAATTGTTCCATAATTAAAGCATCAAAAAGCATACATAGACTAAACTGTTCCATAGAATGATAGAAAACAAAGGGGAATATGAAAAGTGGCTTAGTTGCCTCATCCTTAGTTGATGTTGCAATGAAGAAACACTAGGAGTAGTAGCCAACTAAATCAATTATCAAGTATTAGAGATTATAATTAAATTCAAGTGTCGGAGAGCAGTGTTCTAAAAATCGGGCCTAGGCGGCGCCTAGGCTGAAATAGTTGCCTCCCCGCCCGGCCTAGGGCTAATCCTTTTTGTTTAGGCGCCGGGGTGATTAGGCGCCGATTAGGTGTTCTAAGTGCCAATTAGGCGGGCTAGGTGCCAATCAGGCGGGCTAGGCGCCGATTTTTCCCTCTTTTTTTTTCCTTCAAAACAACGTAGTAAAAAAAAAAAAACGTTTATTAGCTAGCCCTCTTTTGGTCAACCTAATTCCGATCTCCATCTCCCCCTCTCCTCTCCAGCTGTATTTTGGGATGTTCACTTGGTTAGTTTGATTGTTTGAACTTGTTTATTTTGTTTTTGGAATGCATGTTTTATTGGTTGGATGTTGGAAAATTAATGTTAATTTGAAAGGTATATTATGTTTTATTATGTTATTTAAAATAATATTTTTAATAAAAAATCGTTTGACCGATTAATCCCCTAGGCGCTAGGCACCCCCTCACTGACCTAGGAACGCCTAGCAATTTTTAGAACATTGTCGGAGAGAGTATCAGAGAGTGTCGGAGTGTCCACCAAGTGTCCAGCCCAACACGTGCCCTCCAAGACAGTGTCCGTGCTTCATAGTACAAAACCCAACCCAGACCATAGGTCTTGTGAATCGTGACTGATCTTGATTCAAGAGATACACCGATTCCGATTCAGGATTCAAACGATTCTTTACGATTCATCGACAAAAACGATTCTACCCACAATTCTGTACCTTTTTTCCCAAGAATCGGACGATTCGTATCGCAAATTGCACAATTCTAACAACCATGCTTGCAGCAAACAAATGTAATCGAAAACCACCAAGAAAGGAAGCATGAAAATCCTTATAAAAATATTGCTATTCTGAATCTTAAATGGGGAAGAGGAGGGCGAGGAGGGGGGTGACTTTTGGGTGTAACAAAGGACAAAATTGTTACGAAGAAGAACAAATATTGTTCAGTATACATCGAGTCAAGGGTGGTGCTGAATCAAGCAAACAATTAGATCTGAATACTAAAGTCGCTGGCACTCGGCCTCCTCCCATTCCCTATGAAAATAACTGCCACTTCTTGATATGCTTCATTAAATAATAACTAGAGGTAATTGACGTAATTGAAGGAGATAAACTGGTGAAAATCAGCGTACCTTAAGGGGATTCTCAAGCTGACCATTTGATGAAGAAACTGTTACAGGAGAAATTATCGGCTTTGTATCATTAACTCGGGAACCACGTCCTCTTCCTGAAGTAGAATTTACCCTACCCCGGTTTTGCTTCTTCCTATTTACACCAGGACCTGCCTTGCTGTCTGCAGTTTCCACAGTTTTTAGCCTTGAGCCTGGCACTGCCTGATTATATTTCCTTAAGCGTCACAACCCAAATTCTATATTCTAAAATAAAATCTAAGAGAAATACTGAGAAAATGAGTGCGTGTTTGATCAAATTTTTGAAAATTATTGAAAACACTGCTAATTTTTAAGAGAAGTTAGAAAAAGAGATGAGTGGTTGGGCGAGATGCTCTATTACTTTTCTCCCTTTTTCCATGGATTCCAATTCTTTGGGGATAGGTAGTAAAAAAATTCCATTAAAAGGAAGGAAAAGATGAAGAACATCTCATCAAACCACTCATCTCTTTTCCAAATTCTCATAAAATTAGTAATGTTTTCAGTCATTTCCCAAAAAAAAATTATCAGACAGACCCGAAAGTGAATAAGGAACAACAGAGAAACAACTATGAAAACATATAAAAGGAAATAATGGAAACGAAAAAAATAAATGAAGCTTTAGAGGAGCTTGGGAAGTATCAGTCATTGCAAAGTTCCAACAGACTAGAATTAAAAAGTGAAAAATATACCTCAACACATTCAGACACAGTCAAGTGCTCATCATTGTCTTCAAGTTTCCGGCGCTTCTGAGTGTTGGCTTGTATGAGAAACTCGCCTCCATTCTACCATGTACAAAAGACATTTTTCCAAAGTGAGAAAAAATAATATAGAAAACTTTGAGATGTCTGAATGAAAGGCAAGTGAACCATATTGTGAAGAAAACTGGCTGATCACAATAATATGGTGGCAAGATAAATCAATTCCAACATTTATCGTAAATTTGTGGTGGTCAGTCAGGTATCTTGTTCCTTTTGGATGAAGAGTTGCTTTGATGCATTTTACCCCTCTGACAGATTTTATTTCGAAATCATTGTCCCAGTTTTCAGCAGCCACAAGTAATAAAAGCACCAAAGCAGTTATTTCTCTATGGAGGAATGAGTCTGACTTTCGAGGATTAGATTGAGATAAGAAGAATTTTGTAATTGCTTAATGACTTGGCTTACTCAAAATAAGAGCCAGGGGATATATTTATATATGAAAGACAAAACTACATAATAATTAATACCTGATTTGGGGCAAAATACTTGTAATTAAGCAAAACCTATAACTAAAAGGATTTAACTTTTAATAGCCCTAAATAACCTAATAATAACAAATTATGATTTTTCACAAAATATAATGTTATCTAAAGTAAGTAGTTTAAGGAAGCTCGTTCAATTTTTGATAGGAGATTCTGGAGATTTGCTTTGGGAAAAGATGGCTTGTGGAGATATATTTTGTCCTTTTGATAAAAGAATAAGTTTATTAAAAAGAATGAGAGAACAAGAAGTCCTTAAGGAAAATACGTACAGGACACAAAAACACCAACCTAAAAAACAGCATCCTTCTTTTTTTTTTTTGATCCCAAACCAAACACTTTTATTAAAATTAAATAATCAAAGTGTTACAAAGATGAGTTCATTATTGGTGAACCAGCAACCTTCTAATCTCTATATAATTAGAAACAACTAATCCACAAAAATATGTTACCCCAATCAAAGCCAAAAGCATAAAACAACTGCAAGAAGAAAGGCAAGGGTCAAATCCAATTGTCCCCAAGAACCCTAAACAATCTTCATTAGGTCTGCCACCTAAATTTCAAGTTTTCAATATAAAAATAAACTAAAAGCATAAGATTCAGAAATCTTCTACACATAATGCAAATATCAGGAAATGAGACATGATAACTTAAAAGGTTTCTGCAGCTGTGAGTCTGTGACATATCATTGGTATTGAGCATGCGAAAAACCAATGATCACCTAGTGGCCTTGAGCTTGAGGGAAACTCTTGATTTCCAAATCAAATTCGCCAAGAGAAAAATAAGTGAGGCTCAATACAAATAAGATGGACAAAGAAGAAATTACAATAGAATTGCCTAGTTAGGTACTTCACCAGACTCTACCATCCATGACAGTTGAAAGATGACAATAATAGAACCAAACTAAACTGATAACTAAACTAATTCAAGCACTTCTCTGCTTCACTGTTGTTTAAATCTCCTAAAAGGGTGTAACTTCTGAGGAGAATCCCTTGGATACAAGATAGTAAGAAATAGAAATATGAGCAGTTTGATACTGAAATACAAGTATGAGATGAATAGTTGATGGAAGTGTGGCGAGGAGTTCTAAGGGTGTGAAATCTAGTGCTCTTGAAGAATTTTGCACTTGATGCAGAGTTCATAAGGAACACTAATATTTAATGTGGAAGAAATTCAGGAACAAGGTTTTGAAAAGAAATTTGGCATAGAGTACAAAAAAAGAAAATTTGCACATCTTTTAGGACTTCCGCAAAGGAGGATCCCATGGTTTCAAAGAATTTTAGGTTCTAATGGAGAGGGTGGCTGATGGATGCTGTGGAGCCATGTTTGTTATATATTACATATAGTAAGTGTAAGAGCGAACCCGTGCTTCTGTTATGAGCATACAAATATAAGAAAGTTTGAAACACTTTCTGTTACTAGAAAAGAAAGTTTGGTTGAGAAAGAAATTAGCACAAATCTAGGGGAGGACAAGATATCCCAACTATGTTACCTAATTCGCAGGATGCTTTGGTACATTGTATGGGTATGGGTCAAGGGTATGGTACCTAACCCAGTAGGTGGTGCAGCGGGGGTAGGCTTAGTTTGAACTCTACTTCAGGCTGCAGACATGCGATTTATTCTCTCTGGTATACAGCTATGTATACAGTACACTGAAACCCTTATATTTCTAATATATGTGTGTGTGTGTGTACATGTCGATACGTATCTATCACTAAATATTACTAAGAGGAGAACTTTCCGTATTTACATGAAAATAAAAATTACCCTTTCTTAATTTAGAATAATAAACAATAATTTTAACAAGACTTGAACATGTGATGTTTACTCTAAAATCATGCAACTTAACCACTTGCTCAAACATGATCACATTGTTTGAAAAAAATTAAAAAACAATTCTAGTATTAAGAATTATCAGGTACAATATTGCACAGGCATCGAGTGTCCCACATGTTTTTGTAAATACATGCATGCCTCTTCGTCTGTCAATGCGAGTCAAAAAAATAGGGGGGCGTCAGGATTGGTGTTTTGGGTCACTAACACACCCTGTTCAGGTCAGCGCAATCCATTCCATTTCCCAATATGTAGGGGGATCCACAAATTACGCGATACTAGTCCTCAACCACAAATTAGGCGATACTAGTCCTCAACCAGATATTGGAAGAAAAAAGTAAAATGTATAAATGTTAAAAACAGCACTCCAACCACGCTGAAGATCCAATAAATTCCTTCAAAGGCACTTGCTAATCAAGTCCAAAGCAAAGAAAGAAACACCACTATGCCCCACAAAATCTGAATGGAGCATGGTCTCTAAAAATCTTGGTATTCCTCATTTCCTCTATGACCAAAGAACCCCAATAATAGCCAACATGCCATAATGCCATAAAACCTTAATATCACCACCATGGAATTATCCATTATACTAAAGAAATAAGGCCTCAATGGTTGGTGTACTCACCCAATCCTCGATGACCTTGAAAAGGAGTGCCCAAAAGTGCCAAGTCGTAAAGCAATGTAAAAACAAATATGAGTGTGTCTCCTCTAAAGGTCGACAAATGATGCAAAAACTTGAACATAGGGTCTCTTCCACTGCAAAGGATCATATTATTAAACTTGTCGAGAACCATAAGACAAATGTAAATTCAATGACCTTAAGTGAAACCTTTGCTATCCAGATGGATTTTGCTAGTGAAAACAAGGGACTGTGATGAACGCGAATAAGAGAAGAGAATAACTTGCTGGAGAATAAGCCAGAAGCATTCACAAGTCAACCCACTTCCCTTGAAAAGATCATAGATATAGGAGCATCATGAAGGGTCGAAAAAGTGGAATAAACTTGTGGCATCAATTTTCGTGGCCTCGCTTAAGAGATGTTGTTGGCTAAGATAGCGCCCCAACCATCCTTCTATAGTCCATATTTCTAATAATTATGTGCGAATGAAAATTTGGATCCAAAAAGAAACACCACAACCACTAACCCACTAAGATCGGCATGAGAGTAAACTAATTTACTTGAATCCATCTACCAAGCCATGCGCCGGTAATTGATACAAACTCCATCCAATGAGTTGACAAAAAACTGGGTAATTCAATATTGAACTTGGAAAGTAATGGTTTCTCAAACATTCCTTCTTAATCCAAACAACACTAGACGTAATTTAGAATACCTAACGTTCCAAATTTTGGTTTAAGACTTTAACAGCCAATGCAAATGCTGATTCAGGTTCCCAACTTTCAAATCCACCAGAAAATTCAGTTTTAATTTATACCATGCCATTTTACTTAAATGATGTGTCGTCATTCATCAACAAACTACAGTGGTGTTTGTTTGTTTTTACCTTTTAATGCTAAATGGAAGCCTATGCTAAGAGGTAGAAATGGTGTTTATTTTATCAAATAAACACATCAATGCTGAAATGGATTAAAATTCAGCATTTAGCATCAAGAGCAAAGTCCATGGCTGAATGCTTAATTTAAACTTAATGAAATTTTATCCCAATGTGCACCTATTCTTTTTATACATTAGACATTGAAGTGTATCATATAATAAGGGGAAAGTGTAAAATGGCATCTAATCTGCATTCAAAGACATATAAAACCAAATACAGCATTTAGAAAATTGTACACCAAGAGAGATAGGCGAAGTGTGGGGTTCCAAGGCCTTGAATGGAGCCCAATCGGCTCTGAAAAAAATCGATGGCTTGAGAGACCGTTCGAAGAAAGCGAGATAAAAGCAGCGATTGATGCTTGCGAGGGGGGTAAAGCACCAGGACCAGATGGTTTCACTATCTTTAAAAAGGGATGGGATGTCATTAAAAAGGATATCATGGGGGTATTCAATGAATTTTTTAATAATGGAGTGGTGAACGCATGAGTAATCCCAAAGAAGTTATCTTCTCTTAAACTTAAAGACTATAGACCTAAGCCTTGTCACAAGTTTATATAAGATATTGGCCAAAGTCTTCATTGAGAATAAGAGAGGTAATGAGTGAAATTGAACGTTTGTGAAAGGTCGACAAATCCTCGACCTTGTCTTAATCGCTAATGAAAGTGTAGAGGAGTATCGCGGTAAAAATAAAGAAGGTGTGGTTTTCAAAATTGATTTCGAAAAAGCATATGATCACGTAGAATGGGATTTCATAGATCATGTGCTTGAAAATAACTAGATGGAGAAAGTGGATTAACAACGGTTATGGTAAATGGGAGACCAAGAGGCATTTTTAATGCCTCAAGGGGCATTAGACAAGGGGATCCGCTCTCACCTTTTCTTTTTGTGTTAGTGGCAGACGTCCTTAATAGATTGGTTGTGAGAGCGAGAGAGATGGGCATTATTGATGGGTTCGAGATAGGGAGGGATAAAATTAAATTGTCTCATTTGCAATTTTGACACCATATTCTTTCTATCAAATGATGTGAATAAATTGTTTACCATTTTGGATACCTTTGGGTTAACAGCCAAAAGTACGCTAGTGGGCATTAATTTGAAGGAGGAGGATATGGTGTCACTATCAAGAGTGTTGCGAGATTGGTTCTTGGCCTATGTCCTACCTTGGGATGCCGTTAGGAGATAATCCTATCCGAGCATTTTGGAATCCGGTTATTGAAAAGATTTCCAAAAGATTAGAGTTAAAAGGGTGCTTGTCAGGTTAACTTTAATTCAATCTGTGTTAGAAAGCATCCCCATTTATTATCTTTCTCTCTTTAAAATGCCGATTTCGGTGTGTACATTGAAAAAATGATGATTTTTTTTGTACGATCATTTAATAAGATGGGACAATGTTTCCAAGACAACATTGCATGTAAGAATGCGGCTTTGTTAGGGAAATGGTGGAGTATTTGTTTTGGTGCTTAATTATCAAGAGCAAGTATGGCATTCACCAAATTTGGTTACTAGAAGCACTCATAGAAATCCTTGGAAAGCTATGTATTGAAGCTTTCATTCGACTTAAGGTATGGGTAACTCCTAAGTACAGGTAATATAAATAGTTCAATTGAAGTTATTCGTTGGCATCATCACGATTCTTTCTCATGGGATCTAGAATTTCGCAAAAATACATGAGAGGGAAATTGTAGAATTCTCATCATCAATGCTAGAACAGACCGAGAAATGGGGGGAAAATTAATTCTCTTGCAAATTCCAGCATTTAGCATCAAGAGCAAAGTCCATGGCTGAATGCTTAATTTAAACTTAATGAAATTTTATCCCAATACGCACCTATTCTTTTTATACATTAGACATTGAAGTGTATCATATAATAAGGGGAAAGTGTAAAATGGCATCTAATCTGCATTCAAAGACATATAAAACCAAATACAGCATTTAGAAGTTTCATACAGCATTAAGCATTCAGACTTCAGCATTGTTTATCAAATATAAAAAAACCAAACCAACCCTAAGATCATTGGGCATTGTTTGCCAAACATGTGTAACAGGATAAAAGCAACAATAATAAGTAATACAGGAGAATAAACAGAAATTAAGCTCACATCATCATCGTCATCAGAATCACTAGAAAGCAATGGGTCTGCTTGATCTTCAACTGGTGTAGGAATAACAACAGGCCTAAAATTAGCCACAGATGAAACCGAGGGCCAATTTGCCGGCGCAGGTGTGGACACAGTGGGCCCCGAAGAACCCTTGCTGATCATCCGGGCTTCGAGCCTTGCAATCTTACTGGGCAGAGATTGGTCCGATTGATTCGAAGAATTCGAAGACAAGTGGAGTAGCATATCATCCGACATTATTCTAATTCAAATGCAGCTCAGCAAACCCTACAGAAACAGTAATTCAACTCATTTTATATGATTTTCAAAACTTAAAATCTAAACCCTAAAACCTTAATTGTAATATTGGGACTTAAAGCAGTTGTAGCATCAATCCGCTGGTACCAACGCACTACGCCACATCATCTGAGTTAGTTTCAATTTTAGAGTCCCCTACAATTTGTGTAATTTCAATTGAGAAAATGTAACTTTACCCAATACCTTTTGTGCTCGATCAAGCAATGAATATCCACTTCCCGCAATCCCTAATTCATTTAAGATTCAACGGAGAACAAGAAGAAGCGGAAGTAAGTTGAATGAGCAAAATTCGAAGGTCGCGGAAATTGTGCATGTCGAGAGAGAGATAAGAATTTGGATTTGGGATTGAAATGGAGGAGAAATTAGGGTTTTTTTCCCCAAACTGGGCGGGTTAATGAATGTAGCAAGCAGAATCAAGAGAGTAAAAAAAGGATGAAATGAATGAAGTTGAGAGAAGGAGAGAGGAGTTTTGAAATTTGGAGCGGCGTTTGAAATTCAATGGGGTTTGTTTGATCTGGACATAGAGAATTTGGTCATGGCATTACACTTTTGGTCAGAGGTGTGACATAGAAGCTACAATTACAATTTACAAACATTGCTTTGTTTTGAGAAAGCAAAAGGTCAAATGTGGTGGGATTGCCAATTTTAAGGAAAAATAAGAGATCGTGGGAACTAGATATATGCCCTAAATTTAAGGATGTTGTTGGGAATTTTGAAGAGTATAGATATTGGCGCAATCGAAAACTGTGTCATTTACTTGATTCTTAAAGGTTGAGTATAAATTTATATATTCGATTTTTGACAATCGAGCAAGTCATTTTCAAATTTATACTCGGTCTTTCACTTCATAATCACAGGGTATAAATTTATATATTCGATTCTTGACAACGGAGCAAGCCGGTCATTTTCAAGTTTGTACTCGGTCTTTCACAACCAAGTAATATATATCTTACTCAAGTAATATATATCTTACTCAATTGTCAAGGATCAAATAAAAGTGAAAGTATTACTAATTATTTTTTTGGGTGCTAATATTACCATCCATTTTTAGTTGCTGGGCCAAATTTGAAACATATAAAGTGTAGTTCAGCAACTTATTAACTCCACAAGTCACGGTTATTAAGAGAGGTTTAGATGTCCAGAAATGGCATACACTTACTCGTATGGCCTATGTAATCTCTTTAGTATATTTTTTTGTCGGTTTACGTAAAATGGTCTTTATATAGTAGAATGGCTACACATGGTTGTGATGATAACAAATACATATTATATTAGTTATTTTACATAAGGAAGCTAGTTCCCTACTAAATATGAAATTCCATATGTCTTGCCTTCTTAAGTTGCCTTGTTAATATACGACTTGTTTTATTTATATGGGTTTATTGAACTTGGTCATGGTTCATCTTGTTATTACTCATGCAGCCCAAGTGGGCTTGTGGAGTTATGGATGCTGGCTAAATGCTTTTGGGCTTCTTGTTTGATTCAGTATAGCGAATAGCGACATTGGGCTTTTTGTATCTCAACCTGACGTTGTATTTATTTGGATTACAGACTCGAATTGGACTTGTGTATTCGAGTCAGATGTAATTTTTATTTCTTGAGTCTTTCTCAACTTACATATTAGCCTATTAGGATACGTTCTTTCCACATGTATTTGAAGGTAATATTTAATAATTCTCATGAGTTCTATATTTAATTTACTTTTCTTATATATTTTTATGAGATTTTGAAGTCTTGCAAATTGTGGAATTTTTGAATCTAGCTATAAAATTGGTGTAATTTGAATAATCTTTTGTATAATTAAAAAAAAGTTCACATTCAATGAAATTTTATATTATTCTCTTAGCGACAATAGATTAGAAACCAACTTAAACTCAACTTTCACTACATTTTATATTTGCGAAATAAACTAAAAAGATCATGAAACTCAACTAAAACAAATATCTTAAAACTCATGAGATTTTATAGTCACAAATTTTAAAATCTTTTGATTTATTAATTCCCATGATTTAATGTGACATAAAAAATTATCATTTCAACATGGTGAGCACTTATTGGTTGTGATGTATTTGATAGAGATAAATGTAATATGGACTCCATATTTTAACCAATACATGGTAGCTAAACTGCATATGTCACTCTTTTGTATCAGATCTATGTCAGAATTATTTTTCTTTTTTTTATTTGTTGTTTGTAGTAGTTACTAATTAAAGACCAACCTTTGTATAATGCAGGTCCAAGTTCGGGCCCTCCATTTTTTTCCTCCTTGAATTCAATGTTAGATCCTAATGATGGATCATAATGCTAATGCTAGATCATAGGCTTCCCACATATTAATTCCATATATTATCGCCCAAGCATTATTGTTAAGGTATTACTACTTTGAGAGTCAACCCGCTAAGTACATTAGGTCCCCGACCTTCCTAATCATCACATATCGTATGAGCCCACTACCTATACTTGGTAAACATCATGAGGAGTTTATCTGTAAACAACGGTCACTAAAGGCATATATGTGGGTAATTACTTCACAATAACTCTAAGTATGGTGCCCCAATTTCACCCTGCAGAAAGATTAGGCCTGGAGAATTGATTCTCAAAGGACCCCGAGCTCTAAACTAATCATGTTTATTCTAAGTGAGTGAATTGCCCAAGGGCTTGGTCTTAACTTGTAGTTCATTTGGAGTTATACTCACATAAGACATTTTCCCGATGACTACCCTCTAAAGACTTAATAAGAAGGATACCCATACAAGCAAGTTCATCCTAGGACAAAACTACTTTAAGAGACTTTCACCTCACAGGCGAGCACCCAGTCGTAGTGCCATTACTTCCCAAGATATGCAAACTGTTAGTAGGGCCACATGAAACTACTTTGTTGTCAGGGAAGCTCCTAAGTCCTGGACTCTTGAACTATCTCCTCACCTATGAGAAGGCAAAACACGTCGAGTGGACTATCCGAACGATGTATGTTTCATGGGCATTTCAACCATGTGTCCGTGGCCTCCTCTTTATTTCTCGCGCTACATTTCAGTGCCAGTTGATATGTACTCCCAAAGAAACCAAGCATATACATCCACCACATACAACTCATAACTAACCATAATAAACAACACTCAAGACAATCGACACTATCGTTATTTACATTACTCGAACTCCTAAGTTATTAGATTAACCTAAGGCCTTTTCTTAATTAATCCATGTGTGGGGTTATAGTGTGATATGCTTTTTACCATTATTCACATTACTAAGCCAAATTATGGTAGTATTATTCCTTTCATATTCTAGTGTTGTACGACGAGTGAATAGCAGTCTATCTGATTTAGTCAAATTACTGCATTTTATTACGTGTTTTAGATGGCTTAAAGTGATACTTTGTGAATGTTAAAAGCCCGAAGTTATTGAATTTTGCTTAACAATAGCATAATTCGATATTGCGTGCACTTTGTATTGTTCTAAACCATTTTGTAGGTAAAAAAAACTTAAGCTTATATTCAGGATGCTAGGAGAGGCACATTGGGTCAAGAATAAATAAATAACAAAATTTCGAGAAGAAAGTCAACTCAAAAGTCAACGAATTCGATATAGAAAATAAGGATTTGACCAAAACTAAACCCTTGAGATTAGCTAAAAACGAATTTGAAAAAATCCCCATATATAGAGAAGTTGTAGATCTCTGAGTTAGCTAGACATAGGCGAAAACCTTGTGTCAACTAGAGTTCGAAGCAAGAAGTTGTAGAAAAAATTCGAACAATTCGCAAATCTTTGAGGCTGAATCGATTCTACCAACATAATCAATAATCTTTGCACAATTTATACTCCTCCAATCCCTATTTCCAACTTAGTTTTAATTTTAAGGCTGGCTTTCGACTAGTGGAGCTTCTAATCATAAAATAGTAAAACACTTTATAAGAAGGGTTATGTAGCGCCTATTTAAAGCCCTAAAGGTCAGAAGAACATGATGATATCAGCCATAGCATTAAAACTCAATTTTCAGAAATTAAACCCTAGTTTTTTAGAGAAATATTCATAGTTTTCTTAGATTAATTTGTTTATTTTACTTTCAACTCTTGTAATCTTATTTAAGGAGTGATCTAAGGATAAGAAAACAGTGTTAATTTCCAGAATACATTCAGATCTTTAAAATTTGAATACAAATTTAGTCCAGGTTTTAATCTTGTTTTATTTTTTCTTTGCAATTACCATTTATAGATCTTGAATGCTATTAGGTTGTGGTTTATTTTTAGGTATT
This sequence comes from Lonicera japonica, assembly GCA_021464415.1. Classification (NCBI taxonomy): domain Eukaryota; kingdom Viridiplantae; phylum Streptophyta; class Magnoliopsida; order Dipsacales; family Caprifoliaceae; genus Lonicera; species Lonicera japonica. The sequence continues at coordinate 81,058,019 of CM038464.1, read as the reverse complement.
TAGATTTATATGCTGAATATGTTCGATTATCTGTCAAAAATAAATGGCTAATTTGCTCATTATGTCTGGCTAATTCGCTAGTTAAGGGTCCGAAGGAAACGAACATGACGACGTGATTGAATTTGTAAACCAAAAATAATTTATATTGATTTTCTCAAATGTTAATGTCATTATGCTTCTTCTATTTTCTTATCCTTTCATTTTGTTAACATATTTCATGAGAAACTTAAGTTGATTCCAATCCGATTAATAACCGAAAGTGGTCTAAATTCATTGTTTTTGCACTAACCCCTAATTGGTTAAGATTAGAGGGTGATCTTTACTCTATAAATCAATTGGTTAGTTATATATATGATTAGACAAGTTTAGGCGATATTTTCGTCATGTGGTTGAATTTTATCTTTTAAATGCCGAAAAAGTCGCCGATTTTAGTTTTTTACCTCCCGATTGGTGACAGATTTGATTCTAGTCAAGCTTTAACCTATTCGGAACTTATTGCGGGTTATGCTATTGATTTTTGAACATACTTAGAATTACAAGTTTTTTTTTGTCATGCATAAGCAATATTTCAATAAAAAGGTGTTTTTGAGAATTTTGAACTTTGCTGTTAGATTTTTTAGATAGAATTGGTCCATATAGTTCTTATCATGCATAAATTATGATGTTCCATGCGTAGATATAATATTCGTTGGTTCGTGGAATTAAGGGATGATGTTTAGTTGAAAATTACAAAGAAATCGTTTTCCGATTTACCTAATTCCGTCCGTTTACTTGTTTGTAACCCAAGGATACCCCTAGTGTTCGTTCCCCTTGATTTTTATTTGTGTTTAGGTATTGATTTTTAGGTTTAGTACACTATTTTATTAATTTTAATTTGTTTTATGTGTTTGCATATTGCCGTATTGTTAATTTAAGTTGATTGTAGTTAGTTAACGTTACGTTAGTTAATAGTTTCTCATTTTAGTTAGTTTTAGTTTATGTTTGCCTTTAGTTAGATAACTTAAATGTGTTATAATGGATACCTTGAATTTATTTCTTAATCATCTTTCCTTTAATTTTATTTTATTTTTAAAAAAGAAAATTTGAATTTTACCGAGAAATCGCATTCTCCTGTGGATTCAACCTCGAACTTATCTAGTATTTATTACAAGATGATCACTTGCACTTAGGTATTATAATTTAAAACATTCAGAATGATTTGACAGGAAAAACAGTGAATTTTTTAGTTTAAGTTATGCTCTCTTTTTTTCCCCTATCCTAGGAATCTTCATTAGGTCCCTGCGTATTGTATGAAACCTTAGATTCATGGTCTCATGCAATAATCGAATTTCTAGCATTCCACTTGATGAGTATCAAGAAGTTCCTAACGTTTACTCATTTGAATAGGATTCTTCTTCTAGTTATTTTCATTCGGAGAAACTAGTTCCATTCATTTTTCATCTAAAGAGGAAGAGATGGCTAACAACAATAATGGAGAGAATGGTAAAGTGAACAACCCTATGAATATTCAATCTATTGTGGATAATCAAAATTATACGCTTCAAATATTACTGCTGCCTTGAACAAAATATGACCCAATCTTGCATTGTTATCCAAATAATGCCAACAATTTTTATTTTTGTAATGGCATGATTCAACTTTTACCTATTTACCAGAAGTTCAAAATGACAAGCCTATTTTCATATTCGAGAATTCGAGGAAGTCTGTGCCACTTTTAAAGACTATAATTGCTTAGAGCTGTTAAGCTTAAACTCTTTCTTTTTTTCCTTGAAGGATAGAGCTAAATCTTCGTTTACAACTTTGCGCTCTAAGTCTATTGCCTCGTAGTGAGAACTTCAAGAACATTTTTTCCTCAAGAAATTATTTCCTCTTCATCTTATTTCCAATTTTAAAAAAGTAATTCAAAACTTCTATCAAAAGGAAAAAGAAATCTATGTCTAGTGTTGGGAGCGTTACAAAGAACTTCTTAGTGCCTGCCCACATCATGGATTCCAAAAATGGAGAGTTATTAACTTCTTTTATGGTGGTCTTAGTCCTTCCACTCACTAAGTCGTTGAATCAAAATGTAATGGTTAGTTCATGAGTAAAAGCTCAACCGATGCTGAAAGGATATCTCGAATGGTTATAAGAAGTTTCTCAGGAATGGGAATCAAGTTCTAAATCTGGCAATCCTATAGCGAAAACCGCACCAGCTGGTGTGTATTAATTGAAGGAAATACATAAAACCAAATGCTAAACTTAATGCAATTTGTAATGAAGATTGAATATTTAGAATCAAACAAAGGAGAGACAACTGTTAAACCATTTATGGAGCAAGCATGTGGTATATGTAATACTCTTGGTCACCTTACCAGTGATTGCCCAACTATTTTCGAAAGGTTGAATGTTGATGTAAATTTTGTAATGGAAATTTGGAAGCCAAATAATTGTGGTGAGGACAAAAATCCTAGTTGGAGAAACCATTCCAAGTCTTAGTTAGTCTGGGAATCACTATGACGGAGCATCTTAAAAGTCGTTACAATATATCCAACAACCTTAATCTAATTTCTAACCACCATCACCTAAGCAATTCTTCCAACCACCACAACTTCAATCTAATTTCTAACCTTGACCACCGAAAAAAATTCTAGTAACAATAAGGGCATAATGAGAATTTGCATGGGATGTTTCGGCAGATGTTGCAGGCGACGAATCAGATGATGATGTCCCTAATATACGTTCCCATTGATTTTTATTTGTGTTTAGCAACTAACTTTTAGGTTTAGTATGTTGTTTTCTTAATTTAATTTGTTTCGTGCGTTTACATGTTCGCATAGTGTTATTTTATGTTGCTTTTAGTTAGTTAACATTGCATTAGTTAACAGTTTCCCATCCTAGTTAGTTTTAGTTTAGGTTTGCCTTTAGTTAGGTAACTTAAGGTATGTTAAATGAATACCTGCACTACACCACAAGGGGGACTTTCTAACGCTGTTACAAATATATCGTTCATCATGGAATATGTCTATTAGAAAGGCTTGATATTAAAATAGCTTTAGAAATCCATCATTACTGTTATAACATTTGATTGCTTCCCATTATTTATTTAGTAACAAAATAAAAAATATATATTAACAGATTACTATAGTTGAATAGTATTATTAAAATATTTGAAATTATAAAATGATGATTAAAAAATAATAAATTCTTATAAATGATATTAAATTTTTATTTGCCTTCAATTTACTGTTTAAACCGCAAAATATTGATTTTAGAAACCCTCGCAATTGTTTTCTTCTATGGATATCATCGCAATCTCTCTCTCCTAATTTCCTCTATTGGTGCTTATGGCGACTACCGCTGCACTCTCTCTATTTATGTTCGGTTGCTTTACCTTTCTTGCGCTTTGGCTCTATATCCACGAGTTTTTGGTTTTCCTCATTAGCTATTGTAGACACCCCGATCCGTGACCCCCACAAGAACCCTAACTACCTACGAGAACTACTATTTTTAGGTCCGGGACCCACCCGAGTACCCGAAACTATCCCGAAAGGGTTTGTTGGCCAACAAACCTATTTTTAAGTGGGATTGTCACACGACATATCAGTATGTCGCGCGACATACTGATATGTCGCGCAACAATCACTCCTTCGTCGCGCGACAAACCCCTCTGACCTCGACCATCCACTTTCTGACACATCAGTCTGTCAGAAACATCATTTCAGTCGTTTGTCGCGCGACATGGTACACATAGTCGTGCGACACATGCCCTTTTGGGAGAAATGTCGCGCGACAATCCTCCCCGAGCAGTATAAATAGGCCAACACCCCCATGGATTCTAGAGGGGCAACTTCTCGCCACAATTTCTATACTAAAATTCCTTATTCTCTCTGATATTTTCTAATCTTTAAGCTTTCTCTGGAAGCATCTGTGATAACATTTATTTTCGCAAGAGTCTCGGATCTAATCTTGGCACCCGGAGTGCCATCTTCTAGAGTCAGACCGTCGGAAATATTTCTAAGAGGAAAGCTGATATCCGTCAGAGGTCTTCTCTGCTATATTATATTTTCTCTCTTATTCTTATTATTATCGCCGGGAAGGTAACGAAAGTCTCTTCTAGTAATTAAATAAGATATTTGTATATTAGTTTTATTGTAGACTTGTTTAAAATTCGATTTTTCTAACGGGGCGCTGCCCCGCACCCCGCGACCTGACCGGGCAGGTCGATCCCCATCCTAGTAAGCGAAGTGGCGACATGGTTGTAGTAGATTCCTAATGCGCCCAAAAATCAAGTTTTCATTAGTTATTTCCAGAAAGCAGTAGAATATCAGTAAAAGCATCCAAGTTTTCTAACATAGAATAAACATATAAGACCACTAGAGACCGAAAGGACGGAATGGGTGCTTAACACCTTCCCAAACCGTAATATAGTTCCCGAACCCTATAGAATCCTGGTTTCGTAGACAAACGTGTAAAGAAAGGCTTATCTGTAGCCTTCCCTCTTATACAATCTTTTTGTCCGTTTTCTTGTAAAACGTACTGGCAACTCTGAACGAACCCTCTTGCATCTAGAAATAGGATAGAGGGACACCCGATATGAATTATCAACATATAGAAGCAAATCGAACAACGGAATCCTTTCCGATGTTTCAGACTCCCAAACCAGAGGCTGAGAACCTGGGGTCGCATTTGCGGATTCTCACAGCTATGCTTGCTCTCTTTCTCAACCAACACACCTTCTATTCTAGGTATTTGTGTTAATTTTAAGTTCTTTAGGGTTTGTATGTTTTATTTATAATGAATTCTATTATTGACTACAAATTAGACTAATCACTTGTTGGCAGTGAAATTCATTTTTATTTGTGATATTCAGAACAATTGTGTTCATATAAGTAATAGTATTTTGAAATTAATTCCCAATTGCATTGTTATTTAAAGCTAGAAGCATTGAATATTACCTTGGACCTAAAAGAGACAAATTTATACTACTGGTAAAGTGTTGTCAATAATGGAAACTTAAAGCAAATAAATAGCAATTGAAACTAACTAATGAATGGCATTTATTAGGTATCTAAATGAGTTAATGCAATATTCTCATATATAAAAATAATACTAGATTAACAGTACCTAATTTAAGTATCTTTCCTTTAGGATATAAGGCCAAGCCATTGAAAAAAGAAATTAAGAAACAAAAGAGATTAAAGAGAAGAAAATAAAATAAAGCATATAGTTGTTAGGTTTGTACCAAAAACTAAAAAACATAATTTTAAAATATCAAGAGTGAGAAACTCCAGTTGTCCCTCTATTATTTTGCTTTGCATTAATTTAGTCTCTAAATTTTGAAACATGTTTATTAAATGGATTTGTGAACCATTCGTGGTCTTTCTCTCCAATTCGTGTTAAAACATGAACGACAAGTGCAAATGCTTGCTTCAATTCTTTTTGAAGGTGTATGTTGTTAATAGAGTTAATGAAATCCTTTATACATGTGGGTTTGTAAATGAGAAGGTACACTTGTAACGTCTCGTAATTTCGTTTACAAGCCAATTCTCCTCTTAAGCCAGTTTCAGGCCAAACGTCCGTTTGAGGAGTCAATTTTTGTTCTGGAGCCTCCGCAATTAATCAAACACTTCCAATAAGTTATTTTAATGTTATTAAGTATGTGTTTATGGTTAGAAAGCAATTCGGGAAGCCACGGTCAAATTTGGCGGCTAACGGCAAAAAATCGAACTTTTGCTGAAATGAGTTTTTGGCCAACTTTGGAAGGACATAACTTCTTTCATAAGAAGTCCAAATGAGTCCCCTGTTTTCATCCATGGATTCAACTTATTCCCCTCTACAACTTTCATTTGAAGGCTGAGTTGAATAGAAGTCGTTTTGGAGGTCAAAACGGGCCGCGAAAGTTGCGATTTCTTAAACAAAATGAGGAACTTCAGCCAAGGTGCCCTCTGATCGATTAGAGGTACCCCAGTGGGTTTTTATACCCATTTCTACCTTGCTTCATTCATTTCTTCCTTCTCTCTTTCTTCTTCATTCTTTTTGTTTCTTCCTCCAAGTTAGCTAGAAGAGAGATAAGAGGGATTTCTAATGGTGTTATCCATGAGTTCCTCACCTCATACAACATTATCAATAATCTCCATCTCCTTCCTCAGCTTAGTTCCCACCATTTCTAGGTTTTGAGCTAAAAAATTGGGGGTTTTGCGATTCGGTGGGTTACGGACTCAATCCGACACTTGAAAGCTTCAACTATTCGGCCTAACTAAGGTGGGAACACTAGTATCTAACCTTGTTTTCAATTATTATGTATTACATCCTAGTTTTCTAAGCCAAACATGAAAGTTTTGCATATAAATAAGGTTAATGTTCACACATTGGGTTTGGGTTTGGCATCTAAGGCATATATGTGCTAATTTCTCTATGACCTTATTGTTGTATCATATTTATTGTAAAAGATATAAGGTATGTGTTAAGTATTACAAGCCCTAGGTAGTGTTCATTAGCGCGTAAGCACGTGTACTTAACTTGGGGGCTTATATGCATCATTTTATGAACTAAAAATGAAGGGTTAGGCTTAGTTAGTATTGTATATGGTTGTAAAGAGCTTGAGGTTACATAACCTTAGTTTGTCGAAAGAATTGCGTGTGTATGTATTATGATATTGATATAGATATTATACAAGTGCCATTAGCCTTTTAATATCACTACCTTAGTGGGAAAATGATCACTTTGCAAACAAGAGATGTTTTTAATAAACCATTAACACTCTCTCTTTAGAGTTGTTCAAGTATTGCATGGATGTAGCTAAGTCGTGGTATTGATATGTTTCATGGCACTCGTATAATAGTTGCATTCTGAATAAGTTAGGCCTTGTGGTTATTAATTCCTATCTACCTAATATAGATATGGGTTAGTGATACACATAGTATGTGTATGACCCCTTTGAATTGAATTAGACCTTTGGTAAATAAAGGGAGACTTAAGGATAGGCATATTTACATATATAGTTGAGTATATTTCATATAAGAATGCCCTATTCAAACATGCTTCTCTCTAATGTTTCGAATTTTTTAATGGCACGTGTATATTATATATATATATATATATATTATAAGTTGAATATATCTATCTACCACATACACATATTTGGTGATACATATATAGTTTGTGTATGTGGAGACTAGTAGGAAGATTGGAGATATATATATATATATATATGAGTGTGTGTTCATGTATTTATACTATGTATAAGTATATTCTTTGGGAGAATATGTTTTATTGCTTTCACAGTTTTGTAAGGCACTAGTGGTCAATGGGGTTGACTTAGCCCTGGCGGCTATATACCCTGGTCTGTGTAGAGGGACCCCGCTTTTAGAGCAGCATACTCTATGGTCCGTAGTGGGACCCCGTGATGCGGTATACCCTACACCATCTAGGTGGTCCATGGAGGGAACCAGCCTTGGGGGCTTAGATCCGGATCACAGTGTACTGTAAAGTAAATCATAGATGTTAAATGTTAGATACGAGATGAGCAGTTGGATGAGATTAAGTGCCTACGTATTGTTTTATGATTATACTTCCCTTATGCCCTTTATTAATATGATATACTTCCGTATTTTGATTTAATATACTTTGGAGATGTATTTACCTTGTTATTATGAATTACTTATATCTTGACAGTACATTTGGATACATATTTTCTCACATTTCCAGGAATGGGATCGTACTTGGTATGCATTGCATGAAAAATGATTTTCATTGCATCAATGTATAAATCTATAGATATTTATAAAGAGTCATAGAAATGGTATATATATATACGCATGATGATAACAAAACTACTTTCATTATGATGCATTGCATGCATGATTTTAGAAATTATTTTGTATACAAAAACCTTATAGTTCCCATTGAGCTCGTGTTTGGCTCACTCCCATTTTCCAACAGTTTTGCAGGTATTTCCTTGGGCGGTACGAGTACGAATTAGAACTTTTGATGACCATAAACCTGACGTAGTCGTCCGAGGATGACTTGTTACTTAAGAGTTATATATTAGTACCATTAGTATTGTTTGTATTATTAAATTGTATCCATTTCAATTCATAAAGATGTAAGGCCTTATTCTTTAATTATTGGGACCTCGTTGGAGGAATTGTTTAATATAAGGATTATTTGCCATATCGTATTGATTAAGGACTATAGAAATGTGGAGTTAATATTCTAGATATAAAATTTATCTTTTTATTATTTTACAGATGTTGGTTTATTGAAAATACGAACTCCACATGCCAAAATTTTCAGAAAATGTGGCCTTACATGTAATTTTCTAATATATCAGTTTTTCGTTATGCATTTCGAACCCGCCGTCGCGTACGGCACCGTGATTAATCGGGTTCCGGATGTCTAAACATCATAACGGGATTCGGGGCGTCACAACACAACTAGAAAAAAAACCTCTTTATGACTGTGAAAAATAGGCATTAATGTACATATGTAACAGTTTTTAGTGTAATCAAAAAGCGTCATAACCTTAACAGTCACAAAAATTTCAAAACAAATCAATTTTTTCTTTGAGTGTTTCCATTTATTAAGGTTCCAAATAGTCCAAAAAATAGTGTCCTCAAGACCAAATTTTTTTATATCCGGCTATTCTTGTGCACACAAAGACCTGATTATCTTTATTCCTTGCTGTCTTGTTTTGAATTTGAGTTCCTTGATTTAATTCTTTAGTGAAATATCATTGTCGAAGCATCCAATTGAATTGTTGGTTGTGAAATTGATTTTGTCTAGAGGATTTGCGAGTTACTAGAATCTATTCGACTTGTTTGAAAAGAGCCAAAAGTGAAATTGTGAGGTTTTTATCTTGAGTGATAAACATGAGCAAAGAAAAAAAGATTTGAGTAACACATTTGAGTTATATACGAAAAGGAGTGCTGTGAGGAAATCTATATTATTTATTTATTTGTGCTAACCTTTGTTTTGCAGTGAAGCAATGTCAAGCGGGGACAAAAAGGATAACTGACATTTTGACCCAAAGCTTTACATGAAGGCTATATCCGATTTGTTTGATAAGAAATTAGGTATTGTCCAAGACTATGTTGGGGAGATGAGTTTCATTGCTGAAATGAATGTATGTAAAAGTGGATAGGGTAGAAAGTACCCAAATAGAACAATCTAGTAGATCCCAAAGCACACAAAAGAGTGGGAGATCAAAGCCTATAGGGAAAGAAGGGCTAGATTTTAAAATTATTACTAAGGTAGTCATATTGATAAGGATAGCAACATCGATTCGATCATTGCCAATAAGAGGAACAGTGGTAGCTTTAGTGGAAATAAAGAATCGAGAGGATGATAACATGAGCAGAATAACCCATAGGCCTTATCTTGAGTAGGTGAAGAAGGTTGAGCTAGTGTTTGCGTGCCATAATTATTCTAATTCAAAGAAGGTGAAATTGGCACCCATTGAATTCTCAGATTATGCCATTGTTTGGTGGGATCACTTGTTGCTAGAACGAACGAGGAGTGAAGATGGTCCTATTGAGTTCATGGGAATAGATGAAAAGAAAAATGAAGAAGCGGTTTATGCCCGAACCATTATTATCGAGAATTGTATCAAAAGTTGCAAGGGCTTACATAGGGCAACCGTAGTGTTGATGAAACTACAAGAGGATGGAGATTGCTATGATCCGGGCTGATGTGAAAGAAGATTGGGAAGCCACCATAGGTTCTTGAGTGGGTTAAATCGTGAGATAGCTAAATGCGGTGGAGTTGCACCCTGTATGTGGAGATTGATGATATGATACACATGGCAATAAAAATTGAGCGTCAACTTAAGAGGGGGTAATACCAAGCCAAGCCAAAATTCGTATACTTCTCCTTGGAAGCAAAATTAACGAAAGAAAGAAGAAAAGCCAGCCATGCCAAAGCCGAAGCCAGAGCAAAAACATGAAACGAGCATGAATCAAGCCAAAATAGCTTCAACTACTACTTGCAACCGTGATATCATTTGTTGGAAGTGCTAAGGGAGAGGGCACATTGCAACTTAATGCTCAAATAAACAAGTAATGACTCTTCGGGATAATGGGGAATATGAGACGAAGAAAGAAGAAGATGATGAGTCTATGCCATCTCTAGAGGATATAGAAGACAAGAAGATCTCCATCCATGGTGAGTTGTTAATTGCAAGGAGAGCCCTTAACGTGCATGCCAGAGAAGACGAAACATAACTGAGAACATCTTTCACACTAGATGCCTCGTACAAGGTGTGTAGCATGATCATTGACGGAGAGAGTTGCACTAACGTTTGCTAGCACGACAATGGTTGAAAAGCTAAGATTGCTTACAACCTAAGCACTCATATCTTTACAAACTCCAATGGTTGAATGATAGTGGAGAAATGAGGGGTAAACAAACAAGTGTTGGTTTTATTTAGCATTGGAAAATATGAAGACAATGTGCTGTACGATGTGGTTTCCATGCATGCCAGCCATATGTTGATAGGCCGGTTCTGGCAATTCGATATAAAAGTTAAGCATGACGGCTTCACCAATAAGTACTCTTTTGAGATGAACAATAAAACCATTACTCTTGCTCCATCGACACCACAGTAGGCTTATGCCAACCAATTAAAATTGTAGTGTGAGGAAGAGCAAAAGATAGAAATAGAAAAAGAAAGAAAGCGATATAAAAGAAAAGGTAAGTGAAAATTTGAAATGAGTGAAAAAAAAAGAGAGAAAAAGAAAAGCAAGTGATAGCTATTAAGATTAAATTTGAGAGAAGACAAAATAATTTTTATGCAAAAGTGAGTGAAGTCAAAATAGTGATTTTTTAATCAACTTCTTGTACTTTTGTATAAGGAAGCCTTTTTAAATATTAAAGAACCTAACTTTGCTTTGCCGATTTCTATAGTGTCTTTATTGCAGGAGTTCAATGATGTTTTCCTGGAGGAAATACCCCATGGTTTACCTACAATTCTGTGGAATAGAACATCAAATTATCTTTATACTCGGTGCACCAATTCCAATTTGGCCAGCCTATAGGAGTAACTCAGAGGAAACAAAGGAACTTCAAAGAAAGGTGATCGAGTTGTTGGAGAAAGGCCACGTGAAAAAGAGCTTGAGCCTATATACGATGCTAATATTACTAGTACCTAAGCAGGATGGAATGTGGTAAATGTGTGTCAATTGCCGAGTGATCAATAACATCATGGTAAAATATCGCCATTCCATCCCACGCTTAGATGATATGCTTGCTAAGTTGTATGGTTATTGTGTATTCCGTAAAATTGATTTGAAAAGTGGTTGTCATCAAATCATGATAAAAGACGGAGATGAATGGAAAACAACCTTTAAAATAAAATATGGTTTATATGAATGGTTAGTTACACCTTTTGGAGTAACCCGAAGGAAATAAAGGAACTTCAAAGACGGGTGATCAAGTTATTAAAGAAGGGCCACGTGAGAGAGAGCTTGAGCCCATGTGCGGTGCCAGTATTGCTAGTACCGTAAAAAGGATAGAACGTGGCGAATGTGTGTCAATTGCCAAGCGATCAATAACATCACGCTAAAATATCGCCATTCCATTCCACGCTTAGATGATATGCTTGCTAAGTTGCATGGTTCTTGTGTATTCTCTAAAATTGATTTGAAAATTGGTTATCATCAAATTAGGATAAAAGAAGGAGATGAATGGAAAACATCCTTTAAAACAAAATATGGTTTATATGAACGGTTAGTTACGCCTTTTGCTTTGACTAATGCACCTAGCACTTTCATACGATTAATGAACCATGTTTGAAGATCTTTTATAGGCATATTCTTTTATAGTCTATTTTGATGATATTCTAGTTTATAGCAAGAATCTAAATGATTCATGTAACATACCTAAAATCAGTTAGATGTCTTGCGAAAAGATTAAGTTGTATGCTAACCTAAAGAAGTGCACCTTTTGCACATATAAGCTTATTTTCCTTGGTTTTATTGTGAGTGCACAAGGTATTCAGGTTGATGAAGAAAATGTCAAAGCTATTCAAGAATGGACGAGTCCCATAAGTGTTAGGCAAGTGCGAAGCTTTTAGAGACTTCCTAGTTTCTATCGGCGGTTCGTGAAGAACTTTAGCATAATTGCGGCTCCATTAACTGAAGTTATCAAAAAGAATGTTGGTTTAGATATGGAGAAGAGTAGGAGAAGGCATTCCAATTACTTAAAAGTAAGATAAGTAACGCCCCTTTATTATTTTTACCTAATTTCTCCAAAACTTTTAAAATATAATGCGATGCTTTAGAAACTGGTATTTGTGTTGTTCTTATGCAGGAAGGAAAACCAATCGTGTACTTTAGCGGGAAACTTGGTGGTGCGACCTTAAATTACCCTATCTACGACAAGGAGTTGTATGCATTGGTTCGAGAGTTGAAGCCATGGCTGCACTATTTGTGGCCGAAGGAATTCTTGATTCATACGGATCATGAATCATTGAAGTAGTTGAAGGGACAACAGAAGTTGAACAAGCACCATACTAAGTGGATAGAATTTGTTGAAACATTTTCGTATATGATTAAGTAAAAGCAAGGTAAATAGAATGTTGTAGTGAATATACTATCGCACATGTATGCTTCAATTGCTACTTTAGATGCTAAATTGCTTATATTTGAATGCATTAAGGAATTGTATGTTGAAGATGCTAGTTTTAAGAGATATAGTTAATGCATGTGAAAAAGTGGCATTTAATAAGTACTTTAGGCATATGGATTTCTAATGCGTGAAAATAAATTGTATGTGCCTTTAGGCATATGGATTTCTAATTATGTGAATTGCTTGTTAAAGAAGTATGTGATGGGTAGTCTGATAGGACACTTTGGTGTAGCTAAGACTTTAGGAGTATTGCAAGAACACTTCTTTTGGTCCCACATGAAAAGAGATATTGAAAGAATTTGCTAAAGATATGTCATTTATATGAAAGCGAAGTCTAAATTAAAACCCCATGGTTGGTATACTCCATTGCCTTATACCTAGTGACCATTGGGTTGATTTTTTCATGGATATTGTGTTGGGTTTGCCTAGGACTAAGCATGGGAATGATTCTATTTTGTTGGGAGGTTGATAGATTTTCTAAAATGGCTCATTTCACTGCTTGTCATAAAACTAATGATGCACCATGAATTACTATTTTATTCTTCAAAAAGATTGTTAGATTGCATGGTATGTCTAGAATCATTGTTTCTAACAGGGCTGCAAAGTTTTTAAATTACTTTTGGAAGACTTTTTAGGAAAAATTGCGAACTAAATTGTTGTTTTCTACTACGTGCCACTCACATATTGATGGTCAAACATAAATAGTAAATAGGACTTTGTTTACTTTATTACATGCCATAATTAAAAAAACTTGAAAGAATGGGAAGAATATTTGCCACATGTTGAGTTTGCTTATAATAGATCTGTTCACTTTGCTACTAATTTTCTCCCTTTGAAATTGTTTATGGTTTTAATCTGTTAGCTCTTTTGGATTTACTACCATTACCTGTTGAACATGCTAACTTGGATAGTAGGAAAAAGGTTGAATTTATTAGACAAATTCATGAGAAAGTGAGGCAAAATATTAAGAGGATGACCAAGCAGTATGTGCAACAAGTCAACAAAGGAAGGAAAAAGTTGGTTTTCGAGCCAGGAATTGGGTTTGGTTGCACTTGAGGAATGAACTCTTTCTGGTTCAAAGGCGTTCTAAGCTATTACCGAGAGGAGATTGTCCATTTCAAGTATTAAAGCGTATTAAAGACAATGCCTACAAACTTAACTTATTAGGTGAGTATAATGTGAGTGCTGCTTTTAACGTTGCTGATCTAAGTCTGTTTACCGTAGGTAATGATTTGAGGACAAATCATTTTCAAGAGGAGGAAAATGATGAGGGTGTTAGAGTGATATACTAATTAAAAGCCATAATTTTCTTATTGTTTTAGATATGTTATAAACTTGGTTTTGCTATTTTAAAGAAATCTTTATGGGCAATTGTTGCATTACATTATTTATTTAAATATTGTGCATGTGTGTCTTTTATTCCATATAGTAGATGATTTGGTGTATAGAGTATAGCTTACACACAGAAGATCATATCATCGGTTCTTGTGGAATATAAGTTTAATGGTTCACAGTCTTAGATGAAATTGGACACCCATCGGTAGGATTGTAGCACAAGTTTTAGTAGTTTATCTTAACTACAGGAAATGATATAGTTTTAACTCGTTGTGCTAGTACACTTTGTGTGTATTGAATAAGACCAATTTGGGTTAATTGTTTTTTACACTATATAAAACAATTTAAAATCCTATGGTTATTATGATTACTTATGCTCTTAATCTTGAAATAATTAATAAACATATATGTGTAGTGTTTGTTGTTTTGACTCACTAAGAGTGAGATTTATTTATGGATCAATAATCTTCGTGAGTTGGATAACGATACTATATGTATGATGAATATTAATTATTGACAGAATTCACGTCCCGGTATAGGGATTGATGATAGTCCCTTAAGAAGCTTATAAGTTTTGATCATGTCAAACCCTGCAAGTGGATTATGTTAATCCGACATGTCAAATAAGTTAAGTGGTAGGCTCAAAGATTAAGAAATCATTTAAATATAATTATCAGTAATTTAATTTAAATGACGGTTATCTATAATCTTAATATGGGGAGAATAATAAGTATTTAATAACAAGGAGCTCGAAATATAATTTTGAGATAAGGACGAGAGTGCAATTATAATTTCTTTATTGGTGCGAATTATAATTTATGGAATGAACTAATTCATAGTGGAATTAGGATTCCAACTTTCCATAAGAAGCCCAAACACTTATTTCTCCGTTAAGGGTCATATCGTAACCTTATATATACGCCAGCCTTGTCTCTTCTCATCATAACAATAATTCTCATGAGTTAGGGTTTGTTTCTATTGAGAGAGGAAAAAATCTTGGTAATACCGTAAGCCCACACTCGGTGCAAAGATTAGATGGTGGAAAGAATACGATAGAAGACATTTAGGTTTTCGGTAAATTGTAACTTTTGATCGCACCGTTGGATCGGGATAATTTTTGGATATCTCGTTCAAAACGCAAAGTTGCTATTACTACATAAAAAATCAGGACAATTAGAAGTCGTTTGTGATAGTGAAAATGATCGATTTCCGTAGACTAGCAAGAATTGAAAAAATCTAATCAGATCGCAATCTGATGTTTTCAAACCCTAGTCTCCTCATATGGATCATTCTACATGATCCATAAAGGTGAAATCCATTTATTTTTATAGGGTTTTAGTAAAGTATTTTATTCAATCAATTACGCAATATCAAACAATACTGTATTTATGTCTCTATCAGAGGGCAAGGATAGCACAAGCTTAAAGGCATGCAACGAAGGCTCACAATGATCCAATCAGAGTTCCAATTGGGTCCAGTTACGAAATCTCGAATGAAGAAGTTCTAAGAAGAGCTTAATGGCATGGTTCGAGGTGTTTTGGAGCAAGTTGAGGCGTGCAGACCAATTGAAGGCACATAATTAAGTACAAGGCTTTAAAATGAAGATAGAGGCATTAGCAGATCATTCGGAGTGTTAAAGGGAAGCCTCAAAGTTTCTATTTTAATTTTTAATTTTTTTTAGCGTGATTATTTCCTTTTAGTGTTAGACTTGAAATATGAATGTTTACTCCACAGAGCTCCCCCGCATGTCTCATCTCAATCATACATATATAGGAAGCATTTACTTCTCTAAAATATCAAGCATAACCAGACAACAACTGTGAAAGAACTAAGCAATTAAGCTTTTATTACAAGAGAGAGACACAAAAGAAAAAAGCTCAACAGCACACAACAGAGCTCTTAACACAATAAATTTGGACTCTGAGTGGCTTAGCAATACTTTCATTGTAATCTCGTAAGAATATAATAACTACAAAGATATTGACAGCTTGTAATACAAACTCATCCATTATAATACAAAGTAGCCCGAGCTCCTAGCTCCATTTACAAAAGGAGGGCTAACTGTGAACACCCCAATCCACGACTCTCGTGCGAACACTGGTTTTCCTAAAACAAAGCATCTTGCATTAAGTGTTGAGTCATCATGCATATAGAAGACCGTTAGGAAAGACTCCATTTCCGGCCGCGTTGGGAGTCTGATATAACCTTTGTTGCCTCTTCGCTTACTAGGACGGGGAAAATTGAGTTATTTCCGAGTGTTCCCGTGCAATTTTGTGAGCCAACCGCAGCCCCCAGCCGCACGCTCCCAGTCGTACGGCTACCTGCCAGCCGTACGATTGGCACCTCAGCCGCACGCCACTAGCTGTACGCCCCAGCCGCACGCTACCAGCCGCACGCCCTGCGGTTGGCCTCTTTTGGAGCGTTTTTGGCGGAATTTTTGCTATAAATAGGACCCTTGGGCTCTCATTTTAGGATCATCAACACTCAATAGTGTTTTTAGCAAGTAGAAATTCTGTCAAAATTATTAGAGAGTCATTTTAGAGGAATTCTAAGAGAGAGTTTTAGAGAGAGAACTTATAGAGAGAGAAAATCTAGAGAGAGAAAGGAGCAATCAAGGCAAGGTTCTTATTTCTTCTTCAAGCGCATCAGGTATATTTTCTACAACCCTCCTTAATTTCAGTACTGCATTTAATTTCACTTTTAATACAGAAAATTAGATAACTTGCAAAGAAGTTCATTACTTTCAAAACAAGTCCTTTCTAAGTTTTACAAGAAATCTAAAATCCGTTTTGACACATTTTCAAAACAAACAAAAATACAAAAACAGTTTCCAAAATAATGGAACTTCGAGACTCTGATTTCATTCTACGAATGAATACGTAGGCGCTCGCAAAGCTCGAGTCCGATTTCAAAATACCGTTTTAAATCAAATTTATCCGGAAAGGACTATTCTGAAAACTATTCAAACTACTTGCAAGATATCTAAAATAGGAATTAAATACATGATCCATTAAGAGACCGAAAGGGCGAATTGGGTGCCTAACACCTTCCCAATTCGTAACGTAGTTCCCGAACCCTAGCAAAGTAAATTTTCAAAATAAATCTCTGGTTTCAAACGTATGAAGGATAATTCACTTTCGAATTGTCCTTCGTACAATATTTTGTTTGTTTTCTTGTAAAACAAACTGGCGACTCTATAAAACCATTTTCCTTCAAAACCGAGAACGAGGACTCTTTACTTCTTCTCGGGTCGCGGGTCCGGATTCTCACACTAACCCATATTTTCATATATGGCGAACTTCCTTTATACACCCTTATATTTCTTGGCAAGGTTTCTTCATTATTCCGATCATTGCATCAATCATTTGTCTGTGTGGTAGAAATAGACATTCTCCTAGTTTTCTGCACCAACAACATATATTACATATATATAATATGGAGGAAGTGGAAACATTTAATAGCACAATTAATATACTTTAAAATGTTTATCAATATATTAACTATCTATCTATTATTATGTAGTAAAATGGAGGAAGTAATATAATTAATGCATTCATTAGTAAATTTTATGAATATCTAATAGTATATATATAAAATGAAGGAAGTGGTTCATTTATTATTTTTTTTTCTTTATATATTGCAACGTGTCATTTTATTTAATGCACTTATTTTACTTATTCATTTATTGTTTATTTTTTTATATGTTATCATGTATCCTTTTATTAAATGCACTCATTTTGTTTATATAACTAGAGTATTTATTCTTTTCTTTACTTTTTTTTTTTTTTTGATTTCTACCATTATACGTCTCTTTTATCACTCTCTTCATAATATATTATCTGCATTAACTTTATGACTCCTATCCACTTATTATATCATTATTAGCTATATATTACTCCCATTAATTAGCAATTCTTCCATGTTGCCAATTACTTAAACAAAATATTTTATCTAAATCAAATGAAAATATTTTAATTTATTATTATATTGTTTCTATATTTTATCTAAACCAATTGCACAATAAAAAGTAGTTCAATATTTTAATAACTAATTTCTCTTTTGCATGAGTTTTCTTAGACTGAGTTTTTAACAAATCAAACATAAACTTATAATTTTTATTGCATGAATATATACGTACGTGATTCCTTATTAAATAGAATTGACCCAAAATATTGTACAAAATGTTAATATAACATAGTTTTACGGCACCTGTGCATCGTACGGGGTTGAAAACTAGTATATATATAAAATGGGAGGAGTGAAAGTATTAATGCATCTTTTATTTAGAATTTGACATGTGTTATCTTAATTATTCACTAATTAATTATGCAATAAATAACATGCTTAATACCCTACTTTAATAAATAATTAAATATTCACCTTAATAAATAAATAAATAATTAATAAATAATTATTAATTAGGCAATAATTAATTATTCACTTTAATAAATAATTATTATCTATCTCTATTTATCTTCTATACTATAATAGTAAAACGGAGGAAGTACATCCAATAATGAGATCATTAATTATATTAATTAATTAATATATCTATACTATCTATCTATTACATTATTACGAAGAAAGTTCTCCCATTTAATATGTATTAAATGTACATATTTCATTAAGTTATATCTAATAGTATATATATAAAATGGAGAAAGTGGTTCATTTATTGCTTTTTTTCTTTATATATTGCCATATGTCCTTTTATTAAATGTACTTATTTTGCCTATTCATTTATTGTTTATTTTCTCTATAAGTTGCCATGTGTCCATTTATTAAATGCACTCATTTTGCTTATATAACTAGGGTTTTTACTCTTTTTTTTTAATATTTTTTGATTTCTATCATTATATGTCCCTTCTATCACTTTCTTCATAATCCATTATTTGTATTAACTTTATGACTCCTCTCCACTTGTTGTCTCATTATCTATATATTACTCCTATCAATTATGGATTCTTCCATATGACCACTTAATTAAACAAAATATTTTATCTAAACCAAATGAAAATATTTTAATTTTCTATTATATTGTTTCTATATTTTATCTAATCCAATTGCACATTAAAAAGTAGTGCAATATTTTAATTATTAATTTATCTTTGCATGAGTTTTCTTATATTGAGTTTCAAACAAATCAAGCATAAACTTATAATTTTTATTGCACAAAAACATACATAAGTGATTCCTTACAAAACAAAATTCACCCAAAATATTGTACAAAATGTTAATATAATAGTTTTATGGCTCCCGTGCATCGCACAGGGTTAAAAACTAGTATATATATATAAAATGGGAGGAGTGAAAGTATAAATGCACATTTTATTTATAATTTGACATGTGTGTGACGCCCCAAATCGCATTACGAGATTTTCACCTCCGGGACCCGGTTAATCACGGATGTCGTGTGTGACGGCGGGTTCAAAATGTAAAATTTACGATTTTAAAAACTTTTCTTAAATAAAGTGCGATCCATAGAAAAGCCCGTTTTAGAAAATTTCGGACATGTGGAGTTCGTTTCATTTACAAACCAACCTGTAAGGTTTAAAACTATTTTTCATACAAGTATAATCACATCCAATCCACATTTAAAGTCCACTCCACATATAAAACCATTTACGCAAGTTTATATTACAAATCGTAAGTCCATTTACAACACAATGAAATAAGACAATTGTATAACTTAGTCCTTTATTTAAGGAACTACAAGGTCCATGGAAATCAGAGGCTTTTAAGCGGACACACCACGCTCCTGCCCCGAAGCCCAACCTACAAAACTGTTTTGAAAAGAGGAATGAGCCAAATTCAGGCTCAGTGTGAACTATATAGGTTTTAATAGAAAGCACACATAGCATACGAAAGCACGTGCAACGTTGTATAGAAAAATAAGTTCTTTAAATATGCTATAATACTTTGAAAACTATGCAATGCAGGCCACACCCAATTGCATGTCGAACCTCCGCTAGGATACTCATTCTAAACTCCGGAAGCTATCTATCCGACTAACCGATCTCACCTTTAGACATACCATGAATTTAATCTCTACAAGTTCTCATATCACCTAGTGAATCGTTAATATAAAGCCTATTCCACTACAAACACTAGCTTCCTAGAGTTCGTTAATATAATATGGAATCCCTCTAATGTGTGAAGCAATACCATCCCACATCCATCCCACATCTATTCTAAAAGGTCGGTAACTATGGGCCAAGTATTCATTATTTTCTTTTTGTTATTAGTTTATTATGAATTCCATACTTGGCCGACTATTAGGTTTTACCACTAGATCATTCGTTACGTACCACGTACTCTCGGCTCTGTATTCCATACCTAATTCCTCTCAAGCAGTACCTCCGATACTTTCTTATCTAGCTATTTTATTAGCTATGATTGCAGCTTGGATTCTTAATATCTTATGTTCATTGTGAATGTCAAATGGCTCTCTAAGTGTATTGTGATCCGTGCAATAATATATGCATTCATTCTTAGGTTATCCATAATATCAAAGACAATATATAAATATATAACAATAGCATATGTCGTGTATCACCATCCCGTCCGTCTTTGCGACATATCATCATCATTCGAGACATAGTCTCTTATTCTCAATGATCAACCATCATCATTTGAGAAATGCATCTCAATAACCATTATAATATCAATAATCATAATAATATACGAATTCGTCCAAGTGTCATCAGGTCTGCATTTCGTGGTCTTTCACCCACTGATAAACGCTTAATATTGTCATTCATACGCTCATTTTCGGAGTTGTTTGACGCGTTTATTTCTCTAAAACTACTCGGTTTGCCAACTTATTTCGTGATTAGTCTCGTAGCACTTTTGTATTTAACAATGCTTGGAAAGGCACATTTTTGTGTTTATTTTGGTGTCTCTAGATTTTAAGAAATATTGTATTTAATACAATAGTGGAATTTTCCATGGACAAAAAGAATCCAAGAAAGTGAGTCTCCATGTGATTAAAGAGCATCCAAGAAAGTGGAAGTCTCCATGTCCATGTGATTAAAGAAAGAAAGTGGAATTGTGCATGTGATTAAAGAGCATCCAAGATAGTGGAATTCTCCACCAAAAATAAAATAAGCATTGTTTATTTTTTAACATCTAACACAACTCTCATATTTATAGTCTTCATTGTTGCTTTGGAGAGGGGATCTTAACATTTTTATTACTTCTCATTTCTTAATTTATAGAGAGCTTGTAATAGTTTTTTCTAGAGAGAGAAATGGAGTTCACTTTGATAATTCTTGTCTCTACATTTATTATGGAGTAAATTTATTTGCTAAGGCTAAAAGATGAAGTTTGCAATGCATTAATTATGTAAGTTCAATTCTCATTCCATTGTTAGTATTGTTAAATACTTTTTGAATCCTTCATCTTCTCCATTTTTTCAACCATTCATAAGCTAGTAAGATAATTTTCGTATGATGATTTGACTTTGTATGCCTTGTATACATAGATCTCAAGCATTAATGAGAAAATGATACACTTGTGTATTTCTTACTAGCCTATGTTCATTCTTTCTTTGAATGAGATACTTTTCATTGCCAAGCATGATTAGTCTTTGAATATTCATAGAAACACCATAAATTTGAGATTTTAATCTTTTAATACTTTAATGATATGTTGAGTGCTTTCTACATTTTATGTGATTTTAAGACTCATCATCTTCTTAGTTAAAGTATTGCCAAAGAGGATCTTTTAAATTTATGTCATAAACAACTTCATTAATCATTTTAAGGATTCAATTTGTATTTATCAAATAAGTCTATATAGGACGGTTTGACCTCCACCTAAACTTCCCAATCTTAGACAAATGAAATGTTATGATTTATCGAGCTAAACTCCTTGTAGTTGGCCATTTTCATAATCAAGTCATTTGCCTAGGGGAAACTAAC
Source organism: Lonicera japonica (assembly GCA_021464415.1). Classification (NCBI taxonomy): domain Eukaryota; kingdom Viridiplantae; phylum Streptophyta; class Magnoliopsida; order Dipsacales; family Caprifoliaceae; genus Lonicera; species Lonicera japonica. Next base: position 81,036,159 of record CM038464.1, on the reverse strand, counting down.
AATGAGTTCTTAAATGCCTATTTTAAATTTATGTCTTTTCTTTCTGTGTATTTTAAGTTTGAATCTTGGTTAATATTATATGGGAATGGGTTGCACTTGCTTCACACCTTTTGTCACAAGATAAAAATGAGAGATACACTTGTGTTGATATTTACTTACACCCTTTCTTTATATGGCATTTATATGGGAATGGGTTGCTTTTGCTCCACACCCTTTTGCTTAGAAATGGGTAAAATATTCAACACTTAGGAATTGCATTGAGAACTTTGAATGAGATTGATTTTACTTAACTTTGCAAAACAAATGAATTCTATAATGCCTTAGCCTTTTCTCATCTATTATTACATCATTTTAATTTTTATTGCAAGACTTTAAAATCAATCATTAAAATCAACCAATTAAATTCTCTTAACAAAACCTTGGACTCATAATCACCATATCGTCTTTCCGACTATCCTTGTGGTTCGACACTTGGACTTACCAAGTATTATAACTTGACAACCTGCACTTGGGTGCGGCAGCAGGGCCTCCCGTTTGTTTCTGTACACGATTTCGGCTCTTGCACATAGGAGATTGTGTCACAACTTTCGGCCCCTTCTAATGAGACCACACCTGGGACCAATCATGGATTATTTTAAATCTCAATAATCACAGTAATATAAGTAGTTATCCAAGCGTCACCAGGTCTGCATTTCATGGCCTTTCACCCACACGGCAGCAGGGCCTTTCGTTAGTTTTTGTGCACGGTTTCAGGTCTTGCACCCAAGAGACTGTGTCCCAACTTCCGACCCTAATCGTTAGAGATCAAACCCGGGACCATCACTGGATTAATGTCATCTCATTATCACATTATATACATTTATAGATTCAATCATGAATCGCATAACATATACATTACTACATTCATAGGAACCATCCATTAATAAAATACAATAAGATAACAACGAGGTGTATCATTTGTTTACATGCGCAAATAAGGTAACTCAGATTTAGGGCTTATCGTTACAAGGTCATTCACATATTATGACCATTTATTTTATTATATCCTATCTCACATTATCTAACGTGACAAATATATAAAACCAAGGCCGTTAGCGTTTCATAATAGTTCTCAAACCTGTATCGTCGGGCTAAACATTGATCATCGTGCTTCTAGCCTAACTAGTATTGTCCGGCTCACTAATTAAGCTATGTATATTTGAAGCCTCGGCGACCTACATCCTATCAAGTCATATTTATTACTCCATTAGAGTGTATTGTAGTTGTATACTCGCTACTAATGCTAACAAGGTCCACATAAGGCAATAAGCTCCAAGGTTGTTGTACACCGTTTCCACCTTAGTGGTTTCTCGGTCCACTACACATGAATAACGTACAATAACCTTGATTGATGGCATAAAAGTTTATATCTATTGTTTAGAATCCGTAACCAACTCCTCTATATACACTAATCCCAAATTCCCCCACTAAACGGTTCACACACATAAGCAAAGAAGTGGGTATGATGTGTAGTTGCAAGTTTATTGCTCATAACATGAAATTAATTTCTCATACATGAAGTTTGTGTGATAATCTACCCATACACATTACTAATTTAACTATAATCCTAACCAAATCCATGTGAGTATGCAAACAAACCTAGGGTTTTAACAAAATACCCATTTATGATGAAAATCTCAAATTCAATACATAATACTTTGAAAAATAAGTTTAGTTTTAGTGTTCCCACATTATATAATGATTTATCCTTCAATTGATGATGCGTGGACTCCAAATTTTGAAACCCTAGCTTGCGCTCTAGCTGCCATAGAGGAAGAGGAAGGTCGAAGAAAATGAATAGTGGAGGAGATGAAGATTTGGAGCTCAAAATTTGAATCAAGGTGAAAATTAAGAAATCGCATAAAGTGAAAATACGCAATTGACATATCGATTCCAATTTGGACTGCTCGAATTACAAAACGATTGTTCCCGCAAACTCAATATAACAAATATTACATGGTAAAAGTTTTGTATCAACTAAAAAAAGGCCCGAAACCAATATTTCACCCTTAAATGGAGATTAAGCCTTAACTGGGCGTAAGAGAAGGATTGATTCGAAATTGGAACACGGGATATTACAATGTGTCACCTTAATTATTCACTAATTAATTAGGCAATAAATAACATACTTAATACCCTACTTTAATAAATAAATAATTATTCACCTTAATAAATAATTATATTATTTATTATAATTATTATCTATTTCTATTTATCTTCTGTACTATAATAGTAAATAGAGGAAGTACATCCATTAATGATATTAATTAATTAATTAATTAATTAATATATTTATACTATCTATCTATTACATTATTATGAAGAAGGTTCTCCCATTTAATATGTATTAAATGTACTTATTTCATTAAGTTGAAGTTTCTTCAACAAAAAATATAATTTCAGTTTGCGTAATTTGCACTATATGATGCACAAATTATTTACATTTTGATTTATTCCATATACCATCATCAACTACTTCCTTAAATAATCTGGTTATCATTCTAAGATTCGTAATGCCTTTCATATATATATGAATTTAAGATGACAATCAATAGCTCATTTTTTGTAAATTTGAATCAAGGTGAAAATTAGCAAAGAAGATAAAATCGCATAAAGTGAAAATACGCAATTGACATCTCGATTCCAATTTGGACTGCTCGAATTACAAAACGATTGTTCCCGCAAACTCAATATAACAAATATTACATGTTAAAAGTTTTGTATCAACTAAAAAAATTGGTCCCGTGCATCGTACGGTTTAAAATCTAGTTAATCTAGTAAATGCAGGAAGTAATACCCTTAAATGGAGATTAAGCCTTAACTGGGCGTACGTATTTATCTCACTAACTCTAATTGAGGTCGAACCCTAGAGACTTGATGGATGGAACGTACGTATTTATCTCACTAACTCTAATTAATTCCTAATCTAGCTTAGAAATTGAGTGGGATGATTTATCAACTAAAAATACGAATAAAGTAATAAAAGAGAATACTAATAAAATAATCAATTAATAAAATACTTGGGTTGCAGAGTCATATATTTGATATCATGCTCCTAATATTCATACCCAATTTACTTTACTCTTTGTCTCGCATTAATTTGGTTTCTCGACTCTATTAGATGAGGAAAAAAAAATCAATTAAGCCCAACTAATTTATAAAATCCCATTGTTAACTCTTCCACAGCCAAAATAATATATAAAATCAAAAGACTCACTATATTGAATCCAACAAATCATAATGATAATTCAATCTTATTTTTTTTATCAATTAAAATAGGCATTTAATAAGAATAATTAATTTTAACATTAAAGCATTAAATTGGTATAGTCAATTAGCATGAATATGTGCAAGGAAATCAATCAAATATACTCATCCTCAACTTTAAAATATAACCTAACCTAGCATGCTTGTAATTGGAACCTAAAACATAATTATATAATAAATAATTAAATAAATAAATAAATACTTACTTGGATATGTGCAAATAAATTGAAAAAAATAAAATAATTTTGAATTAGTCAAAATAATTGTAGGAAAAAAATAATGAACTCTCGGCAAAAGAAGGCAGACAAATTAATTAAAAAGCTCCCCAAAAATTATGCACGATTATCAAAGAAGAAGGAAAAGGAAAAGAATGAAAGCTGCGCCCCCCTTAATTGCTGCGCATGGCCTCCTTAAATATTTGCTTGGCTGCTCTAGAGCTTTCTTTTCTTGATAGGCTGGGGATTAATAATGGACCAGCCTTGATTCTTGCACATGGGCCCAATTAGCTTTGGCGCTGTTGGATGGGCTTCAATAAGGTTGGGTTGGCTTAGCTTGGCTTGTATAATGGGATGCTGGATTGAGTGCTGGCAGCGCTCTTTTAAATGACAAATGGGCTTGGGCTTGATATTTTAATTGGTCTGCTGGAGTTAATTATTTCAGCGCACTGATCGTATTTCGGCCATAACTTCGTACTCCAAACTCCAATTGTCGCAAGGTTTTCGCCCACGCGTAGCTAACTCAAAGATCTAGAACTTTTATTGCTGGAGTTTTCTTCAAATTTCATACGGATTAATGCCAGAAATTTTTTAAACACGGGCCTTGCACACAGCCAATATTTTTCTTCAATTGAAAACTTCTCGATTTAATTCCAAAGACCTGAAAAACTCCAAAAATACAACAAATATAATAATATATCCTATTCAAAGTAAATATTAGTGGCCTACAATGTGCCAATTTCTTGGCACATCAAATACCTTCTAACTTTTATAATCCCACCATTTTGCTCTAAATTTGGTATATGAGCTATTTTGCACTAATTCAAAAGTTTATTTATCCATACCAAATTATATTTGATTTACATATACTAAATTATAATTGTATTTTACATAATTAGGTTGTTGGATTGTTTGTAGTTGTATTTTTATTTAACTTTATATATTTGTAGGTCTATCACTTCCTTCTTTATTCTTCAAGTGGACAATTTTATATGTTATTGTATTGGAATAACAGTTTTTGCAATTAAATTATTTTTAGGTCAATCTTTTGCTTCTCTAATTTTCAAGTGAACAAATGGTAAGTTTTGTATTAAAATTTTAGTTTTGAATTTCATTCATTTTCTTTGCTTTTGAGTTTTAATTGAAGGCCCCTTTATTTTATGAATGACAAATATAAAGAGATATGCAAAACTTATTTTATGATCCTTTTAAAGTTTTTACTTTGATTCTTATGAAAATTTTTAAATATTGTTAAATTTTGATTAGCACTATCTTTAATCATAATGCATATTAAGTTTTTTTATTTTTGAAAGAAAATAATCAATCGTTCAACAACGGCCGAAGTAATTACAATTCTCAATTTTTTTTACAATTATAATTTTAATATTTCAATGTCAAAAAATTTGTAAGAAAAAAGTGTTACCAAGTCATTAAGTTTATTATTTTCGAGGTAATATTAGATATAGAGCAATGTTATATTTACCGGGTATTCTTACTGAGGGAGTATAAAATTTGGTTAAGGTAAACTGGGTCGATCCAACCTACTCAGAGGCCCATACCCTGGGCTAAATTGACAGGCCACACCCAAACGAAGAAGAACAGCTAGAAGACATGCCGAAGAAAGGGCGTTTGGGTATGCCGAGACGGACACTCGAGGCCGAGACCCCTAGGAAGGGTGCACGTGCCATAACACGTGTGGAACACGTGAGAAATGCGTGGAGAGGATCATACTAAATTATACGGATTTGTACAGAATCATACAGATCTCCACTGCTCCACTATTAACGTACGAATGCAGAAATTGTTAGTAGTGGATAAGGGAATAAAGGTTGGAGTATTATCCAAGTCTTACCCTCTTTAGTCATGTAATTGTCAACCCTAATGAGCAAGTGTAACCCTAATTCTATACGTATAATTAGAAGAAGGGAGGCTCGGGAAAATGGTTGGTAAATGAATATTGGGGCGGATAGTTTATAGATTACTTAATCTGTTTTAGAGAGAGAGTTTGTAACACCACTGATACTACCTTAAGAGCTCAATACAGTAACCACACACATACAAACGGAGGACGTACTACTGGATAAGCATAAACACTGCTGGGAGAACCTACCGCACCAAAAAAACTCCCTTGTCTTGTCTCACATTCTTTTCGATTCATTCAAACTCGTTTCTTGAATCATCTTAGTGGGGTGGGCTATAAAATTTATGCCACTTACAGTTGGCGCCACCTATAGGAAAGAGAGACATTTTTTTCCTTTTGAAAAGCTGGTGAGAGTGATTTTTCTCCACCGAAAAAAAGTAATACCCATCAACATGCCTTAAACGAGAGTGGCCACTTCGCGAATTTCGCAAGGGCAGCATACCGGGGGAGATGGCGAATTTCCACCCCTCTAACAACAACAAAATGATCCCCAAAATTTGCCAATCACCATGAATCGGAGGCCGATCGACAGCAATTATAATGATCATGATCTCACTGGCGGGGGTACCGTTAGTAATGCTGTGTTAGTTAGATTGGAGAACCAAACCTTGCATGAACTTCTGAGAAAGTACATGACGAAATTCGCTTCCAAGAATGCGGAGTAGGAAGACATAGTGACGTCGACCATTAGGCGACCACGTAATGACAATGTTGTTACTGAGAATCCAGTACCCGTTCAGACTCAGGTTCAGGGTCAAGATGATAAACAACCACATGGGGGACATGTTTCAACTCCAGAAGTCCTAGTGGCGGAACCCAGGCAGAGTGTATTTGACACGTTGGTCAAGAAGGATTCTAGGCCTAGGGCATGGGCAGAAAATGATTTGAGAAGGTTAATTGATTCAACAGTGGCCGAAAAATCTGTGGCCTACACTTCTAGGGATCTGGAGCAAAAATCGCTGGGAGAACATAATGGTTCGCCATTCACAAGGTGCACATCTGAAGTTCCCCCATCTAAAAAGTTACCTCAACCGAAGTTCAACATGTATAACGACAAAACTGACCCAGCCGACCATGTGAGATACTCTTAACAGGTCATGGGTTATTGGATCTTAGATAACGCTTTGATGTGCTGAATGTTTCTTGTGAGCCTAGGCAAAGTCTCCCTCATATGGTTTACCCGGTTGCCGGTAGGTCAGATTGATAGTTTCTGAGAGCTAGCGGAGCAATTTATGGCCAGGTTCATAACCAGCAGTAGGGTGGTGAAAGGCTCGGAGGCCTTAACAAACATGGGAAAAAGAAAAGACGAAACTTTGAGGGAGTACTCGTCAAGATATTGTGAGGTATTCCAAGAAGCAAAAGGTTGTGATTTACACTTTGCTTTGAACACATTTAGGTATGGCTTACCCAAAGATGATAATGGCATATATAATTCCTTGACTCGAAAGCCTCCTCAGACTTTCGATGAACTAATCTCGAGAATAGGCTAGTTCGGCCGCGTTGAGGACGACGAATTGATGGTTGGTAATTAGAGGAAGAACACAAATACCAACAGAAAAGTAGGACAGGGCAATAGGGGTTCCGATCGCTCCAAAAAACAGAAAAATGAGGATTTCTCCCACGTGAGCGATGAAGGTTACCGAGGGGTCCACACGTTTTTCACCAAATCGATCCACCAAATCATGTATTAAATCAAGGATGAACTATACTTTGAATGGCCTAGACCTTTGGGCGGGGATCCAGAATGAAGAAACAAAAAAGTGAGATGCTTATATCATAGGGACCACGGGCATAAAATAGAAGAGTGCAAAACCTTCAATCAATTTTTGGAGGGCCTGGTAACAAAGGGGCATCTCGTCGAGTTCATCAAATTCGCCGAGAAAAAGAAAACAGAGAACATCAACAATGATGAGCCTGGTGAGAAGGTGGTCCATAAAACTTTCGGTAAGATAATAAACATGATTCACGGCTACACCAACCAGGATTATGTTACTAAGAGCGTAATGAGAGCCTATGTGAAGAGGGCACAGTGCATCGAAAAAGTATTTGGAGCTAAGGTAATGTCAGTCATGGCCTACAAGAAAGAAAGGCTAGATAAGCGGGCATACGAAATCAAGTTTACTGAAGAAGACATGAGAAGGTAGATACACCACATAACGATGCGCTGGTCCTGACTGTTAACATTAACACTTTTGACGTTAAGAGAGTGCTGATTGACCCAGGGAGTTCATCTGAGATAATGTATCAAAGTATGTTTAAGAAGTTAAACCTTCCGCCATCTCATGTCAAGAGTATTAATTCACATGTGTTCAGCTTTAGTGGAAAAGCAATTTGGCCCATTGCTATAGCTGAGGTACAGGTCCGTTTAGGGCTGAAACAGAAAGTGGTGGAGTTCATTGTCATGGACATAGACTTTCCTTATAATGCAATTCTTGGCAAAGGGTGGTTGACCCAAATGAATGCCATTGCCTCTCCTCTCCATCAGAAACTCAAGTTCCCAATGAGTGACGGGGTAGTTGTTGTTCGAGGAAAGCAAGAAGATGCTTGGTTATGTTTTGGATTAGCAGTCCAGGGAGCCGCTAACGTTAAGCGCCAGGTCAAACTCACCAAATGTATTCAGATTGGGGGAAAATAGACAAAATACCGAAGGCTCTGGTGGCCGAAGCGGTCAATAAAAACTAAGGAAAGAAAAATGAGACGGAGTTGCCCAAAACCTCCACTAAAAGGGACAAAGTCCCCAAAAATTGCTAGCAATTACAGTCAGGGTAGGCCTTCAAAGGTAGGACGCGAGGGCTGCCCACAGAGAAAGTGTTTGAAGATGTAATTCAAGTCCCTGCGGTTGAGGGTTCGAGTGTGGAGGATATGTTTTTCCTGATTGGTAGTTCGTTGACAAAGGAAGAAGGGATATAATGGCTAAATTCTTGAGGGCCAATATAGATGTATTTGCTTGGCAACCTTTTGAAATGTCGGGAATTACCGCTGAACTGATGTGTCACAAATTGCACATTGACAGAAACCATAAGTCGGTGAAACAAAAGCCCAGAAGGTTGGCCTGAAAAAGGCCAAGGCCGTAGAGGACAATGTGCAAAAACTGTTGGGTGCAGGGGCAATAAGGGAGGCCGAATTTTTGGAATGGATCTCGAACCTCGTCATTGTCAAAAAGAAGAATGAAAAATGGCACGTTTGCGTCGATCTTAATAAGGCGTGCCCTAAAGATAGTTTTTGCTATAAAAAATTGATCAACTGGTGGATTTAACGACTGGACACGAACGAATGAGTTTTTTCGATGCGTATTCTGATTATTATCAGATCTCCCTGTTCGGTCCCGACCAGGAAGCCACGACGTTTATCACAACGATGGGCCTATATTGTTATAAGGTTATGCCTTTTGGCCTCAAGAATACCGGCGCCACATACCAAAGGCTTGTCACGAAGATGTTCAGGGAAGAGATTAAAAAGTCCATGAAAGTTTATGTGGATAATATGTTGGTCAAAAGTAAGAAGGTAATCGATCACATCTCCGATTAAGATAAAACTTTTCAGATATTGAGACACTACAAGATGAAACTGAACGCAGCCAAGTGCACCTTTGGGGTCAGCTTGGGAAAGTTCCTGGGTTTTCTAGTGAACAGCAGGGGTATCGAAGCAAATCCAGAAAAGACACAGGCATTAGAGTACATTAAAGCACCCAAGAACATTAAGGAGATGCAGATCTTAGCTGGTATGATTGCCTATTGAATCGTTTTATTTCAAAGTGTTTAGACATATGTCAACCCTCTTTCAAAGTGATTAAAAAGGCAAAGTATTTCATGTGGGACGAAGAGTGTGATAAGGCGTTGGCCGATTTGAAAGCATACCTGAGTAATCCACCTCTTATATCCGTCCCAACTCCCAATGAGCAATTGTTTATCTACCTTTCCTCATCTTCAAAGGCTGTCAGTACTGCCCTGATTAGGGAGCACGAAGGAATCCAGAAACCCGCGTACTATGTTAGCAAAAGTTTGGTGGCAGTCGAAGTGAATTATCTGCCGATAGAGAACTCGTACTTGCTCTCATTACATTGTCTCAGCGTCTCCGCCATTACTTTGATCCCCACCCAATCAAGGTGTTGACTTCCACACTCATAAAGGCATCCTTGCGGTGAGTTGATTTATCTGGGCGTATAGAACGTTTGTCCGTAAAGCTGGGTCGATTTCACATCGAGTATGAGCCACGTACAACAATAAAGGGACAAGTGTTGGCTGATTTCATCGCCGAATTCACTAATTGCCCAACAACTACGATTGATCGGTAGTTGCAACAAATGATTCATCATCTATTCCAACTGGGGGAGAATGAACCAGACATAATGGATGTTGATCCTTTAGAAATTCAAACCTCAGAACATGTGGCTAACCAGATCGTCACTCAGAAAGCCGAGACATGGACTCTGTTCATTGATGGGTCATCAACTAGAGAAGGATCAGGGGCTGGAATCGTACTAAAGTCGCCCGACAACACAATCATAAAACAAACTATTCGGTTGGGTTTTTCAGCATCGAATGATGAGGCTGAATACGAAGCTCTAATCATGGGTTTGAAAAGGGCGAAGACATTGGGCATTAGGAACCTCAATATTCATTGTGACTCACAGTTAGTAGCAAATCAACTGACGGGAGACTATGTTGCCAGGAATCAAAGGATGGCGGCATACATGAAGCTGGCCCATAAGTTGTTCAAAGAGTTCGACTCGACATATATCGAAAGGTTCTCCAAAACAAACAACAGTCATACCGACACCTTAGCCACTCTCGCCTCGGCGATTAATTCAGACATGAAAAAGCTAATAGAGATAGAATTCCTACCAAAATCGAGCACAGAAACTGATCAAGCACAAAATATGGTTTTTACGATAAATGCCGGGTTGGGGGTCTCATGGATGGATCCGATTGTTTGATACCTCAAAACTAAGGAATTGCCCGACGACAGCTCGGAGGCTTACTGAATCAGGATTCAAGCCAACCGATATTGGTTATCTCTGGACAACAACCTATATAGAAGATCATTCTTCGATCCCTACCTAAAGTGCGTGCATCCAAAGCAGGTTCAACAAATATTGCACCAGTTGCACGAGGGCAGTTGCGGGAGTCATACTGGGGGCAGATCTTTGGCCCATGGAGCGAGAAGCCAAAGTTACTGGTGGCCATACATGCAAAAAGATGCACTGGCTTATGCGAAGAAATGCGACAAATGTCAAAAGCATGCACCGATCATCCATATCCCGGTACAGAACTTTGTCCTATCACAAGTCCCTGGCCTTTTACCCAGTGGGGATTGGATATACTTGGCACTTTTCCAACAACTCCTGGGTCTAGAAGATTCTTACTGGTCGCAACAGATTATTTCACAAAATGGGTTGAAAGCGGAACCTCTCATCAACATCGTTGACTCCAATGTGAAGGCTTTCCTATAAAAAAATATTGTTACTCGTTTCGGCGTTTCAAAAATCATTGTTGAGGATGACAGCACCCAATTTAAAAGTAAGAAGATATATAGATTATGTGAAAAATTAGGCATTCGACAAAATTTCTTCAGTGTTGCCACCCCTAGACAAACGGCTAGGCCAAAGAGTCGAACAAGGTCATTCTTGAAGGACTGAAGAAAATTTTAGATAACGCGAAAAGAAACTGGGTAAAAGAGTTACCATCGGTACTTTGGGCGTTCAGAACAATGCCAAGGCGGTCCACAGGAGAAACCCTATTCTCTTTGATTTATAGTACACAGGCCGTGGTCCCTTTAGAGGTCGACCTCCCAACTCTAAGAACTATGATGGTAGAGTCAGGGGAAAACAATGCCACAATGGAAGAAGCTTTAGATTTTTCTGATGAAAGAAGAGAAGCTGCCCTTATTCGATTAGCCAGTTATTAACAAAGTTTAACAAGGCAAATGGGTAACAATGTGAACCTTAAAAAATTTCAGATTGGAGAACTTGTCATGCGAAAGAATATAGGTTCGATGGTTGATCCGACTCATGGGAAATTAGTTGCCAATTGGGAAGGTCCGTACGAAATAACTGGCATGACCGGGACCGGTGCATACTATTTAAAGGATCAAGATGGAAGAGAGATTCCAAATTCATGGAACATCAGCAATTTGAGAACATACTATCATTATCTCTTTTGTTTTATCAAAGAAGGCCACGACAAAGGGCCACTGTCTTTGCCAACTTATTATTCAAATGCAATGAAAAGTTTATTTAATTCACCATTGTGCAAGCCAAAGACCTCCCATGGGGGCAGATGCTGTAACGGCCAGACTAGCCGAAACGAACATGCTGGAAAGGTAAGGATGTTTAAGCCAAACACATGGGTTGGTACTTTCGCTGAAAGTATATCGACACCATTCTCTCATAAGGGAGATTACTGTTGGGTAAGCGGCCTTGCAGGCCTGTTTAGGTTTGTGCAATTGCCAAGTGCAACAGAAGCACTTCATAAATTTCGCAGGCCTGATGAGGTCGTTGTGAATGTCAGTGCCTACGGGGCAGATAAAAGGCTGAAGCATGACGACTAAGATGAAGTTGATTTAACTGTCATATATATTTTTTAAAGTGAAAATCATGATTAATGAACACTTAACCAAAACTTGGAGTTTCTTGGATTTGGAAAGACCAAGATGAGCATCTTAAAGTTATTACGCATAAGTGTGAAAGTTGATGTGAGTAGCAATTTGTTTATAAGACAAGAATGACACAAAATAGAAATTAAATGCACTTATATAAAGATGTATATTGATTGATAAAGCTATGTAAAAGAGAAGACTTTGAAGTCATAAAAAGAAGAGAACGATAAAAAAGGGACAAAGTGAGGCTTAATCTCGACGCCTCAACTCTGCTGGCAAGGTGTTCTTTTCTAGGGGCGTGGCTTTGTACCACTTCTTTAGGGTGTCATAGGCTTCCGCCTAACATTCCTGGAGCTGATGCGCAGAGTCCAGAGCTTCCCATAAGCGAGCAATCTCTGCGGCGGCATGAGCTCCGTCAACGAGGGCTCTATCTAACTTCTGATGAGCGCCCTCCTGTTCAAAGGTACGCTCAGCCAACTCCAGTTGGAGTTAATAAATTCTCTAAAAAACCTTGCCGGAAGTAACAGAGCGAGGAGGGATAAGATATGCGGCATCATTGTTGGCGGGATTGTTTGAATAAGCGTTGTTGTGTTGAATTGCCATGGAGTTCATAGCTGTGAAAATGAATCTCTAGAATGAAATTATGAACACATAAAAGTCAAAAGGAGTTATGGACAAAGTAAAGGAACCAGAACTCGTATAAATAAAAGTTAAAGGTGGCCTAGAGAAACGAAAAGCCACGATTCATTTATGGTAAGCTGAGACGGCGTTTCATTCGAAAGAAATTACATTTCAACAATTAAAATTACCCGTGACGAACCAATTAGGACCTAACACATGGATTATTTGAGTGGCCATCTCCCTCTATAGGAAGTCTGGTAAGCCGAAACCCTCAAACTGAATTTTTTAATAGATTGTGGATTAAAATAATGATTGCAAACCGAGTTAAATTAGATTTAGTTAAACTTGATCGAAAATATTCAGACACAAACAACTAGTTCACCGGGATTATATTTTTGTTAGAATATCGATAGAACAACATTAAATGGTTTAAAGAAATTATACTACATTCGAAATTATGAGATCCTAATTCGAGGTTGTTTGAACCTCAACTTACATTACCAGAACTGATTAACTGATATTGTTGTTTCACTGAGGTTCCAACCTAAATACATCGAGAAATTTTCTTAAAAAGGTTAGGATCCATTCGAAGTAAGATGATCTTGAGTCCAGGTTGTCTGAACCTCGACTGGCACACATAGAGTGTTTTACTCTACATTAAACAGTGAGAGCATATTTCCAATTTTTGATTTTATTACGATTTCGTTAGTGCAAAATAGTATTATCCGGGCTAAAGCGTTACATATTTGGAGTCCATTCACAAAAGTTATGGGTCGATGGCAGTGATTCAATTACAAGCATTCAAACAATCACAGAGAAAAACGAACCGGCAAACAAAGGCTTACAGAGCAAAACGGTAGGGAAAAATATGCACGTATAGAAACAAATACATAAGAATGATATAGGACTTCCATGATCTAAACATATATGGACGTTAGTCTTTTTTCGTGTGTACATATAGGACACTTCTTTTTTTGTGTGTACATAAGAACAATATAGGACACTTCCAATTATATAGTAAGGATGTGTTTGAATTCGGAATCTAAAATTCCAAGAATTGGGATTGGAATTAGAGCAAAATTAGTTCCACATTAATACTGATAATTTTGCTTCATTTCCAATGGCAACTTTTGGAATTGGAGTTACCAAACACATTCCAATCACAATCACAGCAATTTACTCTAATCAAATTATTATGAGAGTTATAAATAAAGAAAATGTAGCCAGCTATATCATATCAGTGATTAAGAAACTCACTCAAGATTCATGCAAATTGAGAGTAAGTACACTACATATATATATATATACATATATCATAATAAGGAATTACAACAAGACGATAATCAGAAAAATCGAAGAGTCAATTGCTTAGAAAAGGAAAAAACCTCAAACTTAAATCAATAAAGAAAATGTAGCCATATCATCAGTCATCAAGAAATTCAAGATTCATGTGAATAGATTCAAAGAGAGAGAAAGAATTGGGGCAAAATTAGGAACCCTAAATACTCACCATTCCCGCATAGCTCATAAAATTCGTCAACATCTGAAAAAAAAAGAACACATGCATAATTAAATTTAATGAAAAGACAAATTAAAGGAACAAGAGTTCAACAATACAACCAAATGTAGTACCACAAAACCCTAAAAACTCAAACTCCAGTAAATATACATATAGAGAGACTGTATATATATGTATGATAATGATACCGGTGGTTAGGGCTTTGATTATGCCGGAACGACGACTTCTGTAGGAGGTGAAAATGTCCTCCATTGCCGCACGATGATGATCTCCATCGTCCATGGCCACCGGAGAGCAGAGTAGCAGTACTTGGTTGTGCTTCACTTTTCAGAAGAAGAGGGAATTAGAGTTTTCAAATGCCATCTATTAATGCGGAGATTTTGCCCGTTTGTATTATTATTACTAGAAGACTAGATTTGCCTTATAATAATAATACTAGAGTGGATTTAAATGGCGTACACAATAAACATGGTAAAAAATCATCTCACGCAGTAACACGTCAGAAATCTCAACACAATTTAACAATTTCGAGTTACATCATATTAATTCATTACCGGGTTAACACTTGTTAATTATATATATATACTTGTATAATATTATACATATATATATATATAGTTCCCTTCTCTTAAGGACCGTACTTAAGTTTGCTAACTTAAAGACCGACTATTTTGAGGAGTAAATAGGTGAATTTTTTCATTAAACTTGGTGAGAATGATCTCGAGTAGATCATCTCCACCAAATTTTATCAAAAATAAAATAAAATTGGGAAGTGAGTTAACTAAAAATCTAAAATTTCACCGTCTAAAAATGCGCATATATATCAATTTTTCAATTAACCCACTTTCCGATTGACTTTTTTTTTATGAAATTTGGTGGAGTTGATCTAATCATTATAAAGATATTCTCCACCAACTTTCATGAAAAAATTCATTCGTTTATCCCCTCAAAAAGGACGGTCCTTACGTTAGTTAACTTAAGAACATTCTTTCAAAGGACCCTCCATATATATATATATATATATATATGTTATTCTATATAAATATAAATTGTATAATATTACATACATATGTATTTGTTAATTTTATTATTTTAATTGAACGGTTTTAAATTGATGTTCTAAGGGCCTAATGTTTTGATTCATATTCGGCTAAAAATAATTCGTCGTATGTAACCCGTAATAATGGCTCATATTATATAATTCGCTAAAATAACAAATCAAGTTTGCATAAATATTTTTCAATATAACTATATACATGCATTTTTTACCATTGAAAATTTTCATGATCGTTAAAGTACGGATACTTTATATGGAGTCACCATTTCCGTATATGATATATATGTATCCTACACTAATACTTGCCCGATATGCCTGGATACATATCGGTATTTCTCGCATTATTTATTTCCCAAATGCGGCTAGGATACACCATGAATGCAACAAGAATAGGACACGCGGACATGATACTACCCAATTTTGTAAAAGTGAAAAAAACGTACAGGGGCTACTTTCATAATATTGAAAATCCACATGAAAGAAAACGTTATTAAATATTTTCAAAGTAGTTATAAATCAATACTCCCGAGGTTGATATCATGAGTATTTTTTTATTATTATCTAATGTATGACATCACTTGCTATTTTTTGAGATACTGGGGTATGTATAAAATATTAAAATGTGAGATGATATTTTTGATGAGATTTGTGAAATATTTGGTGCTAACTGATGTTGAATAACTATTTCATGTTTTATGTAATTGACTAGTATTTCTTAGATTCACAAGTATTTGTGGTATTATTGATAAACTTTGAAAAACTAATACTAATATATATATATAAGAATATATTATATATTAATTTTATTTAGCATATCTTAGTCATATCGATCATATCTTAATCTTTTTTTTAGATTATGCACTGTATCGTATCAAATACCGGTATTTGTACTTGTGCTTTGATCATCTTTTCATCCACTTTTAAGTAAGTGATACATGTACCACTCGCATGTAATAAATTTTAACAAAAGTAAAATGGTTAAGTGATAAGGTTTACTCGCAGTTGAAAATTTGTACTTTATAATATAGCATTGTAAGTGATGCTTTTATACACCGGAGTAAGTCCGGCCCGAACTGGTAGAAACAGTAACTGGATTTTGCCTCTCCTCCGCCCTTTTTTTTTAGGTCCCTTTTTCGGTGTCTGTTTTTAGAGAGCACTCTTTTCTATTTATAGCTCTGCATTTCGTGTTCCCCAAGATAGATTAGGTCAAAAGTAAAATTACCATCCGGGGCATATTTTAGTGCTTTCGTGGCACTCATTTCCTCCCTTCACCTGTCAACTAACTTTTTCTCTCTTTACTCGTGTCACTTAATCATTCGTTCGTGCAGTAATCATTTATTTGTACGATATCATCTGTAGATGTCGTCTTCTCATTGGTGAGGAGGCTTGTGTTGATATATCTTCTATATGCGTATTGGAGGTCTTTCTTAAGTCGATTACCTTTTACTTGGCGGTTTTCCCTTTTGCTCGGCTAACTGTAGTTTCTTTTGCTCGGCCAATATTATATACAGTTTCTCACTTTGTTAGGCCTTGCCCATGATCCTTTTCATTTTTTATAATAATCGGGCCTCGTCCTACTCATTCGGCCCATAAGAAGATGTTAAGGCTAATTTGGCCCACGAGAGAAAGTGCAAAATTATGCTCCCACAATTGCCCCCCAAGCCTTCGAGTCGTGTTAATTCCATGAGCTCGGAGGCTTGATTTCCTTCAAAGCGATGTCTCATTGTTAGCCGATCTCTTGGAGAAAATTATATTTATGTATAGTCTCCACATGTCGTATCGTTAGTCATTGATTTTGACTAAGCGAAATAAGATAGCTGTTAAATCTCATTAAATGAGGGTCGCTTCTTACACATATCCCAATAAAGCAAGACGTCTCTTGGAGGGAAATAAAGGCAAGAAATTTTTAAAAGAAAGGTATTATTTCTTCAACCCTAATTTCTATCTCTTCATCTCCCTCATATCTCCGTTGAGATTTTTTCTTCTCTGACAGTTGAATTGTTATTGTTTTCTAGTTCGTTTCACCTAATCCATTGCTTGTCTTGTTCGTCGGTAGTTCTTCTTTCTCTGTACATCCCTAACTTCTTATTCCTTATTCTCGATTCATTTTTCTCAAAACCCTAGTTTCAGTTTTTCCCATCGTTATTATTTACTAATCACCATGGGAGGAAAGTACGCATTGAATACCGATATAGACAAATCGGAATTTGAGAGGGCCTATATTCCTAACGAAATTTCTTGGAGAGAATCTGGCCATCGTGAGGATATTTTCAAAGATATAGAGTTTATACTTAGAATTATTTTAGGTACGTCTGAATTGAATAGACGTATCAATCTCAACCTGGGGTTAAAAGAAATTAAGTATTGCTATCTTTTGTCTGAGTCCGAAGATAAATAGAATTTGAGGGCCAGACCTCACTCTCCTTCCATTGTTGAGGGGCTAGTGTCATCTCACAAAGGAGCGTTTAACGACGTAGTTTTTCTTACTGGGAATCTTGAGCCTGACCCAGTTAACAAGAGCATCCCTAGGCACTTCGGCCGCACCTAGTTTGCATTTTATTTGTTGCGGATTTTTTGCCTATCAATTGTTTGATGTTTTACCTTAATTGATTCTTTTTTTTTTGTAGTTGGTGGAGCGAAGAGGTGTTTTAGTAAACCGCTTTTGGACGAGCTTAACCTCGACCATCTGAATGCCGCTATCAACTATGATGGGCCTAATAATGTAGGGCCTTCTCGCCATCCAAGGTCGGCTCACATTTTTTTGAATTACATCCCCCCGTATGCTTCCTTTTCCAGCCGCACCAATATTGTCAAATGGGTTGGCCCTCCCCTTGCGGATAAGGACAAATACGATTTCTTTAGGTATCATAATATAGTCAATCCTTGGGTGGTTGAAAAATGACAGTATTCAGCGGCGTATTTTAGTTGGAGAATCTCCAGATTTAGAATTTCCAGGATTTTTGGTCGTTAAGGAAAAAAGAGGCAAAAGGAAGAAAAAAAGTAAAAGATCAGTAGTTGAAATAGTTTATAGCCCTCCGGTAAGCCGTCCTGTGTTGCAGGTCGAGAACGCAGAAGGTGTTTTCCGTTACAGAGCCGAGCACCGCCATTCCAATCTTAAGAAGGCGTAGCGTAGCCATATCTGCTTCTATCGGGGAAGTTGAAGTAAACTTTCCCGGCGAGGAAGAGTTAGAGGAGGTTGAAGAATCTCCATTACGAAGAAGACCTAGAAGTGGGGTGTCTATTCCCGAGTCTTCTGATATAGATATGGCCGGTCGGCGCAGTGTTTTCGATTCTTTGAATGCTCGGCTCTATAAAGATAGAGCTTCAGGGAGTTCGGCAAGTCCTCTTACTAAGAAGAGGAAAATCGCTCAGGAAGAGACTCCTGTTGTTGAGGTTGGAGAACCAATTGTAGAGGAGACCCGTCCTGAAGTCATCTCTGGCGTAGATGTTGGGAAAACTGGGGTTTCAGGGAGTCCTTCCCCAGTTGAGACAGAGGAACTGGTCTATGAGGGTGCCGAACATATAGTCAACTCACCAGCTTATCTTGAGGTGACCAAAATTCAGGAAGATACCTCTTCAGAGGAAACTCTTCCAGAAGAATTTGTCATTAAGCTCCGAGTTGCTCACGATCAGAGGCCGATCAATGTAAAGGACTCTGCTTTGAAAAGTAGTAGAGTTGCTCATGCTTTGGCAACATCTATGATCTTGCCGGAGGAGGACAAAAAACTGAATTCTATTTCTCTTTTTGAACTGGAATATAGAGGTTTCTAGTGCCAAGTCGTCGTAAGATACTATTTCTTTTTTCCGCTGGTATTTGACTTTCTTTTCAATGATTGTTTATTAACTCCCTTTTTATTTTTCATACAGTCGAACCAATATTTTTCGAAAATGGCTTCTCGATATAAACAAGCCAGAAAGGACCACAAAGCAAAAGTGGCTAGGCTCAAGAAGGAGATTTCAGAAGCCAAAAAAGAAGCTAACGAGGCCAAAGTTATAGCTGTTAAAGTGGGAAATCAGCTTTCCTCTCTTCAGGCCGACTATAACAATGTGACCAAGTCGACCGAGGAAGATAAGGCTAACTTAGAGGGTCAAGTTCAGACTCTCCAGGCTCAAATTGCCGAGCTCCAAACTTCTCTCACGCTGGCTCAGAATAGTAAGGCTTAAGCTGTTGCCAAGGCCAGAGAGGAAGATAAGAGAGTGGCCGAAGTAGCAATTGAGGAGCTCAAGTCTCTTCATTTCAAAGAATTGACTAATGCTGAGACAACGGGCTATAATGAGGCCTCAGACGAAGCAGCAGCCCAGATCATACATATAAAGGATATCATTTATAAAGCCGATTATGAATCTGGTCTTTATGCTTTAGGGGTTGTGGAGGGCGATGCCCTTTTTGATAAACCAGCTCTTTGTCCTCTTAACTTGTTCGCTCAACCTCCCCCTGCTTCTGAGTCAGAGCAAGAAGGGGATAATGCTGCCGATGAGAATGAGAACTGATTATCTCTTTTCGTTTCTTTTTTTGTTATGAGTCGGTGAAAGATTGTAATGAAATACCCTTTGTACTCAGTGTAATATTTGCCGAGTATGATTTTTTATGTAGTATAAGTCCTTTTTGCCAAGCATATATCTCTTTATGTATGCCGTACTTTGATTTATTGGTTAATTTTAATTATGCCCCCTAGTTGGCCACGTGGCCTTTAAGAAATGGCCACTGGGCAACTAATGCAAGGGGTTTTGGTATATTCCCAAGGTGTTTCTTCAAATGAAGAGAATAATAAATGGCGCATGAAGAGCGCATTAAATGATGAATGTCCTTTCATACTTCTAGGACATTCATTGTATAGGGTCTTTCAACCCCCTATATAATCCCTACTTGATTGCTTCATTGTTTATACTTTTTTGTACATGATTAGAAAGCTGTTCTAACTTCTGAGTTTTATTTCAATGGCGGGTCTGAATGATGAATCTATTTCTGATGCTGGTTCTCCATACGCTAAAGAGGTGGACACTACGGAAGTGGCAAACATGTTAAGAGCCTTTCTTCGCCTTAAGCGAAAGCATCGTCGTTTGAGGAAGAGCTACGACCGTCTTGCCGGTCGGTTTTTCCGTTTGAAAGAACGATTTGTGTCTTTCAAGCGGAGAAGGTCTTCTTGAAGAGAGCTTTGACAAGATTAATAAATAACTTGAGAAGGTCATGAGAGTTTTCGAGGCTGATCCATCAGGGATCTTGACATTGGAGAAAAATATTATATTTTTTTTCTGGGCCTTGAAGCCCCACAAAGTTTATCTGTGTTTTGAATTAATGAAGAATGATTTTGTAGATATTGTTTATTTCGCAACTACCTTGATTGATTGTAACAGATAGTCTTTGTTAGTTAGTAAACGATTTAACTAATCTGGAACATAATTGAATGTAAACAAATTTGTTTTGTTTGAAACAAATACGTTCATCTTTTACTCTGGGTGCCTTGATTAATCGAGGTCTTTAATCGGGGCCTTACACATTTTGTTGCCTTGACTGAATCAAGTCGAGCGAGGTCTTATGCTTTTGCCTTCTGTTGAAGAAGGTCTTTTATTAATTTTGATGCCCTGGCCGAGCAAGGTCTTGCACGATTGCCTTCTGTTTTAGAAGGTCTTTGGTTAGCCTTGATGCCTTAGCCAAGCAAGGTCTTACACGTTTGCCTTCTGTTATAGAAGGTCTTTTATTAATTTTGATGTCTTGGCCGAGCAAGGTCTTACACGTTTGCCTTCTGTTTTAGAAGGTCTTTTAAGATGGAATGAAATTCAAAATTCTCGAAACTTTCATACTTTGAAATCGGCTAAAACAAAATAAACCAATCCTTGGGATTACAATTAGTGATAATATGTTCTTAAGTTGGCCACGTTCCAAGGATTTGGGATCGGCTGACCCTCCATATCTTGCAAAAGGTAGGATTCGGTTCCAGTAGTCGAGGTAATCATATAAGGACCTTCTCAATTCTGCTGAAGTTTCTCATGGCTGGGCTTGACTGCTGTGCCGAGTACCTTCCTCAGGACCAATTCACCTACCTTGAACTCTTGTAATCGAGCATTAGCTTTGTACTGTTTAGCTAGGGTATTTTGATAATTCGCCAGATGGATTACAGCTATTTCCCTTCTAGACTCGGCTAGATCCAATGCTTCCTCCAACCCCTGATTATTGTTTCCCTTTTCGAACTGGGCTATTTTCAAAGTAGGCAAGCCGATTTTCAGCGGAATGACTGCCTCCATTCCGTAGGTTAGGGAGTAGGGGGTATCTCCTGTTAATCGGTGTGGTGTCGTTCGGAAGGCCCAAAGTATAGAATGCAATTCTTGGGCCCATTTTCCTTTCTTCTCTTCTAATCTTTTTTCAGACCATCCAAGATTACTTTATTCGATGCTTCGGCCAGTCCATTGCCTTGGGGATAAGCCACACTAGAAAAGTGTTGTTTAATCCCATAAGTATTGCAGAATTCTTCAATTTGTTGGTTCTTAAATTGAGTGCCGTTGTCAGAAACCAGTACCCGTGGGATGCCGAACCTAGTGATAATGGTTCTTCATAAAAAACTTCTGACGTTAGATTCAGCTATGTTCGCCAGTGGAACTACCTCTATCCATTTTGAAAAGTAATCCGTGCGGACTAGAAGAAACTTTTTATTGCCTGGAGCCCGAGAAAAAGGACCCATGATATCCAATCCCCACATAGCAAAGGGCCAGGGGCTAACAATGGGATGAAGGACGCCAGCATATTGATGAATCATTGGGGAGTGTTTCTGGTATTTGTCGCACTTCTTTACATATTCTACGACATCTTTCTGCATGTAAGGCCACCAATATCCTTGGGATCTAGCCCTGTGAGCTAGAGGTTGGCCTCCTGTATGGCTGCTGCAACTCCCTTCGTGCAACTCAAAAAGAGTATTCTGAACCAATTTCGGGTGAACACATCTGAGGTAGGGTCATGAGAAGGATCTCTTGTATAACTTTTGTTCGGCAGACAACCAGTATCTGGTAGCTTGTGCTTTGACGCGATAAGCTTTAGTACTGTCATTCGGCAAGTGACCCGTCTCTTAGATAATCAATGATTGGATCCATCCAACTGACACCCAAGTTTGCTTCAATGTTGCACACGATCGGTTGTCCATCCATCTCTATACTCGGCTTTAGCACGAATTCTATTTCCACTGTTCGTTTTACTTCTAAACCTATTGCTGAGGCTAGAATGGCTAGTGCATCTGCATGCAAATTATTTGCTCTGGGGAACCTTTCGATGTACACCGAATTAAACTTCTTCATCATTTTTCGCGCCAAGTTCATATAGGCTACCATTCGTTCATTCTTTGCCGTGTATTCCCCGGTCAGCTGATTTGCCACTAACTGAGAGGCACAATTAATTACTAAATCCCGAACCCCTAGCTGCATGGCCCTTTTCATACCCAGAATGAGGGCTTCACATTCAGCCTCATTGTTGCTTGCTTTGAAAGCTAGCCGAATTTGCCTGTTCGATGATCCCTCCTTCTGGAGTTTTAAAAACGATGCCGACGCCAGAACCACCAATCGTCGATGATCCGTCTATGTTCAGGTGCCATGGAACTGAATTTTGGCGGGAGGCAGATGTCATGATCGGCTCACATTGTTTGAATTCGGTCATTTCTTCATCCTGACTTTGCCCCCCAGTTAATGACTGATTTTTCGCAAAAACTTCAACATTTCCCGTGAATTCGACAATGAAATCAGCAAGTACCTGCCCTTTGATAGTTGTTCGGGGAACGTATTCAATATGAAATCTTCCCAATTCAACGGACCATATTTCCATTCGGCCAGACAAATCGGCTTTCCTGAGAGTTGCCTTGATTGGGCTGTTAGTGAGCACTTTGATCGGATGGGCGTCGAAGTAATGCCTCAATATCCTAGATGCTGTGATTAATGCTAATACAAGTTTTTCTAGAGGCAAATAATTTAATTATGGTCCTATCAAGCATTTACTAGTAAAATATACAGGTTTTTGCACGCTGGTATGTTCTCTGATTAAGGCCGAACTTACTGCCCGATCAGAGGAAGCCAAATATATAAAGAGTTGTTCACTGGGGTCCGGGATGGATATTAATGGTGGGTTGTTTAGGTATTGTTTCAGCTCGCCGAGAACTTGATCACATTTTGAGGTCTATTCAAACTTTTTTGTTCTTTTCAAAGATTTGAATAAAGGCATGCATTTATCAGAGCATTTTGAGATAAATCGGTTCAGAGCAGCGATCATACCCGTAAGTTTTTGCAGCTCTTTCAGGTTTGCCGGTTTCTGAATATTAGCGATCGCTTGCACTTTTTCTAGATTTGCTTCAATTCCTCGGCAGTTGACCAGAAAACCCAAAAAGTTTCTCGAACTGACCCTGAATGTACATTTTGCAGCGTTCATCTTCATCTTGTAGTGTCTTAGAGTTTCGAAAGTCTTACCCAGGTCCTTGATATGATCAGCTTCCTGTTTACTTTTCACCAGCATGTCATCCACATAAACTTCTATGGTTTTGCCGATTTCACCACGGAACATTTTGGTAACCAGTTGCTGATAAGTAACTCCTGCATTCTTGAGACCGAAGGGCATAACTTTGTAATAATACAATCCCATCGTGGTTATGAAAGTGGTGCAATCTTGATCTGGGCCGAATAACGAAATTTGGTGGTACCCCGAATAAGCATCCAAGAAACTGAATCTTTGATGACCAGCTGCCGAGTCCACCAGTTAATCGATTCTCGGCATTGGGAAGTTATCTTTAGGGTAGGCCTTGTTCAAATCAGTGAAGTCAATACATACCCTCTATTTTCCCTTCTTCTTTTTAACTACCACTGGGTTAGATATCCATTTCGGAAAGTCGGCTTCTCGTATAGCTCCAGCCTTAAGCAATTTTTGAACTTCTTCTTCCACAGCCATAGCCTTTTCAGGTGACATCCGGCGTGGTTTCTGTTTTATCAACTTAAAATCAGGGTTTATGTGTAGCATGTGGCACATTTCGTCCGTCGATATTCCAGGCATATCATAGGGTTGCCAAGCGAATACGTCAACGTTTTTTCTTAAAAAACTGGTGAGATCTTGCCTTTGCTCTGTCGTCATGCTATTGCCGATCAAAAAATGTTTTTCCTTCTCATCTGTCCCTTCCACTGCGGGAATTTTAAGTAGGTCTTCAAAAATCCTTTCTCCCGGTCGTCCTCTGACCCCGCTATCAACATGGGGACCGTTCTTTGATTGCTATTGCTTGTGTTCCTTGCCCTTCCTCTGATTAGAGGGTTCGTGCACATCACTTTCCTTCCCAGTTTCTTCGTTATTTTGCTCAATGGACTTAATTGATTTTGCTTGCTCAGAATGAGTTGCCTCCTTCGCTTCCGACAGTGATCCTCTGATTGCCAAATTGAAACAGTATCTGGCATCTTCTTGTTTGCCTCGAACTACGCATACTCCCTTGGGAGTTGAGAATTTTAAGTTTTTGATAGAATGGCGAAGCAACCGCCCTTATTTCTCCCAGCCAATTTCGTCCGAGTAAAGCATTGTATGGAGACTTGATATTCATCACAAAAAAATCTGTTACTACCACCATTTCTCCGATTCGGACTGGAACACTGATAATGCAGATCGGCCAGAT
Organism: Lonicera japonica; assembly: GCA_021464415.1. NCBI lineage: Eukaryota > Viridiplantae > Streptophyta > Magnoliopsida > Dipsacales > Caprifoliaceae > Lonicera > Lonicera japonica. The sequence goes on along the minus strand of CM038464.1, from coordinate 81,011,303 downwards.
TGCGTCACCACTGAAGCTATAGATTGGGGAATCCACTTGCCTAACATACTTGTTTAAAATGAACGATTTTAACTCGTTATACGCTTTTAGATACATCACCTCAGAAGAACTGCCTGGATCGATTAACACTCGTTTGACATAGAAGTTGCAAATGTTGGCCATTATAACCAATGCATCATTATGGGGAACGTCTACCCTCTCCAAATATTCCTCCGAAAAAGACAACTGATAGATGACATTATTCTCTCAATCCCGTTTGGGAGGGGCCAATATCGACATGACTTCCTTAACGGGATGAGCCTCTGCCCATAATCTTGCTCGAGCCAATCGTGCTCGCAGATGGTTCCTTGTTGCTTCTGTGCTATTGACAATGCCATGTATAGCTTCTATTATCCCCACTACAGGTTTGGCCGCTTGAGCCGAAGTACGATTTTTCTTGGCCATTCTTGGTTGCTCATTTGGTTTTACCTCGTCGCGCTTCACATACTTGGTTAACCGGCCTTGTTCAACCAATTCTTCCAAAAATTATTTCAAAGTTCTACAAGTGTCTGTCGCGTGCCCATGGTCCTTATGGTAGAAGCATTTGAGTGCAGGATTCCGCATTTTGGGGTCGCCGAGCATAGGCCTCGGCCATCTGAAAAACTCTTCATCCTTAATTTCTTGCATGATTTTGTTAATGGGCTTATTAAATACGGTATTCACGCATTTGAAAGCGCTTGATTTCTTATATTCATCGCCATTGTCCTTTCGATCACTGTCCCTTTTATTCTTTTTATCTTGATTATCGTCCCTCCGATCGCCATTCCCAGTTCTGTCTCTTTTGAACCCTTGTTGCTTGCTCATAGCTTTATCATCATCTTCCACCCTCGAAAAGTCATCAACCCGTGCGAGCAGATCGTTGAATGTTTTGGGAGGTCGGCGGGTGAGGTCGTTGTAGATGACATTACTGTCATATGGTAAGTCGAACTTGAAAGTGCTAAGGGCGAATATCGGGTCACAGTCTTCGGTCTCTTGATACAACTCAAAGTACCGTTGAGAATATTCACGCAGAGTTTCACCATGTTTCTTCCAGAGTTGGGTTAGAGCTTCGGGGCCCGTAATCATCGTGCTATTGATAATGGATCGAGCGGTAAATTGCTCGGCCAGTTCTTTGAAGCTATCAATCTTTGCGGGTGGTAGCTTATCAAACCACCGAAGTGCAGTATCACCTAAACTTGTTGGGAACATCCTACACATAAGGGCTTCCTCGCCTCTCCAATAGGCCATAACTTGCTTATAGTGGCGGACATGATCGGCCAGGTCAGATCGGCCGTCATATATATTGAACTTTGGTTGTTCGAATTTCTTCGGGGGCGGTGCATTCTGAATTCGCTCAGTAAAAGGGGAATCGTGATCTTCTCCTAAGGCTCTTCTTGCTAATTCCGCAGTCGACTTCTCATCCTCTGTTTTATCGGCCATGGCTGAATGAATTAATTTTCGCAAATCTTTCTTGGCCCAGTTGTTCAACAGGTTTTCCTTTCCTTCGATTGCTTGTACTGACTTGATTCCCCGGTTGGCCTTACAAACTTCCCTTGTTCCCAATCGTTCAAAAACACTATGATGCCCTGAGTGGTTTGGACTGGTTTGACGCTCTTTTTCTTTAACAATACCATCTCCTAACCTTTTCTTCGAATTAACTTCATCATAATCATCTCTTGAGGAAGAGACAACAATCTCGGCCTCTCTCAATTCAGTCAGTTTAAATGGTTCATGTGCCATATTCTTAAGCATTTGCTCTTTAAGGAGTTGTGACAGTATTTCGTTTTCTCGTCGTAATTTGGCCACTGCGGCAGATTCGTTTAAAGCAGGAGCATCTTTTTCAGGATAGTTAGGATCGTAGAGATTGTTAGACGAGTGAATTTGCGAATGGTCTAGGTTAGGTTGCCTGGGTACCGTAGCCACAGGTCTATTTGCTATCGGGTTCATATTTATGTTGGGATTTGGATCTGTCACTGGGGCTATATTTAAATTCTCACCTATTTGATGACTTCTAGTTTGAACCATTTCTAAACAGATTTCACAAAGGACTTTGTACCAAGTTTTGGATTAAGTAGAGCAATTATAATGAAAATGGCGAGAAAGGAATAACAGAGGTTGAAGAAAATAGCAAGGTAGTAAGAGGTAGAAATCCAATTACCGGGAAATGAGAAATAGCTTTTTGTTGCGGTTTCCCACGGACGGTGCCAAATTGTAAGTGATGTTTTTATACACCGGAGTAAGTCCGGCCCGAACTGGTAGAAACAGTAACTGGATTTTGCCTCTCCTCCGCCCCTTTTTTTTAGGTCCCTTTTTCTATGTTCGTTTTTAGAGAGCACCCTTTTCTATTTATAGCTCTGCATTTCGTGTTCCCCAAGATGGATTAGTTCAAAAGTAAAATTACCATCTGGGGCATATTTTAGGGCTTTTGTGGCACTCATTTCCTCCCTCCACCTGTCGGAGGGACAGCTGTTATAACTAACTTTTTTCTCACTTTACACGTGTCACTTAATCATTCGTTCGTGCAGTAATCATTTATTTGTACGATATCATCTGTAGATGCCCTCTTCTCATTGGTGAGGAGGATTGTGTTGATATATCTTCTATCTGCGTATTGGAGATCTTTCTTAAGTCGATTACCTTTTACTCGGCGGTTTTCCCTTTTGCTCGGCTAACCATAATTTCTTTTGCTCGGCCAATATTATATACAGTTTCTCACGTTGTTAGGCCTTGCCCACGATCCTTTTCATTTTTTATGATAATCGGGCCTTGTCCTACTCATTCGGCCCATAAGAAGATGTTAAGGCTAATTTGGTCCACGAGAGAAAGTGCAGAATTATGCTCCCACAAGCATATATTTCCTTTATAAAATAATCATTGGGCTAAATAATATAGTATAAACTTAACTTACTCTCCTTGAACTTTCTATATTAAAAATGGCATGTACAGATATTTGAACGATGATCTTAAATCTGAAAAATATATGTTATTTGCGCTTGACCAAACACTATTTGATTGATATGTTTATTTTGTTAGAAATGATTTAGTATCCTTTTATTCTAGCCCCATAATTACCCTCTCGAATACATTTTATTTTGGGCGATATAACTTCTTTTGTTAGCGCTCGTAACATAGTCTTACTACTTATACGCAGCTCCCCACACGGGAATAATTAGGCTTTGTGTTTTCAAGCAAAAAGCGTACATGTAGTTTTTAAGTGGCGTCATATATATATGGGTCCACTTAAAATATGTATATATGGGTGACAACCACAATAGAGTGGCTAGCTAGCCACCTTAGGTTCATAAGATTGGACTCGACTAGGAGCTCACCAAGTGAATTCCCGACAAATGAAAAATCTTTAGTGGCCAATAGTTGGCACCTTCCGTGAATGGAGTAGCCAGGGTGCACGAAAGTTTGTTCGAACACCTATAACATAAACCAAAATTATATATATATATATATATATATTGGTGACAGCCACAACTATGATGCTTACATAACTAATTGTAAAATCCACGATTACACCGGGTTATATAGGATTTGAGGTCCAATGGCAAGGGACAACTAATATTGTTATTTCCTCGATCGGTTCTAGTGTGGCGGAATTGATTTTAATTTCATTACTTTCTGAGTCAACGCTTACCGCTTGTATTATACTGTTTAAGGAATCACTAATTTCAAACGCAATCAGACAGAAATATACAAGTTACTTTTTAAATACGATTATATTAACTAGGCGAGTACGTAAAGTGTCTAGCAGTCTTACTTATATGAAGGGGGTAACTACAACATCATTGAGGGGCGCCACAACGGACCCAAAAACTTCTTCTAGTTACGCGGGGTACTCTTGCATGCATGTATACACACACATACAAATAAATGTGCATACACAATATATAATTTGTACATGATATTACGTGCGGTTCTTATAACCATGACTGACTTAAAAATAATTTTTAACATTTTCAACTAAGGACCCAAGTATAAACTTCTAATTCGGAAAATTTTCTGAGTGAAATGGTACAAAAATAAAAATTGTAGATTAGCTGTACAAAGTATTTGTGTTATTAACTTTTAAGTGAATTTGAGAAATTATTTTTGAAAAATAATATACAAATTAATGCCATATTTTTCAACAAGTAAAGACGTTAATATGCTTTGATTTGTAATGATTTTTATGTGCGGGTAAAATGTTTTCAAATTTTCAAATATATAAAGAAGTATGAGATTCTTAAAAATGTAAGTCTTATTAATTAAAATGCCGATTATTTTAATTATTGGTGTTAAACTTTACGATATTTGCAATATGAGCTTAGTCTATAAATATGATGATTTGTTAATTTGTTAGAAGCTTTATTTATTTTAATTGAAAAATAGTGTTCTATAAATTCACTTTTCTTGGTATACATATCAATACTAATGCGGCTCATTTCCTAATTGAACATGTAATTTAATGCATGAATTTTACAATGGGAGTTTTGAATAAGGGCAACTCACAAAGACCGTGTCAAGTGTTGAATTTCTTAGTACATACCAATTCCTTTCAAGTAAGAAATATGATTATACAAGTCTCAAGAGAAGAGGTACCTTATAATTAAACCTTTTAAGTTAAATTAGGTGGGATGGCTTATGGCTTATTGATTTTATAATTAGAAAAATATAATCTTCTTAGTTATATGTTTATAATATCTTAAGTTATTTTAGAGTATGAAAAGCGACAAAACAGACTTTTATGAAATTCGGAGTTGTGCAAATATATATATAGTTAAATAATACAAGTCTCAAGATAAGAGGTGCGTTATAATTAAAACTTTTTAAGTTAAATTAGGTGGGATGGCTTATGGCTTATTGATCTTATAATTAGAAAAATATAATCTTCTTAGTTATATGTTTATAATATCTTAAGTTATTTTAGAGTTTGAAAAGCAACAAAACATACTTTTATTAAAGTCGGAGTTGTGCAAAATATATATATATATATATATGGTTAAATAATGTTATGTTTTATCTGATGAAAATACATCCACGTTAAAAGTTTATATGATAATTATTTTCTATTATAAATATAGTGTGGTAATTCTTCTTTTATGCCAAATCAATTAGTGATTTATATGAATACAAGTATTTTGACTTATGATAAACATGAAGATTTCATTTTGAACGTGAAACTTTCGGCTAATTCTCATTTGAAGGACATAATGGTATTGTTTTGAAATAATTGTACAAGTTTGTAATTATTTTCTTTTTAAATTATGTGTAGTTGCTTTCTTATAAAATTAACTATTATTATTATGAGTCATATTCCGAAAGGTTTTAGATCTCATAAACATATGTGAAATGGTTTTATTCACAAGTTCTAGTTAAGTCCCGTATTAATATAAAAAATTATACAATTATAAACCACTAGTATAAAATCATAATTTGATTTGTGATTGCTTCGACAGTTCCATTGTTGCTTGTTAATTTAATACATTTAAATTATATTTACCTAAGATTTAAAATAGTAATAACCATGAGGTATGAAATGATTAAGCAAAAATATTGCATTTTTATACTCACTTAGCTGGCTCAATATGCATGAATTTGATTCTAATTATATATCTAAAATTGATAAGATTTGAGTTTTAATCATGAAATAAGATAATATGTTTGTTTCTAGTGCATTTTAAACTTTTTACAAGTTGAAAACGAACAAGAACGAATCCAGAAGCAAATTTTCCAAGAATTAGTCATTATCGGTCAAGTTCGAATTTAAATTGAGTTCAAGAAATGAATTGAAAGAAAATCTCAAGCTCTAGCATGAAATGAGTGAATGAAAGTGACCAATTGAATCCAATAATGCAATCCCAAGCAAAGAAAAAGTCATTTGAATCAAACCGAAAAATTTTTCAGATGAGGAAGAGATCTACTGCTCGTAAAGCCTCTGTTCCATCCAATTTTGGTATTTTTCCGTAGAGAATTTAAAGAAAAATCCAGAAATAGAAGTTGTAGAACTTTGAGTTAGCTACGTGTAGGCAAAAACCTTGGATAAATCAGAGTTATGAGCAGAAAGTTACGACCAAAATAAATCAGTACTCCAGAGGATATGATTTGAGCGCAAAAGAATACTTAAATTCAAGGTGCAAATATTAATTGAATGGGGTCCTTAGCTTAGATGGCAATTGGCCAATTTTCTACTAATGCTTAAACCCCTGTTCAAATCCTGCATCCAATCAGTTTATGCTCCCTTTTTTTTTTTTTATCATTTTTGAAGCCGAGCAAAATATATTAAAGTTATATGTCATGAATCTTGTAAATGAATGTATCATTTCAATGCAGGTGAATCATGGTGGACTTTCGAATAATGAACGCAACACTCTTGAAGCTTGGGAGATAATGGCATTTTCTATTAGCAATCTTCAAATACAAATTTAATGTAAGAATTTCAACAAGTAGAGTTTTCAATTATGAAATGTTGAGGTATGTTTTAATTTATGGAATTATAGTTTCATGTGATAATTATATTTGTTTGAAAAACTAATAATTCATTATAAAGTGATGTTCACCCTGTCTTCCTGTGGACATACACATGGAGGAGACAAAGTTGCGAACTTTATGGGTTTTATCTTGGACGCGTTATCGGCTGTTAACACCTGCACGTAGGGAGGCAATAACGTCTTTAGGATAGTGATTCTGTCGCGAATCTCAATGACCAGCTTTCTTTATTTTATTATTTTTTATAAATTGTGTTATAAGTATTTCACCTATTTGTGTTATTAACTTTTAAATAAATTTGAGAAACTATTCTTGAAAAATAATATACAAATCAAATCCATATTTTCCAACAAATATACTTCTCAAAAAAAAGAAAAAAAAATTATTTTCTTTAGAAAAAAATGGAGCTTAAATTTTACCTTAAATTACAAATAACGAAAATTCTCTTCAAACCCATCAATTCTACATTTGCAAATGCTGTATTAGTCCAATTTTGAATTATCTTACGAACGGAGCTCTCCCTAAGGACAAGAAGATAGCAAAAAGAATAAAGTATATCTCCAACAGAAACGTTGTCATTGAGGAAACTCTGTACAGAAGGGGGTATGTCATTCCATTTTTGCTATGCATGTTAGAGTGATATACTAAAAGCCATAATTTTCTTGTTGGTTTGGATATGTTATAAACTTGGTTTTGCTTTTTTAATGAGAATCTGTATGGGCAATGGTTGCATTATATAAATATTGTGCATGTGTGTCTTTTATTCCATATAGTAGATGATTTGGTACGTAGAGTATAGCTTACACACAGAAGATCTTATCATCGGTTCTTGTGGAATATAAGTTTAATGGTTCACAGTCTTACATGGAATTGGACACCCATCGGTAGGATTGTAGCACAAGTTTTAGTAGTTTATCTTAACTACAGGAAACAGTATAGTTTTAACTCGTTGTGCTAGTACACTTTGTGTGTATTGAATAGGACCAGTTTAGGTTAATTGTTTTTATACTGACTATATAAAAGAATTTAAAATCCCATGGTTATTATGATTACTTATGCTCTTAATCTTGAAATAATTAATAGACATATATATGTAGTGTTTGTTGTTTTGACTCATTAAAAGTGAGATTCATTTATGGATCAATAATCTTCGTGAATTGGACGACGATACTATATATATGATGAATATTAATTATTGACGGAATCCACGTCCCGGTATAGGGATTGATGATAGCCCCTTGAGAAGCTTATAAGTTTTGATCATGTCAAACCCTGCAGGTGGATTATGTTAATCCGACATATCAAATAAGTTAAGTGGTAGGCTCAAGGATTAAGAAGTCATTTAAATATAATTGTCAGTAATTTAATTTAAATGACGGTTATCTGTAATCTTAACGTGGGGAGAATAATAAGTATTTAATAATAAGGAGCTCGAAATATAATTTTGAGATAAGGACGGGAGTGTAATTATAATTCTTTAGTGGTGTGAATTATAATTTATGGAAGGAACTAATTCATAGTGGAATTAGGATTCCCACTTTCCATAGGAAGCCCAAACACTTATTTCTCCTTAAGGTCCCTATCGTAGCCTTATATATACGCCGACCTTGTCTCTTCTCAAGATAACAATAATTCTTATGAGTTAGGATTTGTTCTATTGAGAGAGGAGAAAATCTTGGTGATACCATAGCCCACACTTGGTGCAAGATTTGATGGCGAAAGGAATATGATAGAAGATCTTTAGGTTTTTCGGCACAGCAGTCGTAAATCAATCGTAATTTTTGATCCCACCATTGGATTGGGATGATTTTTGGATATGTGGTTCGAAACGCAAAGTTACCTTTATTGCACAAAAAATCAGGATGATCAGAAGTCGTTTCGGTGGTGAAAAAAATTAATTTTCGCAGCCCAACGAGAATTAAAAAAATCTGACCAAATCACAATCTGATGCTTTCAAACCCTAGTCTCCTCATATGGATCCTCTACATGATCCACAAAGGTGAAATCCCTTTATTCTTATAGGGTTTTAGCATAAGTTTTTTTTGTTCAATCTATCCGCCATATCAAACGATCCTATATTTATGTCTCCATCAATTGGTATCAGAGGGAGGTTTTCTTTGATACTGCGTACGGATTGAACTAGCCATGTTGTCCAGTTAAATCTATTCATGCATGTTATTGTTGGATAGAACGTAGAACTCGCTAACCCTTGTTTTGCAGTGTTCTTGTCCCGCTATTATGGTCACATAGTTATGTTTTATGTGATTGGATCCCACGATTTTTTTTATTCGTGGTTAATTTTAATGTGCATGATGATTTGGGTTTTATTCATGGTTGTAAATTAAATTTAGATCAGATTTGTGAACTCCTTAAAAGGAGGCATAGGATCTATGTAATTTTATTTACAGTTTAGATATAATAGTTTATGTGTGAACTCCTTAAATGGAGGCATAGGACCTTTGTATCTAAGATTGCAATTTCTTTAACGAAGAACGTTGAAGAAGGCGTTTCCACCAAGGTTTATTCCCGACATAGTCAGTGAAGTGGCGACGTAGGTCGTGACAGGTTTTTCAACAGACTAGGGATGATGAAGCTTGGACCATAATAGCAGGGATTTAATTATTCTTATTATTGAATGGTTTAATGCTTTGTGTGATTGTGTGTTTGTCATATGTGTTTAATTATTAGGTTTCCTTATAATTTTGGATAACATGGATACATGATCATACCTAGATCACCTTTTATTTTATGTTTAGTTCTTGTCAAATTTAAAAAGGGTATATAAATATAAATTTTGCGTAATTGAAAAATATAATTTTTTTTTTAAAAAGCAGTAAAATAATTTTATTACACATGTCTTTTATATTTCATACCCTTATATTTTAGTTGACTAGAATTTAATATAAAATTTTCTTAACCCTCAGAAAATAATGTTTTAAATACTAAGTGGGTGAGGGATTTTTTCACATAAAAATCCCACGGTCTCCATCATTGGTTTGTAGATGATGTAATTTATTCTTCGTGTGTGTTATAGTGCTCACCTCTATATCGGAAAGAATAGATTGTGGAATCATTGTACAAATTTCACTGACTGATAATTTTAAATGATGTGATTTATTTTTCGTGTGGGTTTTAGTGCTCACCTCCATATCGGAGAGAATAAATTGCAGAATCATTGGACTAAATTAAATGATGGTATACACTTAGATATAAATAATAGTATACCCTCCAACTGAGTCTCTACTATTATTTGTAGGACCAAAAGAAGTCGGCTATTTAAATTTTACTTGACAATAAATGATTGTCTAAGATAGTATTTATTGCTTGACGATAAAGGATTGTCTAGATAGTAAAATTTAATAGGTTTACATATGTCTAAGAAATAATGAATAATATACGACCTCATTAACGGGGCATATTGTTCAAAGTCTTAGGCTGCTGGCGAACGCTTTTTAAAATTGTAGAGGGTACCAAATTTAAAATATGTGTTCAAAGTTATTATTGTCCATCATAATTTGTATGTGATTCTCAAGTTTTAAAATGGCAAACTCTTTCAATCCACTTTTAATCATTCTCAACTAAAACAAATTCATTGGACCTAATTATATTGACTAAAAAGGGAACTTGAATATTGTGCTTACTGTTAAAGAGTACAAGTTTATGCTCATTGAGTCTGGTCCAGCAAAACCTGGTAAGGGGAAGACCGATAAGGAAACCCAGGCTTGCCGGAGGTGAAAAAAGGCTGATGAGATGGCGTGGTTTTACAGTCTGGCATTTTTGTCAAATGTGCTACAACATTAGCATTAGTCTTTTGCCACCACCTACGACATAATGCTGAACCTCAAAGATATTTTTGAGGATCAGGATCATGTCGCAAGGTAGGTTTCGACGAAATGCCTCATGAACACGACTATTACTGAAGGAACCCGAGTTAAAGATCTTGTTTTTAAGATGATCAGTCTTCTGAATGAACTAAGAGATCTTTGGAGTTGAAACCGATGGGGAAACTCAGGTCGATATCATTCTCCAGTCGCTGCTGGATTTATTTAAGAGATTCTGACAGAATTACAACATGAATTAGCTTTATTCGTTGTTGGAACTTCTTAAAGAATTCTAAGCAGTTGAGGAACTCCTTGGTAAGCTGGCTAGTACTCTAGTGGCTGAGAAAGCTTCAACTTCTATGCCCAAAAGCAAGAAACGAAGAAGAAGAATGCATAAGCTGCAGTCCCACAAGGAGCAGGACATGCAGCAGTCACTGAACCTTTAGGAGGAGTGAAAAAGCCTATGGGGAAATGTTTTCATTATCAGTAGAAAGTGCATTTGAAGAAAGATTGTCCCTGTTTCCTAAACCGTTATAACAATATATGTAAATTTCATCTATTTGTTGTTCTATCTTGTTTAGTGGTCCGATCTACCAGTACCTGGTGTGTAGATTCGGGAGCCACTAATCATGTCTGCAATACTTTGCAAGGGTTCCAGGAAACCAGACAACTTAAAAATAGAGAAAATTTACATATGGGCAGCTACGAATGTGACAACAGTTGCAGTAGAAGATATTTATCTTCAGTTTAGTCAGAATAGGATATTAATGATTAAGTAATGTCTATATGTATCTTCCATTAGAAGGAATTTGATTTCTATTTCTAGATTGGTCGAGGACAAATATTTTATTTATTTTAATGATAAATCAGTTATCATTAGAAAAAATAAATAGTTTGTTTGTTCTGGTACATTAGTGATTGATCTTTACATTATTAAATCCTGACTTGTCAGTACTACCACTGAGTGAATTGAATAGCATTAATAATTTACCAATTAAGAGAAAGGAACCTTCAAAATGAACCAAATGTATTTTTGGCATTTATGCCTTGGTCATATTAATCTAAAAAGAATTCAAAAACTGGTCGAAAATGGGCCATTAGGTTCATTGGAAGTGGAGGCACTTCCAGTTTGTGAATCCTGTTTAGAAAGTAAAATGACTAAGAGATCATTCTCGGCAAAAGGCTATAGCGCTAAAGAATAGTTAAAACTGGTTCACTTTGATTTGTATGGTCACATGAATGTCCAGACTAGAGGAGGCTTTGAGTTTTCATCACATTTGTAGATGATTATTTAAAGTATAGATATATTTACTTAATGCGACGTAAGTCTGAAGTCTTTGAAAAATTCAAAGAATTCAAGACAGAAACGGAGAAGCATCTAGAAAAATGTATCAAGGCACTACGATCAGATCGTGGTGGTGAATACCTCTTGGGATAGTTCAAGCAATACTTATTAGAGAATGGGATTGCATCCCAGTTGTCTGCATCGAGGATGCCACAGCATGATGGTGTAGCAGAAAGAAGGAATAAGACTCTTATAGAAATGGTAAGATCTATGACGAGTTATTCAGACCTACCTGATTCTTTTTGGGGATATACTTTAGAAATAGCTGTATATATTCTGAACTTGGTATCATCAAAGTCAGTACCTACTATACCCATAGAATTGCGGGCTGGGCGTAAGCCTAGTCTGCGGCATATTCAGGTATGGGGTAGTCCAGCACATGTGCTGAAAGGTAATGCGAATTTGTTGGAATCAAGAATAGAAGTGTATTTCTTTGTTACGTATCCAAAATGAATCAATGGTGGTTTATTTTATAATCCTCGAGAATTTAAGGTTATTGTTATCAATGTCAGATTCTTAGAAGAGGATTATATCATAGACCATAAGCCCAGAAGTAATGTTGTTGTAGTGGAAATAAGAGGAGAGAAAAACAGGGCACAATTCGTCTATACCTTTAGTACAAAAGGAAATACCACAGTAAATGGATATCGACATTCCATTACCTAGTCGTAGTGGGAGGATTGCCGATACTTGTGCACATCTTGAACAAATCACTAATACGTAGGTTCTTAAACCAGCACAACGTGTGGATAGTGAGTTAGTATGTTCAATAGTTGCACAATGTACACAAACACAAGTAGTGCTTCATCGTAGTGGGAGGGTTGTTCGTTAACCTGGTCGTTTTATGTTCTTGGGAGAGTCTTATGACAAGGTCTCTGATGAATAAGAAACGAACCATATTTAACTACAATAAAGTACTTAAAGATAAAGATACATAAAATGGCAAAGGGTTATGAAATCTGAAATAGAGTCCATGTACTCTAACAAAGTCTGGGATCTTATAAAATCACCAGAAGGGATAAAACCTATCGGATGCAAGTGGGTATATAAGAGATAGAGAGGATTAAACAGGCTTAAATCAAGGCTTGTTGCTAAAAGGGATCACTCAGAAAGAAGGGGATCGATTATGATGAAACCTTTTGCCGGTAGCCATGCGAAAGTTTATTCAGATTCTCTTATCCATTGCGGTTCATCTTAATTACGAGATTTGGCAAGCGGATGTCAAGACAGATTTCCTTAATGGAAGTCTTGATAAAAGCATTTATGATGCAACCAGAAGGATTTATAGCAAAGGGCCAAGAGCACATGTTGTACAAGCTGAAGAAGCCTATTTATGGGCTTAAGCAAGTGTCTAGATCTTGAAACATCTGTTTTGACCATGAAATCAAATCTTTTGGTTTTGATCAATGTTCAGATGAATCTTGTGTGTACAAAAGGCGCAGCCGAAGCGCGGTGGTATTTTAGGTATTGTATGTGGATAATATCTTACTTATTGGAAGCGATACGTGAATATTATCTTCAGTGAGGGTATGGTTAACAAGTCAGTTCGATATGAAGGGCTTAGGAGAAGCCAGTCACATCCTTGGTATTAAGCTTATGCGAGATTGGAAAAATAGGATGTTAGGCTTATCCAAAGTACTTACGTCGATACAATTCTTGCCAGAGTTAGTATACAAGATTCCAAGAAAGGGTTTCTCCCTTTTTAGGTATGGAATCACTCTATCCAAGATCAATGTCATAAGACACATGATAAGATAAAGAGGATAAGGGGAGTTCCATATGCTTCGGCAATGGGAAGCCTCATGTATGCTATATTGTGTACTAGACCAGACATTTGCTTTACCATTGATATGGTTAGCAGATATCAGTCTAATCCAGGGAAAGAACACTAGATTGTGGTAAAACATATACTTATGTACCTTAACAGGACTCAAGTTTTTATGTTGGTTTACCAGGCAAATAGTCTAGTACATGTTGGATACACAGATAAGGATTTTTAGTCAAAAGTTAAAATTCCAGAAAGTCAACTTCAGGTTATGTGTTTGCTCTAAGAGGTAGAGTCATTGGTTGGAGGAGTAACAAGCAGTCAGGCATTGTTGACTCCACCATGAAAGCTGAATATGTGGCTGCTTTAAAAGCAGCTAAGGCAGCGGTTTGGCTCAGGAACTTCCATATGAATCTAGATGTGGCACCTTCAGCGTTATAAGCTATTTCACTTTATTTTGATAATAGTGAAACAGTTGCGAACTCGAAAGAGCCAAGGATTCATTAGAAAGGAAAACACATAGAGTGTTCACGTTGAGGGAATGGGAGTGAGATGCATAGCTGCATGGCTTTGAGTCTAAGTGGGAGATTGTTAGAGTGATATACTAAAAGCCATAATTTTCTTGTTGGTTTGGATATGTTATAAACTTGGTTTTGCTTTTTTCATGAGAATCTGTATGGGCAATGGTTGCATTATATAAATATTGTGCATGTGTGTCTTTTTTCCATATAGTAGATGATTTGGTGCGTAGAGTATAGCTTACACACAGAAGATCTTATCATCGGTTCTTGTGGAATATAAGTTTAATGGTTCACAGTCTTAGATGGAATTGGACACCCATCGGTAGGATTGTAGCACAAGTTTTAGTAGTTTATCTTAACTACAGGAAACGGTATAGTTTTAACTCGTTGTGCTAGTACACTTTGTGTGTATTGAATAGGACCAGTTTGGGTTAATCGTTTTTATACTGACTATATAAAACAATTTAAAATCCCATGGTTATTATGATTACTTATGCTCTTAATCTTGAAATAATTAATAGACATATATATGTAGTGTTTGTTGTTTTGACTCATTAAAAGTGAGATTCATTTATGGATCAATAATCTTCGTGAATTGGATGACAATACTATATATATGATGAATATTAATTATTGACGGAATCCACGTCCCGGTATAAGGATTGATGATAGCCCCTTGAGAAGCTTATAAGTTTTGATCATGTCAAACCCTGCAGGTGGATTATGTTAATCTGACATATCAAATAAGTTAAGTGGTAGGCTCAAGGATTAAGAAGTCATTTAAATATAATTGTCAGTAATTTAATTTAAATGACGGTTATCTGTAATCTTAACGTGGGGAGAATAATAAGTATTTAATAATAAGGAGCTCGAAATATAATTTTGAGATAAGGACGGGATTGCAATTATAATTCTTTACTGGTGTGAATTATAATTTATGGAAGGAACTAATTCATAGTGGAATTAGGATTCCCACTTTCCATAGGAAGCCCAAACACTTATTTGTTCTATTGAGAGAGGAGAAAATCTTGGTGATACCATAGCCCACACTTGGTGCAAGATTTGATGGCGAAAGGAATACGATAGAAGATCTTTAGGTTTTTCGGCACAGCAGTCGTAAATTAATCGTAACTTTTGATTCCACCGTTGGATCGGGCTGATTTTTGGATATGTGGTTCGGAACGCAAAGTTACTATTATTTTGCAAAAAATCAGGACGATCAGAAGTCGTTTCGGTGGTGAAAAAAATTAATTTTCGCAGCCCAGCGAGAATTAAAAAAATCTGACCAAATCGCAATCTGATGCTTTCAAACCCTAGTCTCCTTATATGGATCCTCTACATGATCCACAAAGGTGAAATCCCTTTTTTCTTATAGGATTTTAGCATAAGTTTTTTTTGTTCAATCTATACGCAATATCAAACGATCCTATATTTATGTCTCCATCAATGCCTACATCCCCATCAACCGCAAATAGCCTTGTTGGAAATCCATGAAGGATTGTGCAGAGGATATTCAGCTGCGAGATCTCTGGCCCTCAAAATTGAAAGCTAGGGCTACTTCTAACCAACCATCCTGCAAGATGCCAAAGAGCTAATGTAGAAGTGTGATAAGTGCCAGCGGTTCACCAATGTCCAACAACTCCCAACAGAGCTAATGACCCCTGTTAGCAGCCTATAACCTTTCTCTCAATGGGGCATAGACATTATTGGTCATTTCCCCTTGGGTAAATGGCAGATAAAGTTCGCGGTGGTGGCAATATATTACTTTACCAAGTGGGTAAACGCAGAAGCAATGACCACCATCACCACCATGAAAATTCAAAACTTCATGTGGAGAAACTTCTTTTATCGTTTTGGCCTCCCAAAGGTGTTGATTACTAACAATGGCAAGCAGTTTAATTATGACCTCTTCAGAGATTTCTGTGAAGGTCATGGGATAGAGAACCATTATAGCTCGCTCGTTCATCCCCAGGAAAATGGCCAAGCAGAGGTCACCAACATACCACTTCTGAACTCACTAAAGAAAATACTCGATGATGCCAAGGGAAATTGGCTTGAAGAGCTCCCATCGGTTCTTTGGGCATACAAGACTACCATTAGAGGTTCAACCAGCGAAACTCCTTTCTTTCTGACCTATAGAACTGAAGTAGTGATCCCAGTAAAAATGGGAGTGCCAACGTACAAAATTAACCACCATGACCCAGCTTAGAATGATGAAGGCCTGTTGCTCAACTTAGAGCTCCTTGAAGAAAAAAGAGAGCAAGCTCGAATTAAGGAAGAAGCCTATAAGAGAAGCATGGTTAAGAGCTACAACAAGAGGCTCAAACATAAAAACCTGAATGTAGGTGATTTAGTACTTCGAAAAGTCATCCTAGCCACTAGGATCTCTAAACATGGGAAGCTCGCTGCCAAATGAGAGGTCCATACGTGGTTACCAAGGTCAACAGGCCTGACACCTACTACCTAAGAACCATGGATAACATGGAACTCATAAGATCATAGAACATAGAGCACCTCAAGAGATATTATCCTTGAAAGAAAACATTATGTACTTTTGTAATGACTACTTCCAAGGAAAAATATATGAAATATTTTTTGCTTTGGTATTTCACTACTTACAAAGTAAACTTTGTAAAAAAAACTCTCACGCAAAAGCACACTTACACTCTGTAAAAAAAGGCAAGTTTAGTAAGTTTACAGCTCATAAAAGTATGTTTACATTCTGCTAAAACCCTCTAAAAAAGAAGGCAATTCCATAATTATAGAGGTCTAACAATAACTGAGAAAACTGTTAAAATTTGCCTAGGTCAAAAGGGGGTACGACTGTAGACGTAACCAAGAAGAACCAGTTTTTCTTTTAAAACCTCAAATATTTCAAAAAAAAAACCTTTCACTATATAGGCCAGTCACCAAGAATAAAAGGTCTGTATACAGGCCTGCTGGGAGCTCAATCCATTCGATGTTGTTTGGGTGGTTCAGTGCTAGCTCTTAACACTTGAGAAAATCGGCCACATATGCGTCATTTACCTTCGCAAGTGGTCCCACTTGGGCACAAAAGTTCTCCGTAGCCTGGAGCTCGATACAGGCATGGAGTCTTTGAGCTCTTTGATCTCCTTCTCCATTTTGAAGACTTGGTTTTTTGCAACCTCATTATGATGGATAGCAGTAGATAATTCCTCTTTTTTCACAGATAGCTCTGTTTGGAGCTCCTTGAGGTTCCTATTGGCTTCCTCCTTGTCTTCACACTCGATCTCCATCATTTTGTGGGCTTCTTCCCCTCCCTAGGCGCTCAAGCTCTATCAGTTTTTTAGTGTCTTCCCTCTGTTTGCACTCAACCTCAGTGGCCCTTCGCGCCTCCTCCAGGGCTGCCTTGAGATCAGCAGACTCTTTGTTGACCAGAAGCTTTAGCCAAGGCCTCTTGTGGCCGGCCGTAACTTTTTGAGATCATGTAGTAACCGAATTCATCAGCTACCTTGTTGGTCCCTGCCTCCCTGGCATTCTAGAGCATACTCTCACCCAGAGGGGGCAATGTCACCCTAGCTATGAAAAACCTGGAGCCATCTCCATCAGTTTTGAGGACAGCAGAGCTAGCAGCATCCCCAAAAAGCAGACTGTTAGTGGCCTATGATAGGGTCTATTTCTTATTTGTCCTCATCCTCAAACACCACCTGCTTATACGCAGCTGATTAGGCCAAAAGATTGTATTTTTATACATATTCAGATGGCTTAATATGCATGAATTTTATTCTAATTATCCTAAATTATTAAGATTTGAGTTTTAGTCATGAAATAGGATATTATGTTTGTTTCTAGTGCATTTTAACATTTTTACATGTTAAATATGAATAAGATCAAATCCAGAAGGAAGTCCCCCCAAAATTAGTTATTCTTGGTCAAATTCATAGCTAATTTGAGTTCAAGAAGTGAACTGAAAGCAAATCCCAACCTCAAGCATGAAGGGAGTCAATGAAAAAGCTAAGAGAAGCTGATAGATCAATCCCAAGTGAAGAAAAATAATTTGAATCAAACCAAAAAAAATTCAGATGAAGAAGAGATTCACCACATACACCCAATACTTCTGTTCCAGCCAATTTTGGTATTTATCTATGCAGAATTTTAAAAAAACTTCTGAAATATAAGTTGTAGAGCTCTAAATTAGCAATGCATAGGCAAAAACCTTGTATCAATTGAAGTTCGAAGCACAAAGTTATTGCAAAAATGCGATCAGTGCACCAGAGGATCGTATTAGAGCGTTAAAGAATACATAAATTCATGGTGCAAATATTAACGAAATGTGGTCCTTAACCTAGATGGCAATTGGCTAGCTCTTTACTAATGCTCAGACCAATGTGCGAATCTCATGCCTAAGCACTTTTATGCAACTATAAAAGTTATTTTTAGCTTTTGGATTATTTCTCTTTTATTTTTATTTTTAACTAATTAGGAAATTAGTTAGTTTTTTTTAGCTTTTGGATTATTGCTCTTTTATATTTATTTTTATTTAATTAGAAAATTAGTTAGGTTTTTGAATTTTGAAATGCAATGATAAAAGCTATTTTTAGCCTTTGGATTATTTCTCTTTTATTTTTATTTTCAGTTAATTAGAAAATTAGTTAGGTTTTTGAATTTTGAAATTGTCTATGGAATATTAGGTTTTAGCTCTACATTAATTTGAGTAGCGCAATTGACATTAATTTTCAATTCACATATTATCAGAAAGAGTCTCGAGGGAGAATTTTTGAGAGTTTGAAGTTCTTTTAAATATTGTATTGAAACAGAATTTATTAATATGATCATATACTCCTCCTTCATTTTGAGTTCGCGCAGTTCCCATTAAAGTTTTTCAATTGCTACGTATCTGTAAGTTTCATTTTCAATATTCTTTTTATTTTCTTTCAATTGATGATCACTAATGCTTAGATTGTTCTTTAATTATTTGTTTGAATGTGATTACTTATTGAAATGCATGCTTAAATTTGAAATTATTGTTGGAATTTTTGCATAGAACCCGTGTAGAACCATAGATTTCATGTTTTCGTTATTTAATCATAACCTTTTCATTTCTTATATGTTTTTCACGATCAACATATCAAAACGACCATACTTAAATTTTATACAAAACCATAATGGTTTGGAGATTCAAGTACCAAGATTTTCATAATTCAATTGGCCATTTGTGTTGCTGACAGATTGCATATTTTCAAAAAGTGTTCAACCCATAATTTCCATTTAGCGCATGTTCTTAATTTCCGATTGCTTTGAAATTTTGCGTACATTTTTATGCTTATGTTTTTAATTACTTTTTTTATTCTTGAATATATATATATATGCTATTTCATTTAATTATTTTACTGAGCATGAATTTATTGGAAATGTTTGGCTAGTTCGTTAATTAGAAGTCCTTCAGGATCGGGTATGCCGACGGGATAGTTTTTTGGTCCCGAATTCAATTATAATTAATTTTTTATCGGTTAAGAGGTCATTATAAATCTGATTTTTATTAAATTATTATCCTAGTATGCTAATCACATATTTTTATAAGAAATTTAATAAAAAAAATTCGACAAAATAACTTATCTAATTTCAATAATTGTTCTTGTGCTAAACACTAACCTGTCGAGTTAGAGAACAATTTATACTATCTAAAATAATTGGCTTTATATCCTTTTAGATTTCAAACATAAGTACGTTATTTTCAGTATATTTTTTAACCCTTACTTTTTTTAACCGAATTCACCAATTTTTTGTTTTCATCGCACGTTTCAGTTCAAATTTGATTTCAATCATGTGTTTAACCTATTTGAATTAAATTTTGGTTTTTACTTAAAATTTCTAAACTCACTTTTAATAAAAGGTTTTGTAGTGTCAAGCACTACTTCACTTTAATAAACAAGTGTTTTTGGTAAAATTAAGTAATGCAAATTGATTCCATAATTAGTGTTAGTATGTATAGTTCATGTCACGTATGAATTATTGAGAAAAATACGAGTTTATGAAATCAATTAGCTTGTGGATAATAGGCTGATTTTTAAAGAAAAAATAATTAGAAAATGATTCCCGATCCACCGAATTGCCCGTTCTGTTGCCCGAAACTTTTGGATACCCCTAGTGCTTTTTATTCTTAAATTTTAGTTAAAGTATTTCACGCATTTAATTAATTTAGCACGCTATTTTTAGCATTTATTTTATTTAGTTTTATTTCATCTTCTTGAAATGCTAATTTAATTTTCTTTAGCATAGTAATATTTCGATATCTTTTATTGTAGCTAGTTATTTTAGTTATCAATTTACATTCCATTTTCTCCATATTTCATATTTTCTTTATTTTTCTCCTCTCTCTCTTTGAAAGAAACATTCATAACTCAAAGAATTACCCTCCTCCCCGAGATCGACCTCGGACTTACCGAGTATTTATTACTTGACCGACCACCTGCACTTGGGTGTTATAACTCACGCTATTTTAGCCAAGTTAGTAGCTCTGCCAAGTGAAGTCCTTTTAGAAGAGGGAGGTGTGATACCTCTATCTTGGAGCTCTTCCATCCTCTCCAGCCCTACCTCTTGTAAGCTGAGGGGTGGGAGATCTATTAGAGAGCCTGTCATTAATTACACGTACGAGCTAAAGGCCCTCTTCTCATCCGCACCATGCTCTATAGTTGGCGCTGGAGGTTGAAGAGGAGGGGCGAAGGATCCGCCACTCGTCTTGGATCTCTTAGTAGGTTGAAAACCCCTCTGAATGGCCTTTTTCTTTCTTGATGCCCTCTCTGGGTTGATCACCAGAGGTCTATCTACAACAAACACAAAAAGAACGTTAGATTAAAGAGGGAAGAGCTCTGTGTGAGCTAAGAGAAAGCCTCAGCTAGGGAAGAACTTACTAGAAGGGGACAAGAAAGGAACTTGGCATATGGGAAGAATGCTTTGAGGGATTGCCTTATTAGATCCACCTAGCGGCTGCTTGGACCTTCTCCTCTGAAGCCCAACATCCTCTTCTTCATTTTCTACTTCTTCGGTAGTTGGAGGAGCTGTGGACCCATCTTTGGAGGCTTTAAACGCAGTAACAGGCACGGTCACCTCCTCAAGCACCTAAAATGGCCTATTGAGCTCGAGATCCTCAATAGTTTGGATGGCTGGGTCCATATTATTAGGCTTGGGCCCCAACCCGAAACACCCCAGCATCTCTGGGGTGATGATCTTTACATAGTTCTTCAATGAGAATGTAACACTCCGTGTTTTAAACTTTTGAAAATTTTAATTTAAAACCTTAAAATTTATATTGAGCACTAACTTTTACCTTGATTACTTTTAGAACCCCGAATTAAGTTCCGTCTTTTTCGAGAAGTCATTTATATTTATTAGACTAATTTTGAAAAGTATCGTTGTAATCCGGAAGTGGAATGAGCTAGTTCGGCCTTTTTTTATTTTTGAGAAAATTACATTTTGGTCCAAACTTCCATTTTTTTACAATTTGGTCCAAGTTGACCGCACAATTTTTTTTTTACATTTTGGTCCACATCGTTTTTGACAAAATTGACCAACTTTTACCATCTTCTTCATTCCTTTAAACACTATTCCTAAAATTTTAGACCAGAGAACAAGCACATATATTTCTAGAGAGAGAAATGGTTATTCATGGGTAATTTATAACTCAAATTCAAGGATTTTAACCCAAAATTTCTAATTTCACTTGCTTTTCACGTGGCGAATCCAATTTCGGGGTCGATTTTCTCATTCGGTTGCTGTAGGTGGTCTATTAGGAGCTATATACTTCTGTCCAGAGGTTACTAAGCGGGGAACTTCCCTTCATTTCTTCATTATTTGCTTGGAAATTGTTGTATGAATAGTAATACTAGATTTTCGGTACCAAAATCTTACTTTTCTTTGCATGCATGTGGTTTATGCTTGATATATATAATCTGAGCATGTTGATAATTATTATATGAGTTGTTGATGATGAAATTAAGGGTTGATCGTAGTGCATGTTGGTATTTATGAGTTATTTTGAGATTTTGGTACCAAAATCGCTAGAATCGCCGCTTGTATATTTAATAATAGAATTTTCATCAAAAATTTTCAAATTTTAGAATGTTAATCATCTTAAAATCATATTTAAGTTTGAGGTTAAACATGCATGAGGAGTTTGATAAGGTTATTAGCGGGTCTAATATTACTTTTCTCACTAGTTTTCGCTAAGTTGTAGAAATTGAGAAATTTTGACTAAGACAAGTAAAATTCATGGAAAAATATGAAAATTTGGATTATGTTTTATTATTACTGATGGTTTTATTATTGATCCTTTTCGGTATAATGACATGATTATAAAAGAAAAGTACTATTCTACTAAACTTTAGTGTTAAATGAGCAAATTGTGTAATTAATCCAAGAATTGTACTATAGGTAAACTTTATAATTATTTAAGCATGTGATAATATATTATCTAGTGGGTAACATTATTAAGATCACATGGGATACACTTGTTGATTTTATAAATATTATCCTGAGCACAACTACTACCTAGTGGTTTGTTGATTATATTGAGATTGTTGGAACCGGATAAGCACCGGTATAGAAATGCTTGAGTTGTGTTATTGCACAGACCCATGGTAAAGATGGGGTGCCAAAAATATGGTTACCAGTGCACAGGCCTATGGTAAGGTGGGGTGCGTTTATGAGCGTATTATTCTGTCTAGTACTGGTATTATGTTGAGGAGGAGGATGAGGAGGAGGTGGTGGATGGACGTTTATGCAGTTACCACGTATGTTACACGTGGATAATAATTGACATATATTACGGTATAATAAACGAATTTTCCTTATTAATTAATGTAATCTTGAAAATTCTTGTTAATGAATTCAAGGTAAATCAAATTTCTTATATTGTGATATGTCCATGCATTACATTTCTCTTTCCCTATAATTCTGACTGGGTTAGTCGTGGCTCATTCCCTCATTTTTCTTTCAGGTACACCTCATGTTTTTGGTATAGGTCGTGGTTCAGGTTCGAGTTCCTCTTAGAGTATTCTCTGATGCCTCTATGAATTTAGTTTTCATTTTATCTTGATTTGTGGTACTTGTAATATTGAATTTAGTTTGGGTACTTTGAACTACCTATGGATGTATTAATTCGTATTATTGTCGAACTTGGATTTGTGTTTAGATTTTAGCATGCTGGAAGGATATGCTTGAATTATTGTATTAGACTATTTCGTATTTGCATTGAAATCCAGTTGAGAAGTATTCTATTTAATTGTTATGTTTGTCAAAATGATGGTTTTCCTCGTGTTACGAATACTTCATGCCGAATTTTTGTTGGATTTCTCTACTTTTGATTAAATCATCGATTGCAATATCCTGTATTTATATTAATGTTAATTATGTCATATTAACTCCTTGATACATATATGAATGATCGTTGGGTGATTCGGGTGGTCCGAATCGATTTTGGTTGGTAAATAGGAAGTTTTGGCTCTTCGCGATTCGTTAATTTTGGCTAACTTTGAGCTATCGTAATTTCTTCGTTACTTATCCGATTAAGGTTCCGTTCACGATGGTGTATAGTATTCATATTAATCTACAACTTTTGTGTTTTGACCAAAAGCTAATTCGTACTCCTCATGGGTCGAAACGGGGCACAAAGTAGGCCCGTTGCAAAATTCTGGTCATTTGGTAGCGCTTTGGCAGAACGCTGTCTTCGGTGAATTTTTGGAAAACATATATCCATAATTTGGAAAAACTTTCTCTTACAAAGTTGTATATCATTTAAATACCTTTTCGTGGACATAAAGAACGCCTCAATTGGAGTTCCGAGCGAAAAATTATGGCCAAAACAAAAACAGTGCTCCAGGGACCAAAAAATTAAAGCGCGGACCGGTATGGCGTTTTTGGCATACCGGTCCGGAACCAAAATTTTGCGAAATTTGTGCTTCGCGGACCGGTATTCAATATTTGGCATACCGGTCCGCCAGTTAACGTTTTCCACCAACTTAAGCTCGTTTTAAGTGCGTTTTAGCTCATTTTTCATCCATTTTTCGACCAAAACTTTTTTACACTTTACGAGAGGTTTCTAGAGGGTTCTAGAGAGAGAAAGTAAAGGATTTCTACGCATTAATCCTTCCGCATCAACGATTTAAGCTCAAAATCATCCGAATCGTCTTCAACTTCACTATTCATCGTCTTCCTCTTTGGGATTCCTTTGGGAGAGCTTGGATTCTCTTCTTTTTTCCTTCTATACGGCTAATAAACACGAGGTAGGGGTTCTTATGGCTTTCAAAACTAGATAATATGCTTTTATTTGTCAAGAATCATTGTTCATGGTTATCAATTGCATGAGAAACTTGAATATTAAAGTGTTTATGCTATTTTTATGACTTGTAAAATTGTGATTGTAATAATTAACACAAGATATGTCATATACACTTGCTCATAAATGTTATTTGAACTATATGTGGTATCCCTTGGTGATGTACATGTTGTTTGCGGATAAATTGAATTGTTGACGAGTTTTACACACCAATGGATTATGATATTGGAGTTATGGAAGTGGATATGGCATAAGTTATTATTATCTTTGAAATAACATGTTTTGCATATCATGCATGTTATTATTGTGTCAACCAAGCGCTTGTAGAATTCTCAGCATATGTGGATCATTCTTATGGCTCGACATATGGGCGTACTTCTTATGATGATTACTATGATGATGAAAACTCCATATGATCTGATTTTGGATGTGATATGGATCTGAATATGATTCTATTGTGGTTCTTCGATTGTGAAGGAATGATGTATTGATCTGTGCCTACCGGGATGGAAATAAGTAGGGCCTGGTGCCCTTGGATTAAAAATCCCTAAACCTCCGGAGGGCAACAACGCGTCGGCTGTCTAGAGCCAGCGGTGTGTAGCTCGGAAATCTAGACAACGGTAAGGCACTGATGATTATGTGGTTATCTTACTATTGATGGACATGTGATCCAAATTGATTATGATCAGTTGATATGCTCTGGGGCCGATGGGCCAATTTATGATCACTGTTATATTTTCTCTCAGGCGGTCAGGCTTGTGCTATACTCCGGTTCGATATGGATATATTCTGGCTATGTGGCTATACGGTTGACACAAGGGAGGTAACCTGCATTGGCATATGCATGCATTATGATATGAACACATTTTCTAAACTGGAGTATATTTTGTATGTGATTACTTACCCCTACTGAGCACCTAGCTCACCCCGTTTCTTTAAACCATTTCAGGTACTCACGAGTCCTAGGGGGACAAAGAGACGACGGGTTCGGGGACAAAGTAGAATGCTCTGATACTGCAGTTTATTTTTGTAATAGATGTGTTAGTCCGGGAAGCCACGGCTCGCCCGAGGACTGCCTATATATATTTTTGTTGTTCGCGTAACACATGATATGTATATCTATGTGCATGTTTATCAGTTATAGTATCATTTTTCACCCAATGCTTGTCATTGCCTGGCTTATATGCTGCTGTTGATCTATATTCCTCTTATACACCTGTCTTAGTCCTACTAAGATGGGTTAGTGACACTCCAGGTCTTATTTACAGGTGTTATCCTGTATAATTAAGGCGGGAGTGTTACAATTTGGTATCATAGCATAGGTTTTGCAATTACTTGGGTTGTGGGACAAAATTTGTGACATATTATGATAGATTGTCATCTTGTTAACATATATTGGACTATTATGACATTTTTCCTCTTGTTTTCATATAGAATGACGACCTCACCAAATCACAATGCCACCCACGGGAGTTCCACCTCCAGGGAGTCAGTAGATGCCATTTGTGCCATGGCCCGAGAGTTGGCCAATGTGTTAGGACATATAGAACAACCCAGAGTAGAGTCCAGGAGAATAGGGCTATGGTGGCCCTAGAGAAGTTCAAGAAGCTAGCCCCACCTACATTCAACGGGACGTCTGGTCCTGAAGCAGCGGAGTCATGGCTCGATCAAATCGAGAGAGCCTTTGAAGTCATGACCTTACTTGATGATCTGAAGCTCAATTTGGGGACCTACCAGCTGGTTGATCAAGCTAGTATCTAGTGGAGAAATGTGTCTAGGAGGGTGGACGCTCCTGGTACCTGGGAGCAATTTACCAAGGTATTTTTGGAATATTATTTTTCATCCGTCCACCGCAGTCTAAAGCGAGATGAGTTTCGTTCCCTATTTCAAGAGAACATGTCCGTGGCAGAGTACGAGATAAAGTTTGAAAGTCTGAGTCGTTTTGATAGAAGTCTGGACAATGACCCCGAAGAAAAGATACGTTTATTCTTGAAGGGATTAAAACCTTCTATTCGAGAGAAGGTGTATCACTTGAATCACGGCAGTGTTGCTGAAGCTGTGAAAATGGCGATGAAGGTGGAACAAGAGAGGATAGATGCTAGTAGGTTCCTTGATAAGAAGAGAGGTTCTGAGGGAAAGAAAGCAGGTGGTTCGGGAAAGAGGTCTAGGGGCGATTCTGGGTCTTTTAGTAGCTGTGCTAGGAGAGGTCAATTTTCGAGTACTGGTTCGGAGGGTCAAGAACCCAGGGAAAGGATCTGTTTTGGGTGTGGTCAACAAGGACATCTCCTTAGAGATTGTCCTAATATTGGTTAGCAGGTGTCTCAGTCTTCTTATAGTCGGCCACAGTATCAGGGCTCGACCCGTACGGGCGGTGAGGGCCAATCTTTCTCTAGTAACCAAGGTGTCCAGGGCCGTGGGCAGAATCAGAGTGGGTCTCGAGGAGGTGGAAGCTCATACTCTCAGGGTGGTGGTAGAACACAGGGTCGGGTCTACACGTTGACATAGTCAGAGCAACTAGAGGTCAAAGTGATGGAAGGTTCTATCATGTTCTTTAGTACCTGGGTGAAAGTTCTGTTTGATACTGGGGTTTCCCATTCCTTTATTTCACGTGCGTTGGTTGATAGATTGGGATTGTGTGTTGAATCATTGAATATATTTTTGTGGGTTGGTTCACCCACGAGGAATAGAATTCGGTTGGGATCTGTTTGTAGAAACTGCTCTTTGAGTTTTGGGGAGTCCTCGGTAGAATTTGATTTTATTGTTCTTGATACGGGAGATTATGATCTTATTTTGGGTATGGATTGGTTAGCCACTTTCCATGTGGTAATCGATTGTTCTAAATGCCGGGTGTCGATTCCATTATTGGATAGTAAGATTTTAACTTTCGAATGTGAACCTGAGTCACTTGTTCCGTGTGCATATCTCAAACCCAGAGAACAACGGAGTCACTTTGGGTGGTTGGCCAGTATTATAGCTCGAGAGGATGGTAGTCCTCGTCCTTCTAATCTTCCCGTGGTTAGGGAATTTCTTGATGTGTTTCTTGATGATCTTCCGGGTCTACCCCCACATCGGGAAGTGGACTTCTCCATTGATATTGTTCCAGGAACCGCACCGATATCTCTAGCTCCATATCGTATGGCTCCTGCTGAGTTGAAGGAGCTAAAGATTCAAATTGACGAATTATTACAGAAGGGGTTTATCAGACCCAGTGTATCTCCATGGGGTGCACCCGTCCTATTCGCTAAGAAGCAGGATGGGTCTTTGCAGCTATGCATAGATTATCATCAGTTGAATCGAGTCACTATTAAGAATAAGTATCCATTGCCGCGAATCGATGATTTGTTCGATCAGTTACAAGGTGCCGTTAGGTTTTCCAAGATCGATCTTCGATCGGGCTATCACCAGATGTTAGTCCGTGAGGAAGATATTTCAAAGACAGCTTTTCGTACTCGATATGGACATTACGAGTTCTTGGCGATGCCATTCGGGTTAACGAATGCACTAGCCGCTTTTATGAACCTAATGAATCGTTTATATCGTCCATATCTCGATCAGTTTTTTGTAGTCTTCATAGACGACATTCTTATATATTCTGAGTCGGATGAAGAGCATGAGAATCATCTTCGCTTGGCTCTTCAAGTTCTTCGGGATCATAAGATATATGCAAAACTTAGCAAATGTGACTTTTGGATGTCAGAAGTCAAATTCTTGGGACACGTTGTCTCAAGAAAGGGTATTTTCGTAGACTCGGCAAAGGTAGAAGCAGTCCTAAAGTGGGAGAGACCTCGAAATGTTACCGAGATTAGGAGTTTCTTGGGTTTAGCTGGGTACTATCGTCGGTTTGTCAAGGATTTCTCCTGCATAGCTTTACCGTTAACTCGCCTAACTCATAAGGGCGTCCAGTACGTGTAGGATGAATCATGTGAGAAAGCTTTCTTGGAGCTAAAATATAGGCTTACCTCAGCTCCAGTTCTTATTCTACCTGAGCGAGGAAAGGGTTACACAATTTATTGCGATGCTTCTAAGCTTGGTTTGGGTAGTGTCCTAATGCAGGAGGAGCATGTTGTGGCTTATGCTTCTCGTCAACTCAAGCAACATGAGAAAAACTATCCTACTCACGATCTAGAGTTAGCAGCGGTTGTCTTTGCTTTCAAGATTTGGTGCCATTACTTGTATGGCGAAAGATTCGAAGTCTACTCAAATCATAAGAGCCTGAAGTATATCTTTACGCAAAAAGATCTGAATCTTAGACAACGCAGGTGGGTAGAGTATCTAGAAGATTATGATTTCACCCTATAATATCATCAGGGGTCCTTAGCCGCGTTACGGTGTCGGGAATGGAGGTTGAGGGAGGAATTGCAACAATACAACCTAATGGAGAATCGTGATGAGAACCGAGCCTATTTGTATAACATGATTGTCCAACCGGCAATCCAGCAACGGGTAATAGATGCTCAATGGGAAAATGAAGCTTTTCAAGTAATACGTGATCATTTGACTACGGAAGCCGAATGAGGTGGGTATACACTTGGGACCGATGGTGGGATTCGAGTTCGGGACAGATTAGTAGTGCCGAACAACCCAGAACTTAGGAATGAAATTCTAAGTGAAGCTCACCATTCTAAATTCTCTATTCATCCCGGTGGTACAAAGATGTACCGGGACTTATGTCAAAATTTCTGGTGGAGCGGCATGAAGAAATATGTCGCGAATTTTGTGAATAGGTGTGTGACGTGTCAATTAGTGAAGGCCGAGCACCAAAGACCTGCATAGCGGCTCCAACCATTACCCATTCCCGAGTGGAAGTGGGAACATGTCACCATGGATTTTGTTTCGGGATTACCGAAGGCATTATGAGGTCAAGATACGATTTGGGTGGTTGTCGATAGATTAACCAAATCTGCTCACTTCCTTCCCATCCGGAATAACCAAAATGTAGAGAGTTTGGGAAAACTCTATGTTCGGGAGATAGTCAAACTCCATGGGGTTCCATTAACCATTGTGTCAGATCGAGATCCATGTTTCACTTCTCGGTTTTGGGAGAGTCTTCAAAGGGCTTTGGGGACTCAATTGAACTTCAGTACGGCGTTCCACGCACAGACTGATGGACAATCCGAGCAAGTTATCCAGATACTTGAGGATATGCTAAGGATATGTGTCCTCGACTTTCGAGGAAATTGGATAGAACATTTGCCATTAGTCGAGTTTGCATATAATAATAGCTTTCAGGTTAGTATAGGCATGGCGCCTTACGAAGCCCTTTATGGTCGTCCGTGCAGATCCCCGGTGTGCTGGTATGAAGTCGGGGAAAGAATCTTGTTGGGTCCGGAGTTGGTAGAGCAAACTACTAAAAAGATTAAGACTATTCGACAACATCTCCTTACCGCCCAGAGTCGGCAGAAAAGTTATGCCGATAGACGCCGTCATCCACTAGAATTCGAAATTGGTAACCATGTGTTCTTGAAAACCAAATCTCGTTTCAGTATTACGCGGTTTGGTAGTAAAGGGAAGTTGTCTCCTCGATACATCGGGCCTTTTGAGATTCTCGAACGAATCAGGAATGTTTCATATCGTCTAGCCTTGCCACCATAGTTGTCTAACATTCACGATGTCTTCCATGTATTGATGCTACGCCAGTATGTTCATGATTCTACCCATATTGTTCAATGGGAAAACCTCGAATGAGAGAAGATAGAACATACGAAACCCGCACGATACAGATTTTGGACCGCCGAGATCAAGTGTTACGAAATAAGGTTATCCAATTAGTGAAGGTCTTATGGATGCATCACGAAGCCGAGGAGGCAACGTGGGAGTTAGAGACAGAAATTCGTAGCAAGTGCCCCGAACTGTTTGATCAGAATGTAATATTTAAATTTCGAGGACGAAATTTTATTTAGTGCGAGAGATTGTAATATCCTGTATTTATATTAATGTTAATTATGTCATATTAACTTCTTGATACATATATGAATGATCGTTGGGTGATTCGGGTGGTCCGAATCGATTTTGTTGGTAAATAGGAAGTTTTGGTTCTTCGCGATTTGTTAATTTTGGCTAACTTTGAGCTATCGTAATTTCTTCGTTACTTATCCGATTAAGGTTCCGTTCAAGATAGTGTATAGTATTCATACCAATCTACAACTTCTGTGTTTTCACCAAAAGCTAATTCGTACTCCTCGTGGGTCGAAACGGGGCACAAAGTAGGCCCATTGCAAAATTCTGGTCATTCGATAGCACTTTGGCAGAGCGCTGTCTTCGGTGAATTTTTTGAAAAAATCTATCCATAATTTGGGAAAACTTTATCCTACAAAGTTGTAGAGCTTTGAAATACTTTTCCGTGGACATAAAGAACGCCTCAATCGGAGTTCCGACCGAAACGTTATGGCTAAAACAAAAATAGTGCTCCAGGGCCCAAAAATTAAAGCGCGGACCGGTATGGCGTTTTTGGCATACCGGTCTGGCACCAAAATTTTGCGAAATTTGTGCTTCCCTGACCGGTATTCAATATTTGGCATACCGGTCCGCTAGTTAACTTTTTCCACCGACTTAAGCTCGTTTTAAGTGCGTTTTAGCTCCTTTTTCATTCATTTTTTGACCCAAACTTTTTTACACTTTACGAGAGGTTTCTAGAGGGTTTTAGAGAGAGAAAGTAAAGGACTTCTACGCATTAATCCTTTCGCATCAACGATTTAAGCTCAAAATCATCCAAATCATCTTCAACTTCACTATTCATCGTCTTCCTCTTTGGGATTCCTTTGGGAGAGCTTGGATTCTTTTCTTTCTTCCTTCTATACGGCTAATAAACACGAGGTAGGGGTCCTATGGCTTTCAAAACTAGATAATATGCTTTTATTTGTCAAGAATCATTGTTCATGGTTATCAATTGCATGAGAAACTTGAATATTAAAGTGCTTATGCTATTTTTATGACTTGTAAAATTGTGATTGTAAAAATTAACACAAGATATGCCATATACACTTGCTCATAAATGTTATTTGAACTATATGTGGTATCCCTTGGTGATGTACATGTTGTTTGCGGATAAATTGAATTGTTGACGAGTTTTACACACCAATGGGTATGATATTCGAGTTATGAAAGTGGATATGGCATAAATTGAATTGTTGACGAGTTTTACACACCAATGGGTGATGTACATGTTTCGCTTATGGCATATGGCATAAGCGGATAAACTGGATTGTTAACGAATTGTACACACCAAGGGATATGATATGAGAGTTATGGGAGTGCATATGGCATAAATTGCTTAGTATCCATGAAATAGCATGTTTTGCATATCATGCATGTTATTATTGTGTCAACTAAGCGCTTGAAGAATTCTCAGCATATGTGGATCATTCTTATGGCTCGACATATGGGCGTACTTCTTATGATGATTACTATGATAATGAAAACTCCATATGATCTGATTTTGGATGTGATATGGATCCGAATATGATTCTATTGTGGTCCTTCGATTGTGAAGGAATGATATATTGATCTTTGCCTATCGGGATGGAAATAAGTAGGGCCTGGTGGCCTTGGGTTGAAAATCCCTAAACCTCCGGAGGGCAACAACGCGTCGGCTGTCTAGAGCCAGCAGTGTGTAGCCCTGAAATCTAGACAACGGTAAGGCACTGATGATTCTGTGGTTATCTTACTATTGATGGACATGTGGTCCAAATTGATTATGATCAGTTGATATGCTCTGGGGCTGATGGGCCAATTTATGATCATTGTTATATTTTCTCTCGGGCGGTCAGGCTTGTGCTATACTCCAGTTCGATATGGATATATTCTGGCTATGTGGCTATATGGTTGACACAAGGGAGGTAACATGCATTGGCATATGCATGCATTATGATATGAACACATTTTCTAAACTGGAGTATGTTTTGTATGTGATTACTTATGCCTACTGAGCACCTAGCTCACCCCGTCTCTTTAAACCATTTTAGGTACTCACGAGTCCCAGGGGGGACAAAGAGACGACGGGTTCGGGGATGAAGTAGAATGCTCTGATATTATGGTTTATTTTTGTAACAGATGTGTTAGTCCGGGAAGCCACGGCTCGCCCGAGGACTGCCTATATATATTTTTGTTGTTCATGTAACGCATGATATGTATATCTATGTGCATGTTTATCAGTTATAGTATCATTTTTTCACCCAATGCTTGTCATTGCCTGGTTTATATGCTGCTGTTGATCTATATTCCTCTTATACACCTGTCTTAGTCCTACTAAGATGGGTTAGTGACACTACAGGTCTTATTTACAGGTGTTATCCTGTATAATTAAGGCGGGAGTGTTACATCGATTGTATATTTTTATTTATCTGCTGCTAATTAAATGCAGCATCCGTTAACACCTGCTTAATTCGGCGGGTTGTTACAGAGAACCTCTTGGCGTCCTCAATCCATTCCTTAGAGACTTATGCGAGCTTCTTCTCTGCAAAAATCAAAGTAAAGTAAATGGTTATCTCAGATAAAGTAATTAGGAAACAGAGGAGATACAATAAATTAAGGACTTACGAAGAGAGCTTAGCTCAGTGAACCAGGTTTTCAAATCAATGAAATTGGGGCATCCTGGCTCGTGCTCCAAGCCTGTTCTCAATACAAAAAAGAACATCCTCTTCCAATTGGATATGTTGTTGGGTTGGTTTTGAATGAATTTAGGAACTTCTAATCTAGGATAGCAACTAAGGGTTCCCCTATTTCTACCTCCTCCATCCTTGCACTGGAACAATGATAGGAACTCGTCCACAAAGATCTCGTGGCTCCTTGCTGAAATGGCCCTGAAGATCAGAATGATTCCTATTAAACAGTTCCACATATTGGGGGGACTTGCACTAGGGCAAGTGTAACGCCCCCGCCTTAATTGTACAGGAGAGCACTTGTAATTAAGACCTGGAGAGTCACTAACCCATCTTAGTAGGACTAAGACAGGTATATAAAAAGAATATAGATCGACGGCAACATGTAAACCAAGCAACGACAAGCATTGGGTACAAAAATGATACTATAACTGGTAAACATACATCATAGATATGCATGGTATGCATTATACGAACAACAAAAATATATAGACAATCCTCGGGCTAGCCGTGGCTTCTCGGACTAACACATCTATTATAAAAATGAACCATAGTATCAAAGCCTTCTACTTCGTCCCCGAACCCATCGTCTCTTTGTCCCCCTGGGACTCGTGAGTACCTGAAATAGTTTAAAGAAATGGGGTGAGCTATACACTCAGTAGGGGTAAGTAATCACATACAAAACACAATTCAGTTTAAAACCATATGTTCATTTCATAATGCATGCGTATGCCAATGCAGGTTACCTCCCTTGTGTCAACCTTAGAGCCACGTAGCCATAATATATCCCTACCAAACCGGAGTATAGCAAGGGCCTGACCACCCGAGACAAAATCCGATAATAATCATAAATTGGCCCATCGGCCCCAGAGTATATCAATTGATCATAATCAATTTGGACCGCATGTCCACCAATAAAAACATAACAACAGAACCATCAGTGCCTTACTGTTGTCTAGATTTTCGGGCTACACATCACTGGCTCTAGACAGCCGACGCATTGCTGCCTTCCGGAGGTTTAGGGATTTTTAACCCAAGGCCACCAGGCCCTACTTATTTCCATCCCGGTAGACACAGATCAATACATCATTTCTTCGCAATTGAAGGGCCAAAATAGAATCATATCCGGATCCATATCACATCCAGAATCAGATCATAGCGAGTTTTCATCATCATAGTAATCATCATGAGAAATTGTCGAGCCATAAGAATGATCCACATATGCTGAGAATCCTTCAAGTGCTTGGTTGACACAATAATAACATGCATGATATGCAAAACATGCTATTTCATGGATACTAAGCAATTTATGCCATATGCACTCCCATAACTCTCATATCATATCCCTTGGTGTGTACAATTCGTTAACAATCCAGTTTATTCGCAAACAACATGTACATCACCGAGGGATACCACATATAGTTCAAATAACACTTATTAGCAAGTGTATATGGCGTATCTTGCATCAAATCTTACAATCACAATTTTTGTAAGTCATAAAAATAGCATGAACACTTTTAATATTCAAGCTTCTCAAGCAATTGATAATCATGAACAATGATTCTTAACTAATAAAAGCATATTATCTAGTTTTGAAAGCCATAGAACCCCTACCTCGTGTTTATTAGCCGTATAGAAGGAAGAAAGAAGAGAATCCAAGCTCTCCCAAAGGAATCCCAAGGAGGAAGATGATGAATAGTGAAGTTGAAGATGATTCGGATGATTTTGAGCTTAAATCGTTGATGTGGAAGGATTAATGCATAAAAATCTCTTCTTTTCTTTCTCTAGAACCCTCTAGAAAACCTCTCCTAGAGTGTGGAAGAATTTGGGTCAAAAAATGGATGAAAAATGAGCTAAAACGCACTTAAAATGAGCTTAAGTCGGTGGAAAAAGTTACCTGGCGGACCGGTATGCCAAATATCTAATACCAGTCTGCAGAGTAAAAATTTCCCAAAAATTTAGTGCCGGACCGGTATGCCAAAAATGCCATACCGGTCTGCGCTTTAACATTTTTAGGTCTGGAGCACTGTTTGTATTTTGGCAATAACTTTTCGCTCGAAACTCCGATTGAGGTGTTCTTTATATTCACGGAAAGGTATTTCAAAGATCTACAACTTCCTAAGTGGAAGTTTTCCCAAATTCGGGATATATTGTTTCCAAAAATTCACCGAAGACAACGCTCTGCCGAAACGCTACCGAATGACCAGAATTTTGCAATGGGCCTACTTCGCGCCCTGTTTTGACCCACGAGGAGTGCGAATTAGCTTTCTGTCAAAACAAAAAAATTGTAAAATGGTATAAACACTAAATGATAGCGTGAATGGAACCCTAATCGGATAAGTAACGAAGAAATTACAATAGCTCAAAATTAGCTAAAATTAGCAAATCGCAAAGAACCAAAACTTCCTATTTACCAACCAAAATCGATTCGGACCACCCGAATCACCAAACGATCATTCATATATGTATCAATGAGTTAATATAACATAATTAACATTAATATAAATACAGAATGTTACAGCAAGGTCCAAATCAACAAGGAGCTCCCTTAAGTGGTCGTCCATTAGGAATCTGAGTTCGTGCTCGAAGGCAGACTTGTAGAAGCAGGCATCACTATGCAAGAAGTAGCAAACCCTTTTTTGAAGGCCTAGAGCTCTAATCTTTACGCCCGTCGGGATATGACACCTATCCCTAAACATTGGAACATTGGCTGAGGAAAAGGATGAAGAAGTGGAGAAAACGCACAGAGAGTAAAGATATTTTGAGTACGCCCTAATAGTGTCTGACTTGGATAAAACAACGCAAATTATTACACACAAGTGCAGGTGGTTGGTCAAGTAATAAATACTTAAAAAGTCCGAGGTCAATCCACGGGGAGGAGGGTAGTTCTTTGAGCTAGGAAAGTTTTTTTCAAGAGTAAGATGAGAAAAATATATAAAAGATGAAATATGGAGAGAATGAAATGTAGATTGATAACTAAGATAATTAGCGACAATAAAACTAAATAAAACATATTACTAAAACTAATTCTAAAGGTAGCGAAACATTACTATGTTAAAGGAAATTAAACTAACATAATAAAAACATGGAATAAAGACAAATAAAATAAACACTAAAAACAGCGTGCTAAATTTAATTAAACACGTGAAAAACTTTAATTAAAATAAAGAATAAAAATTGCTAAGAGTATCCATAAGTTTCGGACAACACAACAGGCAATTCAATAGATTGACAATCCTTTTCTAATTATTTTTTTAAAAAAGCAGCCTACTATCTACAAGCTAATTGATCTCATAAACTCGTATTTTTTGCAATAATTCATGCGTGACATGAACTATACGTACCAATATTAATTATGGAATCAATTCGCATCACTTAATTTTACCGAAAATACTTGTTTATTAAAGTGAAGTAGTGCTTAACACTACAAAACTTTTTATTAAACGTGGGTTTATAAATATTAAGTAAAAACTACAATTTAATTAAAATAGGTTAAAGCATGATTGAAATCAAATTTGAACTAAAACGGGCGGTGGAAAAACAAAATTGAAAGTTTCGGTATCAAAAAGTAAGGATTAAACTACTTCCGAAAATAGCACACTCTAGTTTAAAATTATAAAGATACAAAACTAATTAATATAAAAAGTATAGACCGCTCTCTAACTCAACCGGTTAAGGTTTAGCGCAAAAACAATTATTCAAACTAATTTTTGTTCTTTTGTCTGCAAGATTTTATTAAATTTATTATAAAAATGTGTTATTAGCATACTAGGATAATAATTTAATAAAAATCAAATTTATAATAACCTATTAACTTATATAAAATTAATTAGAATTGAATTTGAATCCGAAAAATTACCGCGTCGGCATACTCGTTGCTTATGGACCCCCAACTAACGAACTAGCCGAACATATTTAATAAATTTATGGACAATAAATTATATAAATAAAACAGCCTATAAAAGTTCATAAATTGAAATCTAATTAACAATCTAAGCATACAAATTTATACGAAAAATTAACAAAATAGTAAATAAATTAAGAATCTGAAATTGAAGTACGCATGTAGACCAATAATTAAATATGAAAATTAATCTTTAAAATTGTACTTAAATACTTCGTCTCTAATTCCGACTTAACACCAAATAAAATTAGTAGAAGCGATACAAAATGAATTCTTAATGTGTAGAACAAAAATTAAATAAAGAAAGAAGAATGAAAGAATGGAGAGAGAGAGAGAGAGAGAGAGGGGCACGGCTAGTTGCTGCGTTTTTTTCTCCCCTGGACAAACCCATGCCCTCCTTTTATAGTTGAATGGCTTGGTTGATGGGCTTGCTCTTTAATTTGCTACATGGGCTTGAGGCAGTGGACTTGATAAATGGGCTGGTAGCTTCTTTAAATGGCTGGACAAGTGGGCTTGGTCCATTATTTATAAAAAAAATCAATCTCATTAAAATGACCCATTCTCGCGGGACTTTAATACTTTAGCGTATTAATCGTATTTTAGCCATAACTTTGTACTCAGAACTTCGATTGACGCAAGGTTTTTTTCTACGGGTAGCTATTTGAGATCTTTACAACTTATATTTATGGAGTATTCTTTAAATTCTGCACGGATAAATACCAAAATTGGCTGGAACAGAGGCATTAAGCGCAGTGGATCTCTTTTTCAACCGAAAATTTTCCGAATTGATTCAAATTACTTTTCTTTGCTTAGGATTGATTTATCGGCTTTTTTTAGTCTCTTCCATCCCCTCCCTTCATGCTTGAGCTTGGGATTTGCTTTTAGTTTACTTTTTAAACTCAATTTAGCTCCAAATTTGACAGACAATGACTAATTTGGGAGAATTTGCTTCTGGATTTGTTCTTATTCATTTTTAACCTGTAAAAAGGTTAAAATGTACTAAAAGCAAAAAAATTGTCCTATTTCATGATTAAAACTCAAATATTAAAAATTTAGGATAATTATAATTAAATTCATACATATTAAGCCATCTAAATATGTATAAAAATGCAATATTTTGGCTTAATCAGCGTCCTCATAGGGCTGAACAACAGGAATGAGCCAAATGGTGACCTCATTCATATCACTGATAGTGATATGAATGGTGTTAACAACAAGCGGTAGGGCCTGTGAGATCAAAGCAGCAATTTGAGCTGCGCTTGAAGAGGAACCAACTTCCCCCTAAGTCACAATCTCTAAGTTCTGGCCGTAATATGTGACGTGATCCATGACAAAGGCTAAAGTGTGAAGGGAAGTAGAGGGTGTGAAGTAAGGGACAAACTCGATGAAATCCTCTAGCAGAACACTTGAGAATCTCCTAAAAGAATGATCTAAAGGAGGTCTGTAGGTCAGATTAACGAAAGAAAAAAGGTTTAAGATTTCTGAGCTCTAAGGATACTTAAGGTTTAAGGGAGATGAAGTAAAAATCATGCTAAGGTTGAAGGATTTATATAAGGTGTGTAGGAGAAGTTAACTGTCTACTCAAAGTCTTAACTGTCCACTCAAAGAACCCACTACCCCACGTTTGCACATTTCCTAAGATGTATGGAACGGATATGCACGATCTTCCCAAAAGGGGTAATGGCCTAGTAAAGAACTCTGGAAATGGCGAATTGTGAGGGTAAATGAGAACTACAAAACCAAAGGCTCATGTCTTGAAATCATCGACCCTGATCGTTCAAAAAAAATTCGCATTTCCAAAACAGCTTAATCACTAAAGCTGCCACTAAATAACACAACTAAAAGGCTCTAATTTGCTATTTTTCGAGCTTGATGAGAGAGAACAAGCTTTACGACGCATTGTTTAAAGGTGATATCAAGTCTTTAGATGAGATGCATGAACCCACACTTAAACCACTATGGAAGTCCATCTGGTCTTTTTTTTTAACTAGATCGACATCCTTGCATTGCACATATATATCTCATACTTGAGGTCACGTGAGTTTGCAAAAGCCCCTATATATGTACCACAAGTCATTGCATGAACTATATCTAATATTTGAGGTCACGTGAATTTGCATTAAATTTTTTAAAATTGAATTTTTTTATGTAATCATGCAAAATTAAGTTTGAGCTAAATGTTTTTTAGCACATTATTATAAATAAGTGTTTAATTGACAGTGACTTAGAATAATTTTAACAAATTATATATTCAAAACTTATTTATTAATAAAATGCACATAATAATTTTTTCGAAATTATGAAAAGTTAAGTTTATAAAAAACTTGAATATTAAAAAAAATATTCTCCAATGGTACTTTGTAAAGTCTTATGTAAATTTTAAAATAACCAATAAAATTTCAACACTCATTAATTATCAATTTAAGGAATTTATCATTATTTTTTCTTGAATTTGTTTATAAGTAATTTTATAATCATAATGGATCTTGATTTGTAGGTATTGATAAATATATTTCAAATATAGAATTTTTATTAAGATCCATATTTACATTTGAAGTTATTATATTTTTAAATTTTATTTAAAAAACCGAAGAGAGAAAATTTGTGTTCCATTATAAAATGGGAGTGTATTTTATACAACCATTTTACACAAATTTGAATTTTAGAAGACTCCTAGAGAGAAAAAAAAATTACAAGTTGTGTAAATTTTGGCATATTTGGACTTTACACCCCATATTTTGACCCATAATTTAAGATTGTACTCCATATTTTAAATCATTTGGCTTTGCACCCCACTGTTAACTATTTTCGTTGAGTTCTATTAATAAACAAATATAAAGTCAAAAATGCCCTTTCTCCCCCTCTTCCCCCTCCCTCTCCTCCTTCGCTTCTTCTCATTATTCTCCTTCTTTCGATTCTCCTCCTCTAAACAGTAGCAGCAGCAGAAGCACATGGCCTTATCTACTTTCACACTTTCAAAACTCCACCAATAATAGCAGCACCATATTTGCAAGTTATCGGACCATGATGAAACTACTGTATCATTTATATAGATGTATATATATAGAGTGACAAAATGCACACTTAAAAGATCTCCGAGTATTTGCTACCACCACTTAAATTCATCATCATAAATCATAATCAAATAAATGGTTAGTGCAATTTCATCCGAAGAAGAAAGATTCGACTAATAGAGTGAACATTGTGGAAGTTATAGCCTAAGTATCGATGTGAGTGAGGCCAAGAGTTCTAGTAGCTTTTCTTACCGCTGGTACGACGTTGATGGTGCTTCCTGTTCTTTGCCCTCGTTTTCTCTTATTCGCCTTCCCTTCACCAAAACTCTCGCTTTTCCGGTAGAGCTGCCTCCTCCAGTGATTGGCGAGAAAAATGTGGTGTCCGAGTTATCTGGCGATGGAAGAAGAAGACGAAGAAGATTGATGACGAAAAAGATGGAAGAAGATGAAAAAAGGGCATTTTTGTCATTAGTTAACAACACTTAACAAAAATTGCTAACAATAGAGTACAAAGTCAAATGATTTAAAATATGGAGTGGAATCTCAAATTAAGGGTCAAATGTAAGGTGCAAAGTCCAAATATACCTTAAATTTTACACAAAACAAAAATATAGAAAACTATTGGAGATGCTCTAAAATACACTCCCATTTTACAATGTCACATCAGTTTTCTCTGTTTTTATTTTTTAAATAAAATTAAAAAGATGTAATGACTCAAAATATAAAATATGAATTTTAATAAAAACAATATATTTGAAATCTAATCATTAATACTTACAAACCAAGATTTATTGTGACTATAAAATTATTTATAGAAATATTAAAAAATAATAATAATAAATTGTTTAAATTGACAGCAATCAGGTGTTAGAATCTTACCAGTTATTCTAAAATTTACACAAAACGCTACAAAAGTACCATTCAAGCATTTATTTTTTTTGAAGTGTTCAATTTTTATTTTTGTAAAATTGGATTGATACATATGATTTACAAGTTTATTTTCACACTACCATTAAAGATGCTTTTATTTTTTAAAACATTACTAAGTATGTGTTTATTTTATATTGTTTTAAAGTTTTATAACTGATACATAAGAATAAACTTTTTAAAAAATATAAACACATCATGCAAAATAAATTTGCATTATTTTTTTTTATTGCAAAGCTAAATTTGCACAAAACACAACTTTATACAAAGCTAAGTTTGCACTCGGTTAAAGTCCTTGCTCCAAAAAACAATTGATATAACTTTTTAGCGAAATTTTTTTTCATGAAAGATCTTTTACCTCATTTCCAAATATTTTTAAGACAATAAACAAGACATTCAAAATTAAATAATTTACAATTATCATAAAACAAATTACATAATTTGCAATTATCATATAAAATTTATGAGATTAAATCACATTATACAAATATACATCAAGACAACATAATTTACACTCCAAAATAGAAAGATTTATAAATGAAATAATTCATGCAACGAACGAATCATTTTGTATATATAATTATATATGTCTGCTCTTGTACATTTATTTTTCTAAACAGACCTTCGATATACAAACAATCTGTATAAGCAACCCCCTGTTTATATGTATATTGTATTTTATTTATTTTTCCTCTGCTTAGTTACATATTAATTTACTAGCGGTTAATTTGAATGGAAATAGTTTTAACATCTTTGTAAACCATATAACAAATGCCATGAGATTAGACTTACTTGACATTGTTTGATCAGTGAATTAAACAGATCATATTCCGTGGTGTTTGATCATTGGAGCTATGCTAGTGTAACGAATATAATACTCCCAGAATACCCAACATAATCTTCATCACATCAAAAACATTATCGAGTAGCAATATTGTAAACGCGTAACGGATATTAAAAATAGAGTAAATTACAAAAAAATACAACGTATTTTACCCGTTTTTACAATTTGGGTAATGTACAATTATTTCGACATTAAAAACATTGTACTTTATTTATTTTTTCATTTTGGGTAATAATAACCCCCAAAATATTACTCAAAATGAAAAAATAAAGTACAATGTTTCTAATGTCGAGAAAATTGTACATTACCCAAATTGTAAAAACGGGTAAAGTATATTGTATTTTTTGGTAATTTACCCTTAAAAATAAATAAGGGCTTTCTATTTTTGCATTGCCCTTGCTTTTAACTCGAAATTAAACTTTGCCCTTGTATTCACAATCATTTTACTTTGCTCCATCGTGCATGCCCCCGTTATCTTGAAAGAGTTACATAAAACAAAGGGCTAATAAGTTAACATAAAATTAATTAATGACACACTGCCTCCCTCCTGCTTTTACGGGAAACTTTGAATACCCACCCACTCATGCAAGGAGCAAAGTGAAATGATCATGTAAATATGAGGGAAGTCTTAATTGTGCATTGAAAACAAGAGGCAAATGAAAAAGATACCAAGAAGACACGCTAAATAGTCATAGTGAACCAATGAACAACAGAGGACCTCAGGCACCTCGTACTTGATCGATCACACATATTGTTTATGTACGCGTCTGAGCTTAGTTCCTCTTCCAAACAAAGTCTAGCATGTATCACTCCGAACTTCTGGCTGCAAACAACACACGAAAATCAAATGTTATTATTTTTTTATTTTTTTCATGTTATTATCAAACGAACCCTACATATGTAAATTACCATACTTTGATTGAAATGACAGAAACTGGAACCAAAGAAGCACACAAGGCTCAATTGGCTTATGGAGAAAACCATTTTCAGCTATTGCTAGTAGATATTTGTTTGCGCAAAGTCAGTTAACAAAGTTCAATGCTGACTGGCTTAAAAAAAAATTTCACCGTTTGTGTTTGTAAAAATTATTTCACCCTATGAAGCATGGACGCGACATGCATTTCAACATGACACGCGAAACACAATTTTTTCAAAATGTAGGACACGATACGTGGAGGAGACATGTTCTTAATTAATTATCAGTGTTCTAAAACTCGCGACTCGGCAGTCGATTAGTGAGGTGGGGAGTGGGGAGTTTTCAATTACTCGGGAATTAATCGGAAAAAATCGTATAAGCTATATTTTAATATAAATAATATTCTAAATAATATAATATGATCAAAAAGTTTGCAAAAT
This sequence comes from Lonicera japonica, assembly GCA_021464415.1. Lineage (NCBI taxonomy): Eukaryota > Viridiplantae > Streptophyta > Magnoliopsida > Dipsacales > Caprifoliaceae > Lonicera > Lonicera japonica. The sequence continues at coordinate 80,968,423 of CM038464.1, read as the reverse complement.
GACAAAGAAGTCTAGAATATCCATAAAATCATATAATATAATATGATTTTTTAAAATTCAAAAATTGTTTTATTTTTCAACCAAATTAATAATAAAATTCAGATTCTAAAGTACACAAAAACAGTTTAAATATTCTTTAAAGTTTTCCCTGTTTATTAAATATAAGTAGATTAAGAAATAGATTATTAAATATAAGTTTTTCCTGCTTATTAAATATAAGTAGACAATTACTTATCTACACCAAACATTCACTGCCCAAGAAAGAGAGAAGATAAGAAGGAAGAAAAAACTCGAAGAGGAAGGAAGACAAAGCAGAGAGGAGAAATCGAAATAGACGGAAGACGGAGAAATCGATGATGATGATGATGATGTGAGTTTAGGATAGCAAAGACGCCACTTTCGAGCAGCAAAGAGCAACGAATGGGAAGCGGCGAGTCGGCAATATGAGGTTTGTTGTTTGTCCTAGGGTTTGTAAAGGAAAAATCCCACAGGAAAAAAAAAAACCCACCGAACTACGTCATTCTCTTCTCCCTTTTTTTTTTTTAAATTCCATGACTCGCCGAGTCACACAACTCGCAAGAACTCGGCGAGGTTTCCCAAGTTATGCCTGATTTATGCCCAATTTTTGCCCGATTTTTCACCTGTCCGAGTAATGCCCAACGAGTTAGCAAAATCGATTCGCCCAGCTGCCGAGTGCCGAGTACTCGGCGAGAAATCGACCTAACTCGCCGAGTTTTAGAACACTGTTAATTATATACTCCCTCCGTCTCAATTTAATTGTCCAACTTTGAAAAACTAAAAATTAAAGAAACATAATGATTAATCTAAGAGAAAATGCTTATTTCCAAAAATGACCTTTACTTTTCTCCTAATAAAAAAAGGTGGCGGGGCCCACAATAAAAAAAGTGGTGATAGCTTAAAAGCTAATATTAGAAATAACAAAAAGTGCTCGAATTAATGACTTGCTAAATATAGAAAGTGGACACTTATTTTGGGACATCCAAAAATGGAATAGTGGACAATTAAATTGGGACGGAGGGAGTATATAATAAACATTATAAATATTTAGGAATTAAATAAACATTATAAATTTTTTTAGTTTAAGGGTCAAAGTGTTAAATAAAAATAACTTGGGGGTCTATTGTAGTTTAAGGGGTCAAAACCCTAGCTTTCATCTCCTCAGTCACCAGCCTTCGTTTTCTTCTCCTTAGCCACTCACTGCAGCCTTCGTCTTCCTCACCTTCACCCTCATCCTCCGTCTCTGCATCTCATTCGCTGCTCCACATAATTAACAACAATAGTATGCATATATTTTCCCCCTCTCGATCTATTGAAGATGTGGTGTGCTTAGAGAGAGACGGAGATAGAGACAGAGAGTAGCATACCTTTTATTGGATGCCGGAGAGAAATTGTCAAGTCGCCGACGGGAAGTACATGCTGAGAAGTCGTCAATGGCTGAGAGTTTGGGCTAGGGTTTTGTTTCAATGGTGGCTGGGGAATGGTTTTAAGGGAAAGAGAAAAGATTATTAGGTTTGTTTTATTATTATTTGAACCTATATATTTTTAGTTATTTACAAATTTGACCCCCTTTTACATGTCCTTAACGTGTCTCACGTGTGTCCTTCACGTGTCCGCCTAAAAAAAATATAATAAACTATGGGACACTCTCAGACACGCGTGTCCCTCACGTGTCGGAGCGTGTCGGACCTTCCGACAAGTGTCAAGCAGGACACGTGACCTTTGAGAGAGTGTCCGTATATCATAGATTTCACCCCAAACCCAACAGTAATACCCAGTGTATTACACCTAACAATGCAACCAAAAATAATTTGAACGAATAAATTTGGGTAAAAAGTTTTTGTTTTGAAAACAAAACAAAAACGATCGGTGAAGATACTTGCCCCTTTTAGTATTTGATGACCTGGATTTGGTGCTAATTTTATCCTTTTTACTTGTTTCTTGGCAGTTCCACTCACAATCTCGTGTATTGCTGGGAGATCATTTATCATATCAAAAAGTCGCATCCTGCATCACAAAGACAATCAAGAATTCATAAAAACCAATTATTACAAAATATGAATATTAGCTAGATCAAAATGAACATTAATATTGATGGAACATCTGTGGAGATGATTCATCCTACATACGCAACTGATTCATTTAGCATTGGATAATCTGCCTCTGCTGACGAATGAATAATGCATTTCTGGTTTTAAAAAAGAACAAAGAAAAAGGATGGAATCTCAAAAAATTGATTCACTTACGAATTTGTACTGGTTGTACAGAAGAAAATGAAAAACCAACCAAAATTAATAAAAAATCGAACAGAACATGGGTAATCGATTCAATATCTTTTCTTTTTTCCCATTAACATCCCACATGCTATAGTGAATATTGAGGCATAAATTATTATTATTATTATTATTAATTACATTTTTTAATATTAACTCGAGGGCACTTGCCTCATAGGGTACCTGAGTAATTCCGAAGAATATGTTTAGAACCTCAAAGTTTGCAACTTAAGGTTTATATATATAAATATATATATATATATATATATATATTTAATTCATGAATTAAACACTAAAGTACTAAACATAAGTTTAAAACTTAAGTTATTTATATTTTACTCCCTTAAAGTTTGATCACTTTTGCACTTGCATCCATGAAGTTCATTTTGCATCATGCCCGTCCTTAAAGTTATCTCCCATTTTCACTTTATTCCAAAATCCGACATGTTGTTTGTTTCTTGGACGGAAAATGATTGCCTTGTGCAGCTGACGTGGCTTGAAGTTCAAAGTGACATGTGGCATTTTCCATCCAAAAACCTAATGGCGGGTAGTGTTTTGGAGTAAACTAAAAATGGAGCAAACTTCAAGGACGAACATGATGCAAAATGAGCTTCATGGACAAAAGTGCAAAACGGGTCAAATGTTAAGGAGGTAAATTATTAATAACTCTAAATACTGATCGAATCTTGTTTTGAAATTTGAACCCTAACCAATTTGAAGTGAATTCCATTCTATCAATGAAGAAAAAACAAGGGTATGATTGATCCTACATAAAAACCTTTCTTTCCTTGAAACTTGAAACATAGAATTTATTTTGTTAACCCAAAAACGGAATATATAAGAAGAAAGAAGAATAACCTGTCAGCCTTGTTAAAACCAGCAGATCTAGCGACGAAATATTTGGACACAGAAAGTAGCCATGAATAACTGAGTACAGCAACATGACTCAACCAATCGTCCTCTTCCATCTCATCTCTGGAAAATTTAATGCCCATAGGCTCAGGGAGCTCAGCAGGCAGTGATTCTGCTCGTTCTTTAACTACCCAGTGCTCATCGGGAAACCCATACAAGTAAAGTTGTTCTTCCGTAACTAGAAGGCATGCAAGTTTAATAGAAACACAAAAATAAAGTGATTGGATTCTCTTTTTATATCACGCAGGGAGTGAGTGTATTCGATGAATGTAGGTCAATTATGGCCTCTCTCAAAATTAAGAGTTGCTGTTTATGTTTCACTTTCTATGATAACCAGTGGCGAATCCATAATTTTGATTGCAAGATTATAGTTTTATATATTTTCTTTTTTAAGAGAAAATCCCATAAAATCCCAAAACATTATAGATTTGACCTATAGGAAAAAAAAATTAGGGGGGCAAATAAGGTATAGCATATTTATATATAACAAGTAACACTATTCTTCTAAATATCTAAATATAACAAGTAACATTATTACTACTCAAACATTCGAAAACCTAGCATGGGCCCGCAACACCCCCCACAAAAGGGGATCTACCACTTAAGATAACCACTACTCAACAAAGTCAATGGCTAAGAATAAAAACAATTTTGAATTTTGCTTGCGTCCATAAAAATTTGAGACAGCCCAAGAAGGAAAGTAGTACTCTTAATTTGAGACTGAGTGAGTATTTGGTGCAAGTAAAATAAAACATATGTAAATGCTAACATCCAAATAAACTCGAGTAAGGCCCACATTCAATTTTAGGAGTATGCTTGATAAGTTACAACAGTAAAAACTTACATCTTTGTCTGCAGTTATTTGACTTTTGTGTTGTGCACATATTTAGAAGTCACCTCAGCTAAACAACATTGCTTTGTATATATTGACAAAAGTAGTAAAACTAAGTGATGCCAAGCATAAAAGTCACCTCAGTCATACACTAACCAAAGGCCAACATTCCTATAAACGTGGAGATAAAGATAACACTTAGCATTTAAAGCAACACCGACTTAATTCTAGACCAGAACTTCAATCGAAAAAGGCCCAGTATCTGAATAATTCATTGACCGCAACGAAATTCCAGACAGCAACCAGGGCCTGTCTTAGTTTTGAGGGATCCTAAGCGAAAATTTGTCTCAGATCCCTTTTAGTTGAGCTTAAGTTATTAATTGGTGGTTGGGATTAAGCATTTAAAATGAAAAACTGACCATAACTTATTTAATTGACTGGGCCTATACTCAGGTTAAAAGATATTGCAGTTGGCTGCTCTGCTGCTCTGGGGGTCTGAACTTACAAGCAGTGGCTAAAAAACTTATTGTTGAAGCAACCAGCCACACATTCAGATTACTGTATTTTGACAAAAATAAAAATAAAAACTAACAAAAGTAACATACATGTAAATGGCCAAAAAAAATTGAGGGCCCTAGGCAGTGGCCTGGGCTGCCTATACTAGGGCCAGGCCTGGCAGCAAGTAACACCTGAATAAGAAACAGAAAAAGATAGAAGACAATACCTGAAAACATACATGCTATGCATATACACATAAGTAGGCAGCTTCATTAAAATAAATATATTATTTAATTAAGGGGGCGTCTGGAAAGTATCAATAACACTTATCAATTTCTATTAAAAGTTGGAAAAGAGATGAGTGATTTGGTGAATTAGTTCTATTGTTTTCTCTATGGAATAAAATTATTTGGGCAGTGGGTAAGAAAAAAAATCCATGAAAAATAAGGAACTCAAGATTCATGCAAGTTGAAAGTACACTATCAAAATAAACAAAATTACAACACAATCCTAAAAGCTGAAGAGTCATTTGCTTAGAAAGGAAAATACTATTAATAGCAGACTGCTAGAGTGACATATCAGAAAAGTAAGAAACCCTAACTCACCAAGATCGAAATGCCTACGGAATTCATCCAAATCTGCAGGAAAAAAAAAAGAACACGGAATTTAATGAAAGGCGAGTAAAGGATTGAGAATCCAATATGGCAACAGAATATGGTACCATGGAAGTATGGAACTAACAAAAACCCTGAAACTCGCACACATATACAAACAATTATATTTAAATAAATATATATATATAGAGAGAGAGAGAGACAGACAGACAGACAGTATAAATAAACAAATATACCAGTGGTTAGAGCTTTGACTATGCCAGAATAACGACCTACGAAATCGTTGTAAATGTCATCCACCACCATCAGATCATTGTGCTGAGCACCTCCTCCGTTCATGGCCGTCACAAAGCGTTCACCACCACCACCAGAGAGAGACCAGACACTTTGCCCCTGCATGCAAGGGTATCTTAAAGGGTTACATAAAGCAAAGGGCTAAGTCAAAGGATCACATAAAAATAATCTGCCTCCTACTTTTACACAAAATTTTGATAAACCCTAGTGCAAAGTGTAATAATCATGTAAATACGGGGTCAAACTAATTTTGCATTAAAAACAGTGGGCACAGCCAAAAAGATCCCAAGAAAACTAATTACAAGCATGTGAGCCAAACTTAAACATGAATATGAGTCAAAGTATATATATAGCACAAAAACTCAAAACAAACAAGCACCTTGGTTGTGATTTGTGAAAAGCATTTTCAGCAACTTTAAGTGAGTACTTTAATTCGTATAAAATTTTGAGTACATGAAGATATTAATATAACTCAATTTTCAACAGAACTAGGGAACACAAGTCCAATGCTGAATCCATGAAATTATATTTCACCATATTACTTTACAACTGGGAAAGATTATTTGCCCCAAACCAACCAAGCCCTAGACTGAATTATGGCTCAAATTATCCAGCATCTAACAAGAGGTTCAACAATAACAACTACCAGCCGTCACAGACTAAAACATAATTGGATAAAATTGTAGTTTCAGATATAAAACCAAACAATGAGTTAAAATACGTACCCCTGTAGTATTTGACTTGGATTTGGTGGTAATGTTGTTATCCTGCACTTCTTTCTGGGCAACAGTTTTGGTCACAACCTCTCGTATATCTGGAAGATCATTCATCATATGGAATAGTTGGATCCTACATGCATCATAAAAGACAAATCAAGAATTCATTAAAATACTGAAATTAAGTACCCCTTTAGTATTTTACAGCTTAACTACTGAATCTTGTATTGAACTAAAAAAACCCTGACAAGTTTGATAACTAATAACCATAGGGTAAACAAAATTAAAAAAAGTAATTCTATTGTATTGTACCAAAAAAAGGAAGAACAAGGGTATGATCCTACACAAACCCTTCTCTTCATTTGAAACTGGAAACACATAATTAGTTTCATGTGTTAACATGGAGGAATATTCATAAAAGTTCGATAACGAACTTCTATATTGATTGATGGAACATTTCTCGAGATAATTCATGGAATTGTACATGTGACCTCGTCAATTTTGGTTCATGGCAACTGTTTTTTTTAGACCCTCCAAATTTAGTGCTCAAATGCTGATTGCATCTTGTTTTCAACCCAAAAACTCTTGACAAGTTTGATAACTAATAAACCACATGGTACACCCCAATTGAAGTGAAATCTAGCATATCAACAAAGTAAACAAAAAGGGTACGATCGATCCTACGCAAACCCCTTTTTGTGAAACTTGATACACGAGAATTAATTCATTTCAAGTGGGTTATATATCCAAAATAGGAGGAATATATATAAGAAGGAATCAACCTTTCAGCTTTTACAAAACCATTTCTGGCACCCAAAAAGGTGGTGCCGCGAACTAGCCACGCGTCACAGCAGGCAGCAATACGGCTCAACCAATCCTTTTCTTGAACCATGTCTGTCGAAAACTCCATACCCACTACAGGTGTCTTTTTATCCGCCGGTTGTGTTCTGACTTCCCATTGCACATCGGGATACCCATACAGCAAAAGCGTTTTCTTGTCTGAAAGGCACACAAGCTTAATAGAAATCCATAAATAAACTGACAGGATTTCAGGATTATAATCCATCCCCCCCACCCGGAACACCCGGGGGTTGGGGAGGGGAGATTTGGTATTGGATGAATGCAAGTCAATTACTCTTTTAAGACGTCCCAAGAAGGAAATGGCTAAGATAATTTTATCATAGTAAAATATGGTATGGCAACAAAAAGGAAATAGGACTCTTCATTTGAGATACCACAGTATTTATTTGATGGTAGTGAAATAAAAACATATGCCAAAAGAAATTCGAAATAAATTGAGTAATTATAATCAAAGAACAGTTTTTTGGAAGAGAAGATAGCAAATAAGTCAAAGTATCCCTTCCACTGGTTAAAAGAAGAGAAAGAAAGTAACCAAAAAGGATATCATGAAAGGCTCAATGCATAGCTGTTAAAAGGAAAAAGCACAAAATAACATAAAAAAGAAAGCAAATTTATAAGCTCTTCCCAATGCAGGTCAGGGAAAAAAAACTACTCCCAATAAGATGGTAAGTTTCTACTTCATGTAACAGCATTTCAAATCTACATAGCATTTTTTGGAGTGTAATTGCAACAAAAGCATTCATAATACACAACCAAGAATAAACTTCAACATATTCCATACTCATAAATTATAGAAAAAGCCTCATGTTTGCAGGGGAGGTTCCAAGTTAAGTTATGCTGTTATGACTTAAACACAATCCACAAAGTTAAGCACACATTTTGCTAGCTAACTAAACATAGAAAGCTACAACCAGTAGTCAGCAACTCAGCATCAAAGCATCGCCATGAACACACAAACAATAACAAGCATCCCTGCATGTCTACTTTGTATACCATTTCATTATGAAATTTGAAGATGACTCATTTAAAATATAAATATATTTAAGGCTAAGCTATGTATGCCTATAACCCTAATTCCCTAATTCTTTATCCATAAGATACTGAATGCAACGGGTATATTTGTATATATACAACTGTAAGGTAGCCCATTATGAATGAATGTATGATATACGGGGATGTTTGACTTAAACTGGTATTAAGTAAAGAAGTTCTACACCCGATAGCAACTTTTTCCCAAATTGAATCAATTGTTGAAGATGCATGCCAAAAAAATAAATTAATCTGAGATATGTAACAAAATTCATGGTTCGACAAATTCTGTACCTTACAAAATTAAGAAAAGCTGAACAAAGCGATCAAATAGTAACGAATATCCAATTCAACCAAAATTTTGCAAATTGACAATCAACTCTCAAACTTAAAATCAATACGACGTGCGTCCATATGCATACATACATAAAAACAGACAACAAGTACTCAATAATGAATTCGCCCAAATTTAGAAACCCTAACTAACTTACGCCCCACCATGATCACGGCACTGCTTAAGAAATTCTTCGACATCTGCACAAACAAAAACAAATTAGAACAATGCACAACTTTATTGAACGAAAGACAAAGCAAAGCACAAATTATTGAACGAAAGACAAGTAAGTACCAGTGGTAAGAGCATTGATTAATGCTTGATGACGAGCCTTGAATTGTTTGAACATGCAATCCACCGTCATAGGCTTGCGCTTAAGGCATTGAGGGCATTTTTTCTTCTCCATGGCCGTAGGACTAACAGGAGAGCGGGAGAGAACTTTATCATAGTACTCGACAATAGATGTTAATTATTATATTACGAACCAGGCTATACTTGTGCGAAACAAAAATAAACAAGGTATTGTAAAGAAAGCGTAAAAATGAAATTTGTTCAATTAAAAATATAATTATTTTTATTTGAGTTATATTTTGTTTATTTAATTAGATCTGAAATTATCTCGATTCTTTAATAATATAATTATATTATGAGTATATTTAAAAGAGAAAAAAATATTATATTTAAGATAAATCAAATTGTAATATAAAAAAATTCCGTCCTAAATTCGCCTCGATCCTTTTATATTGTAATAGTGTTATGAGTATTTTTTTAAAATAATATTATATTTGAGGTAGGTCGGATACTAATATAAAAAAATTCCACCTCATTTAGCTCTATTCGGATTGAAACATATTCGATCGGGATATTTTATTATTTTTAATTTTATTTCAATATATTTGTATTCATGGTGTAATATTTTATTATTTTTAATTTTATTTTAGTATCTTTTAAATATGCCATTATAATTGTAATGTCTTGTAAATTTTATGCCACTATAGTTGTAATGTTTCGTAGCTTTTCTTAAAAAAATTTATATATAATTTAATAATAACAATGGATCTTGTTTTGTAGATCTTGAATATATTTCAAATCTATAAATTTTATTAAAGTTAGATTTGTAAATTTAAAGTTATGACATTTGAAAGTTTTTTAAAAAGTTGATAAAAAAGAAATGTTGTAGAAAAGTAGAGAGATATAAGAGTTATATTTGTGTATATGTTTAGTGTGTGAGTAAATGAGTAAATGTTGAATTGATTTGAGATCTTGTTATAAGTATAAAAGTAACGTAATAGTTTAAAAGTGTTGATACCATTACGAATTATTATGATACATTAGATTGATTTATTATTTTATTACAAAAATTCTTTATTTTATAATATATATTTTAATAATAATAATAATAATAATAATAATAATAATAATAATAATAATAATAATAATAATAATGGGAATAACAATAATGATAATATATAATATAATAAATGCACATGGGAAAATATAAAATTTAAAAATATAATAACTTTTAATACAAAATACGGATTTAAATAAAGATAATATATTTGGAATATAATTATCGAGACGAATAAAACAAGATACATAAATACAAAATCAATATTTTGTTAATATATATTTATTTTTAATTAATACAAAGAGAAATATAATTACAAAATATATTTTAATGTTACATTTATTCATGATTTAGGAATTTGTGCCATCAGAATTTTTCTTAAAAGACAAATTAGTACAAAAGTTTAAAAAAAAATTACTTTAGTACTAGTATTAATATATGTCTAATTAATGTTAATAGTAAATTATGTGAGTACTCTGTTACCGATTGGTTTAGTGGAAGGAGCGATGAGCCATTTCTTATTTTTGCAAATGTTATGCGTCGAAAACAGAGCCGTCGTGCATGCTTTATTCTTTATTTTTGCCTAGAATTTTTACATGTTAAATTCTTTATTCTTTGTATAAATCATGACTCCAAATATGGATAGAATTGTTTATACACTGCCTAAATTAATTTAATTCGTTCAAAGTCATCTCTGCTTGCTTTATTCCTTGCAAAATAAAGATCATATTGTTTTGTCATAAAGATTGATTGGTCTAACGGAAGGACCGTTCGGTCCATCAGAATGATCGATCGGCTCGGCTTTTCTGCATTTTGTCAATTTTTGCCTCGAAAACTATCTACTTGCATGCTAATAAATAACACCGTGCATGAATTCTGGTCTAAAAATTGTAGGAAAACAACATAAAATCTGAAAATAAGCATGTTTATTTAAAAGCTGAAAAGGTGGTATATGTGCCTAACACTTCCCATTATTGTAACATAATCTTCAAACTTAATCTGGTTTACGTAGACTATATTTGTTTCTGATCCAAGTTCATTTACCATTTTTTGTTCCTTTTCTTGTAAAACGTACTAACAATTCTAAAAAAATAACTAAAAATATGACACTAGCTCCCCGAGTGCACTAGGTCGGTGGGGGTACCCGACGAGATTATCACACTAAGTAAATAGGATGCTTTGCAGCAATTGTTCCTCCCTATGTTGCTAAGCGCACCGGTGTTGAAAAATAAGCTTATCCACTGGTACGGAGACTAACATAGTAATTCTCAGGAATAGCCAAGCATGCTAGTATTGCAGCCAATTTTTACAATCCAGTATGCATGGTGCCTGAGTAATTTACTTAGGGAACTCGTTATCTAGCGAACTAGTATACTACCTATCTTTTGTACACCTGTATGCAAAGTGATAAAGCTTTCCTTAGGGAAGAAAAAGCCAGGCATACTGGTACAACTTAGTTCTCCGTACTAGTACGCTGGGCCACTGCCTAAACATCCTCAAAACCCTAATTCGAACATAGCTGTCTTACGACATTTGAGTGTATAAATAAAAGGTGGGGCTACATAATTATGTGGTGATTTTTACAAGTGTGAGAACATATCTTTCAAAATCTAAAGGAGAGAAAAACATTTGTGTGAGATTAAAAACTCCACCATTTAGGTTTCAATCTGAGAGCCACATGTCAAGATTCTACAATCACCTGAAGAATTAAGTAGATCCCGTTGATGCACTTCCACAAAGCAAATTAGTTGGCAAAGCACTTTCTAGTCTAGCAAATGCAAGCAGTTATATGGATACGGTGCTTTACCCGTAAACGTTTATCCAGCTCTCGCAAAATACTTGTAACTACGGCGATTGTTCTCAAGGATTCTTCAGCGAGCGAAATGGGAGCAGCCTAAATTGCGAAAACGAGGTTGTTGGAGAGCAATACATGCGTCGTGCTGCTAAGCGAAGCGGTGGAGTGGCAAAAGGAAGCAACACGGCTTATCACCCAGTGTAAGAGGCACAATAACCCACTGGCTAGAAGAACAATTAGGTAGACTAAAAGCAGAGCTCACACATGATCCGAATGGAATCCGAGAAGACTGGGTTATTGCCAAACCTATCGAGGAATCGAGAGAGGACTTGTGTGGCATAGCCCCTCAGTGCAAAGTCAAGGGAGAGAGATCACGCTCGTAGAATTTGCTGAACCCGAAGACCGACAACCCCATAACGCTTATACTTCAGGTATCTAAAAAGGGTATATAGTGCCAATGACAAATAATATGCTTGTGCTCATGTATGCAATGAGTTGTTTGATTTTTGATTTTATTTATGAAAATTATTTTCCTTTATTTATTTATAGAAAAAATAAATCTATGTGTTAAGCAAAAGCATGAACATATATGATCGTTTGGCAGATAAATAAAGCAAATAAAGCACACACAAAGGGTGGAAAAGTAAAGTACAAATACACCACAAAAATACAACCGGAAGACTACAAGATATACCGGCAGAATAACCGGGAATCTGAATAAATAAAAAACAGCCAATCACACAACAAATATGTATAGTATAGGCATCCACAACAATATATATGTACAAATAAATGCATCACACAAGCATAATCAGAGTCTAATCCTTTTATGGACCACGAGTACCTAATAGAGTCGCCACTGTGAGCACCAATGCTGGTACCGCGTGGGATCGTAATTCTGTGTGATGGTGGAAATGTACGAGTTGGATAGACTCGCTGGTTTTCTGATTCATCTGGTGGGAACACATGGTCATGCACTCCTGCTAGGTCTGCCAAGGGTGTGTGCTCAAATTTGAAGTCGCCAATCCGTTTAACCTTATACAGACAAGGAAGAGTACGATGTATATCAACTAAGGTGATCCTATCACATATCATAAATACCTGCGTTAATTAAGTTACAGTGGTGGAAGGTGTTAGGCACCCCCACTATCCTTTTCGGGTCTCCTTATCTTATGTGATATACTATGTGCAAGTGTGTGGAAGTGTACAATTTTATAGTCTATACTCTAGATTTTTTATATATACTGTTGCGTCCCATTGGCAAATATCGGTGTAAGTCTACGTATTTTTGTGATTTAGGGCTAAATTCTAAATATGTACGACTAATATAGAGCAATTATAGTTTTAACCCCCTAAAGTTTGGGAAATTATATTTTGGCTCTTGAACTTTCAAAAATTATAATTTGACCCCCTAGATTTTAAAAAATGGTTGATTAAATTATATAATGTTAAAGTGTGTTTTTTATTATGAACATAGGGTCAATATTGCATATTTACATAAAGACCCTTTAAGTTTTAAAAATTATAGTTAGGCCCCCAAATTTCAAGAAATTACCAAAATATCCCTTACCTGGATCAGAGGGATAGGGCCCCATTGCGACATTGAAAAATTCTAAACAGGAGGTCCCTTCCTTACCGAGGTGAGTCAGTTAATTTTTATGAAGAATAACAACTATGGTGCTAAACAGACAAAAACTGAAATAGACAATATTATGATATTTACAAATTGGAATGCACCGCTTGGGTGTGTTTCTTGTGTGTGTTTGTGTAGCTAGAAAATGTAAAGAAGTAAGGTAAATGTTATACCTTTGAAGTGTGATAAGAAAACTCGAAAACTCAAAGGCATAGAAATACCAACTTTTGTGTCATTGGTTTGCCAAAGCTTCGAGAAAGACCCCCAAAACCCGCCAAAAATAGTATTAAAACTTGAGAGAGAATGTGAATAAAATGTGTGGAAAGAGTATAATAACTGTTAATGAGAAAATGGGGTGGGTGAGAGTATTTATAGTTGGAAATGGTGGAGAAAAAGTGTGCACTAATAACATCCCTAAATGCACCATAATGGGAACCAACCACAGCTTAGAAGTGCACACAAACAATGTAGAGGTGAGGTGGTGTGTGCACAACCCCCCTAGGTTAGTGCCACTTCTAGTTTTTGCATGGTCTTTTGTTTTTTGGCTTTGATCGAAGGGCGCGTTATGTTTCATGATCCTAGACCGTCCTACAGCTCTGCCAAAGATTGCTGGCAATCTCCAGCAATCTCTATAATTGTCTTAGAATTTTCGGAAAATAATAAAAGCTCCAGCAGTTTGAGTCCTGGCATTGGCCCAAAATGCCTTTAAATGTATGGAAATGCATGGGGGCATGTTTTAGAGGTCTAGGATGTCTCATGTTGAAGCAGTGAAATCGACGAGAATCCCCGAAAGTTTCAAAAACTGATCAGGAATCACCAAAAAAAAAAACAAATAACTCCTAATTTTGCCTCGGAAGGCCATAGAGCACTTGAAATGCATGGTGGCTAATCCCAAAGGTCCCGGTTTCCTAGGATGATGCAGTGTGATTACCGGGAATTACCGTAAACAAGCTCAAACAGACTAGATCAATGAAAGATTGAAAAACAGGTTATGGTGGGTCTCAGAATGGGGTGCCTACACTTTGCTCATTCATTTTTTCCAAACAAAATCCGAGATTTATTAACCGAAAATTATACTCTCAATCTTAAATACGAGAACTGGAAAATATCTAATGTTAATCTTAATAGGCTTACCTAAAGATTAAAGACTCTAACGCAAAGCTGAATAAAATATACCTTAATCTCGTCGAGAGTTGTGTCACATTCCTAAATTTTTAGTACCATTTAATAGTTCATCACTAACCATGGGCTTGCTTCCAGAATCTTTAAAATATCCTCCCCTTGTTGCAAACTCGAAAAAATACATATTCTTCGACATCCATGAGATTTAAACCATTAAGGTGTGCTTGACGCGCCGGATTAAAAAGTCGAATAGGATTATTTAATCCCATCCAGACAGGATAAAACAATCTTACCTCTTAAGTGGGATTCGTTAATCCCTTTCTCAATGGAATAAGAAGCTTTAGTGGAATAAATAATCCGCTCCGATATCTAATCTCGATGAACACCAAACATGAGATAGGATAAAGTTATCATATCCCACCATCTTATCATGCGCGTCAAAAGCAGCCTTAGAGATTTTTCAAGCACTATTGACTATGTTAAAGACACTTTGACAATTTAGAGGGTGTGGAGTGAAAATTCTACCCACCAAAATGAATTTCTCTGTTTTTGATGATTGATTGATTGACTCTAAGCTTAAAGTGTTGGAATTAAATCACTTGAGTCATCATGTCAAATCATCAAGAACTAAATTAAAACAATGATTAAACCGCGTACCTGGATCCATAACAACCGAATGCGGAATGCGAGGATCGATCACTATAACAATACGGATCGAGCGTGTACGTGGTCTTCCTCAACCAAATCGCTTTAGTTTCTTGATGGGAATTTTTAGTTCTCTTCCAGATGGGGAGAAGGGAGCCGTATTTTGATTTGGTGTATTGGGGACCATAACCATAATATCAACTTTATATACAAACTAATTAGAGTTCCCATTAAACCCTAATAAGCCCATATGAGGTATCTACACATTTGGCCCACATTTATTAGAGTAGTCTATAGGCTTAACTAAAAAATTAATTAGACCACTAAAAATTAGCCCACTAATTAAATAGCCAATATAATTGAAATATTATAATATGTTGCCCACATAAATTAGAAAATATAAATTTTCTAACAATCTCCCACTTGGGCTACATATTACTCCAGAAACAATTATATCACTGAATTCTTTAAGCACGCATCCGTATGCTATTTATCCTTAGACTTCTCTTTAAACAATCTGGTCTATCTCATGTACGAGTAATGGAATTACCGCAGCTTTTATCACAGTAAGGTCGTAAATAAACCACGATTATCACCATACTAATACACTAAATAACATAGATCAAATGTGGATGAGTAGCATGAAAATTACATGCAATGTGATCTTAGACATGCCTATTTCCAACTGGCCCAACTTTAATGAGATCAACATTAACCGTCCCAACTTTATGTTAAACCACAATGGAACGAAATAAAACAAATATTCAGAGTTAAGACGAAAATAAACCATCTTCTTTATTCTACAGAAAATATGCGTCTAACTAAAAGAGCATCCAGGATACAAACTCCCACTAAACCAGCACTTTATTAGATAACACAAACCTCAAATGAGCAATATACTCATGAAATACCTTATGTGTTAAGCCTTTAGTGAACGGATCCGTAATCATGGAGTTTGTACTTATATGCTCTATAGACACGACAACTCTGAACTCCTTTTTTTAACAACAAAAAACCTTAATATCTATGTGCTTTAGATTTTTTAAAAATTTCTGTTATTGTCGAATATAGCAAAATCAATTATTATCACAAAATATCTTTAATGGTCTTTCGACACTATCTACAATTTGCAGCCTAGTGACAAAATTGTACAGCTATATCCCATCCAAAAATCGAAATCAGAACACCATATGATCTCCAACTGATCTGATTTTCGATACGTAAGTATATAATCTTTTTGTTCTCTTTAAATACCATATAACCCTTTAATTGGCTGCTTTCCGAAGATATATCATAGGGTTACTTAAATATCTACCAAATATCTTTATTATGAATGCTAAATCCAAATGCGTACATACTTTATGATATATCAGACTCCTTATAACTGATGCATAAGGAATCTTTTGCATCTCTTTCTTTTCAACTTTAATTTGGGGCACTTGTTGTGACATAAATTGTCTCATTTAACAATGAGAGTATCTCCTGAATGACAATCTTTCATGCCAAATCTGGTAAGAATTCTTTCGATATATCTCTTTCGTGAAAACCCTAAGATACCCGACAATAATGTCGATGTATCTGTATTCCTAATACAAAAGAAATATTATCAACATAAAATACTAGGAAGATAATGTTACTCCCACTGAACTTATGATATACATAATCATCAACCGGATTTACCTCAAAACCTTACGAGATAATAACTTGATGAAATATGTAATACCATTGACGGAAAACTTCCTTAAGGCCATAGATGGATTTTTTTAATTTAACTTCTTCTTGAGATTGTTGAGTTTGCTATATAGGAAGTTAGTTTCTCAACATTGTCTTGATGATCCTAATTTGCATATGAAACAATGTCAGAAATTTGTTCCTAATCATTGTCAATAGCAGTACTTGGAATTTGAATAAATTCATTTTCAAAGACAATGTTTCTAACTTTATCTTCCCCCTCAAACTCAATACTCTCAAGAAATTTGGCATTTTTCGTCTTAATAAAGGATTTATTCAAGGGATCATAAAATTTATAATCTCTCAATCTTTCAGTGTATCTAACAAAGTAGCAGCTTATTATATTGAGTCAAATTTCTTTTCTTTATGGCCTTACCACAGCTGGACAACCTATTTTAGCAACTGCTTTGATATAACATTGCTTAAAAAATATGCTGCAATCTTAAGTGTTTCTTCCTAGAGTCATCATGGTAGAGAAGAATGATTAATCACGCTCCTTACCATATCCTTAAGCTTCTGTTTTATCTCTCAGCAACACTGTTCATACTAGGTTTGCCTAGCATGGTGTACTGTGAGACGATTTTGCATTTCTCTAGGAATTTTACAAAGATCCAGAACGTTGTTTACCTTATCCGTTATATCTACCGTAGTATTTACCACCACGATCAGATTTCATGGCCTTAACTTTCTTGCCTAGTTGATTTTCAACTCTAACTATGAAAGTCATAACAACGTTTAAGGATTATAACTTCTCATTAATTGAATATAGGTACCCTTAATAATTGTCATGAACATAATAAAATACTGTTAACCATTCTAGAAGGCCGCATAGAACAGTTCACAGATATCGTCATGAATTAGTTCTAAGATAATTGAATTCCTTATGGCACATAGTTTCCTTATGTTTGTCTATTCCCCCCTTTACACATTAAATACAGATTTTAAAATCTGTTAAATTAAGGGATTTTAAGAATTCCATAAGTCTCTTAATTCTCTATTTAGAGATTTATCCCAAATGCTTGTGCCATAACATGGAAGAATTCTTATCAGTTAATTTACGCTTTGTATCACGTGAATCAATTTACAAGGTCTCATTATATGAGGTGGTTGTATCCGTATATAAGTTATCAATTAAAGAAATAGTAGCAAAATATTTGAATTTTGAAAAAGACTTAACTTTATTATTTTCAAATGAACAATAATAACCGTATTTGTCCAAATAAAAATAAAAAATATGTCTAAATGACAACACCATATAAGTCTCTCCCAAATCCAAAAGTAATTAGTCTTTAATGATAACTTAAAATTCCTTAAAACCTCAACTGTAACTGTTTCGCCACTGCCCTGATAGATGAATATTTCAACATCAATTGGCTTTTGGCTCCACATATGACCTCTAAACACACTTAGGTGAATAGTGTCACCAAAATCTACTCACAAAGTAACCACATGTACATAAGTTAAACTAATTACTGAACAAACCATAATGAGAAGTATATCCTACTTTACACGCCAAATGACGTACTTGAAACATTACTATGTCTATCCTTCTTGCAAAATTAACTGACAAATTCTTTATCACGTTTCTTTTGCAATTACTATAGTGTTGTTCTAACTGCAGCTTCTTAATTTTTATCCTTTATCCTTTCCTTTAGAGGTGTTTGCTAGATGAGTAACCACTGTCTTTTATCGCTAAATCTTTTATTCTTCTTGCACACTGTAAAATATGAACTCATTAAGAGATCATTAATTTATCCTTATGAGTATTGTAACTCATTATAAACTAACTGTATTGTGCGGGAAGAGAAATAAAGAACTTGATACACGAGCAAGTCATTAGACAGCCCTAGCTTTAGTGCATTTAATTTGAAAGCGATATCAGACATTTTCATAATGTACTTCCCTTATGTTCCTTTTCCTTATACCTTATTGAAACAAGACAAATCAGAAGGTTACTTGTTTCAGCCTTTTTGTTTTGACAAAATATTTTTATAATTTCTTTAAGGAACTAAGTATCATTTTTCTCATAAAGCCCCAAAAATTCTTGGAATAGAAGCGTTCTATTTCCAATTCTTAAAATTTGTGCCGTTAAGCACTGATATCGAATTTATGTTGGCAGATATATAAAGCATAACTTAAAATTAAATAGAGAACAAATTATAAAAATTAAAAACTTACAATTAATATAAATGTCACAACATATTAACAAACAATATATATGAATAACACAATTATCCAAATTATCAGTAGTGGGTCCCATCACAAGATACCTAGCACAACGTTAATATTTTGTCTTTGGACAGAAACATCAACTTGTAATTGGTCATCTCAACGCAGTAATCAAATATAAATAACAAATCCTGTCAAATAATAGGACTTCCTTTGGGCCGACGTATTATTCACATGAAAAACTTGATTGTCATATTATATTTATTACCACAAGTGTACATGTTATTCGGCCAAACAATAACCTTCCTTTGGGCCGATTATTATTCTCATAAATAACAATTACACACATCACAATTAACCAAAAAATATTAAAACATAATATACATATGAAATTCTTAATGATTCAACATGAAGTTGCTCTGATACCACTTGTTGGAATTAAATCACTTAAGTCATCATGTCAAATCATCAAGAACTAAATTAAAACAATGATTAAACCGCGTACTTGGATCCATAACAACTGAATGCGGAATGCGAGGATCGATCACTATAACAATACGGATCGAGCGGGTACGTGGTCTTCCTCAACCAAATCGCTTTAATTTCTTGATGGGAATTTTTGGTTCTCTTCCAGATGGGGAGAAGGAGCCGTATTTTGATTTGGTGTATTGGGGACCATAACCCTAATATTAACTTTATATACAAACTAATTAGAATTCCCATTAAACCCTAATAAGCCCATATGAGGTATCTACACATTTGGCCCACATTTATTAGAGTAGTCTATGGGCTTAACTAAAAAATTAATTAGACCACTAAAAATTAGCCCACTAATTAAATAGCCAATATAATTGAAATATTATAATATGTTGCCCACATAAATTATAAAATATAAATTTTCTAACATAAAGTGGTCTCATCCCTGTAACAGGGGTCCTTCATAGTAAATACAATGGAATAAGAGAATGAAGCACCAGCGGAATAATGTTAAATGGAAACGATAAACAATGAGATGAAAAGACAATTAGAGGGACAAAATGGATGAAAGAGGCTCACGGGGAACAAAAAGCTCGAAAAAAAGGAGGGAAATGAAGGACACTAAACCCTAGATAAAAACTTTCAAAGTTAGAGAGAGTGTTATGTTTTATATCCTTATAATGATTAGATCAATTCCATAAAATTTCATTAAAAAATTCAAACTGTAAGTGGGTGAGATTATCATCTAAAACTTTATTGGTCAAAAATGAACATATGTATTAAAATTTTATTACACTTACTTCTGGTTTGAACATCTTGATGAAATTTTGTGGAAATGATCTCTATAACGAATAGACCATCTCCACCAAGTTTGGTGAAAAAATCCATCCATTCAGGCCTCATATTATTGGACTAAATTAGATGGAGGGGAGCCAAATGCACATACCTCTTTATTGAAATTTAAATATAATATAAGAAATAAAAAATACACTAATACAACTTATTAATTGATTTTCAATGAGTTAAGAGTTTTCTCTAAAATGGTGAGTACGTTTTACTAAAAACGGTAGGAAATATTTAATGTATTAGGCACATGCACCCATTTCTTAAATTTATTTTATTTTCCTTTTATCAAAGAAAGAACCCATTTCAACTCAAATTCTTATCTTTTGTTTGACGGATCAAAACCCGCCAAGCGGGAACAAAACAACTACACACCATCACCGTCTAAAAGAAATCTATCACCATTACATAACACTAAATAGTCCTTCTGCGGACCTGCTCTAAAAACATAGCGAGTCACTCGATGAGCAACCAAATTTGCCTTGCATGAACAAAAGGACAGTGATCGAGCTGCCACTAGAAGATAATACGCGCCGAATATCTTGGACTAGAACTAGGCAGTGCCAACTCCCAAGGTGGAGCTTCCTGGGGAGATAAGCACCAATTGACCGTAGCTTAATTTACAATCACCTTCAGCTCAAATTCGCTAATCTATTATTCGATCTCTCTCGTGCACGGATTGTTCGGCTCTCTTCATCTCTGTCTTCGGTAAGTTAAAAACGAAGACATCATTATGCATTTCTAAAAGCTAGATGAAGTCTAGCTAGTAGATTATTAATTATTGTAAACATATAAAAAAAATATTGAAATATTGATGAAAGAAAGATATAAAATATATTCATGTATGGGATGTGTGTTTTTTCAAGTCTCACTAACTTGTACAAAAAACTTATTCAGTGCTAATTAACCTAGCCACCCTCACTCCGTTTCTTGGCTCCACCCCTATATAACACGCGCCAGAAAAACTTGCGTAATTTACTTATAGTGTGCATGTGCTCCAATACATATATAATATTAAGAATTGTTAAGTATCACGTTTGTTAGAGACTAGTATATATATGTTATTTATAATCAACTGAATCTCTTGCGATATATCAAACTATTTAAAAGGCTGATGTACAAGCTAGTCAACTCGAATTAATTCGAGATAGACATTTCGAAACAAAATTGAAGGCTTCATTCACAAATAAGATAAGAAAAGAAGCACTAAAAACAATTGACTTTTATGAGAAGTTTGGAAAAATAAGTAGCTAAAGTGATTTTGTGAGGATTTATCTTCATTCACAACATCAATTAACTCGTTTTCAACTTTTCTTAAAAGTCGAGTCGTTCCTGTAGCTTAAAATAAGTTCTCATAGAAAGTTTCTGTTAACCAGAATTAATTGAGGTGTGTGGAGGCTGGCCTAGAAACCCTCTGATATTAAAAAGGTTTTGGACCAAAAAAAAAAACTATTATCAATAAAATGAAAAAAAAAAAAAAAAAAAAGACATCTTTTAGAGGTCTGATTAAGAATTTGACAGAAAAAAAAAATAACAGCCCTAAGTTGACGTTTGCTTCCTTTAAACTAGTTTAATACTCACGCGTTGCGTGAGTGTTTTAAAATAGTTTCCTATATAATCTTGTTTTACAAAAATTATATTAACATGTCATTTTGCGTACCAACTATTTTGTATGGTGCCCATTAAATATGAGAAATCCCTCTCGTCTTAAATTGATAGATGGTCTGTCACTTTCGCTTTAGTATTTTGTAAGAAAACTCTAATTCAACGTAATCAATGATAAATATAACTTATTTATATTGTGATATTTAAAAATTGATTATATCAAAAAAAAATAAAAATAAAAAATAACTATAATATTAATTGAAGAAATCAAGAAGAAAAAGTCAAATGATTGTTTAAGATGTGGATTATTTATCTTACTGCAATCCACACTTGGTCATGTACATCTAGTGATTAAAAATAGATGGAAACAAAGTTCATGATAGGAGCAATACTTACATAAGTGATTAACACAAAATTAGAATAGTGCTTTAAAAGCAAAACATGTAACACAAAATTGGAGGAGAGCGGTAAGGGAAAAAAAATATTTAAAGCTCAATAAACTAATATTTGGCTAGTAATTAATATATACATCATAAGAAACAATCTTCATTTGAATCTTGAAATTGGAATG
This sequence comes from Lonicera japonica, assembly GCA_021464415.1. Lineage (NCBI taxonomy): Eukaryota > Viridiplantae > Streptophyta > Magnoliopsida > Dipsacales > Caprifoliaceae > Lonicera > Lonicera japonica. The sequence goes on along the minus strand of CM038464.1, from coordinate 80,946,103 downwards.
AACTAACAAATCTTTCTACTTCACACTCATGGATTTATAGGTGCAACAATGATGAATTATTGTGTCAAATGAATCGAGTGATCAGAAACATCATGCAAAGTTACATGAATGAATGAATGTGTATCTAGATTATGATATTGAGGAGAGGAAAATTTGAGATTGAGAAGTGGGAAGTGGGAAAAGGAAGGCGTAATTAATAATCTGGATACTATTATAGTATATAATATATGGTATATAAGATAAATAATATAGTGGGAGAGAAGTAAATTTCCTCCGTAATACCATTATAGTATATAGCATATAAGATGTATAATGTTTGGTTTACTAATTTATTAATCAAGTTCAAGTAGTGTGTTAGATACAATGTAAAAAAAATTTATGAAGTATTTCAATCAATTACATTAAATACTTTTACAGAATGTTAAATATGTATCATCATATATGAAAACACAAGAAAAAAACTTGCAAAAATAATAACCAAAAAACAATTACATTTTAGTGAAGCAAACATTTCAAGAGCAGAAGCATAAAGATTTCTATTAGTTATCTAACATTAGGCCTAAATAGAGGTTGCCCATTGTTATAAGCAATTACAATGGTGATATCATGTTGTAAGCCTACTTAACATATATAAAGTCAGAGTCACTCCCAAAGATGAATACGAGAATTGTTTTATAGTAAGATGAAAAATGATTGGAAAATCAATTGATTTGTCTAACAAATTAGAAAATATGTTGAAGGTGTTACCAGATTCTCTCCACCTCATGCTCATTCTATATTACGAGTAAACATCCTCCAACCCTTTTTATTTTTTATATAAAAAAAATCTTCCTCACCCCCCCAAAAAAAAGCAACACGTCTTTCAACTTATTTTACAACTTTTCACACAAATCAATTGTTTTCATATTATTTTCCATCTTACTAAGAAATCATACGAAGCTTAGTCATCTTATTACAAAAGGATGATGATCATGCATAAAAGTATTATTAAGCCATCAATACCTTCATGGAGCTAACACAACAGTCATGAGAGGAATTGATTTAATAACCACTTAAAATAGTTTTTCTTAGACCTCAAACCTAATTGCTTTAGTATGATCTGGACAGGGGCCACAAAGAGAAATGTTTATTTAAAAAAGAGGATGTAAACTTACTGTTGCATTGAAACATGCAACACAAAGGAAAGAAAATCCCAAGAAAAGACAAAGAATCATCACTTATATGATATGAACAAAACTAGTCTGGTGACCTCTAGATATCAAGAATTGAGTATAGTTGGATGGAAGTAGCAGATGTACTCAATAGATCATTACTTTTTCATTTTTACAAGAGACAAGAGGTAGAAACAATTGTTTCACGAAATCTCAATGCGTACGTCAGTTCTTGAACCTGCAGGATGGGCACCTGCTATTGTCCTTCATGGTAGAAGTCATCAACAAGCACTTGTTGCCTGCCATCCAGTCACGTTCCACCCTACAATCATAGCACAAGTCTTTATCGACTTCCTCCTCGACAAACAAGGGTTCTTGGATTTCGAGCTCTTCATTTAATGCCACTTCAATGGGGTTCGCATCATCGGCTCATTGCTCTTGTTGTTGATGCTACTTCCCAAAAGAAAAGTGTTAGGATGCAATGTAATCAAGTATTCAATCATGACAAGAATGATAAATTAAATATCACCTCTGCATTTATGGGCTCCTCAACAAACAAGGGTTCTTGGATTTCGAGCTCTTCATTTAATGCCACTTCAACGGGGTTCACATCATCGGCTTCTAGCTCTTATTGCTGCCGCTGCTTCCCAGAAGAAAAGTGTTAGGATGCAATGTAATCAAGTATTTAATCATGACAAGAATGATGAGACTATGATGTAAATTAAATATCACCTTTGCATTTATGGGCGCCTCAACAAACAGAGGTTCTTCGATTTGAAGCTCTTCATTTAATGCCTCTTCAACGGGGTTCACATCATCAGCTTCTTGCTCTTGTTGCTGCTTCTGTTTCCCAAAATAAAAGTGTTAGGATGCAATGTAAACAAGTATTCAATCATGACAAGAATGATGAGAATATGATGTAAATTACATATCACCTTTGCATTTATGGGTGCCTCGACAAACACAGGTTCTTCAATTTGAAACTCTTCATTTAATGCCTCTTCAACGGGGTTCACATCATCGGCTTCTTGCTCTTGTTGCTGCTGCTGCTGCAGTGTCCCAGAAGAAAAGTGTTATGAAATGCAATCAAGTACTCAAGACTACGAAGTGAATTACATACCACTCTTCATTTATGGGTGCCTCTTCATCATTGCTCACATGTGCAGCTACCTGTACTTTCCTAATGTCAAAAATGACTGGCTTTATCTAATTCAGACTTTTAACACTAATTATGAAATGATTACTAGATTCAAATACAATGTCCGATGAAAACAAAATAAAACAATAACTGAAAATAATTACCTCTTTCGCGTCATTGTAAAGGTCTTCAATCATTTTAAGCCACACCAAAGTGAAAATTAATTCTCCCCAAACCAAACAAGCCTAATGAGTGAAACATTACTTAAAATCACAAACAAATTAAAATAATAAGTTAAAAATACTTACTTCATTATCATCAAAATTGTCATTCACGACATCTTGTACTGTTGCGAGGTCATTTATCAAATCTAGGAGTTGCCCCCTGCATCATCAAGGGTGATCGATATCATACAACTTAAATCTGATCGAATCTTTTTTTTAAAAATGAATCTAAACCTCTAGAAAATTTGATAACTAACAAATTAACCATATGGTATAATTGAATTGTAGTGCATTATATCCTATAAATAAAGGAAAATTAAGGCATATATATAAGAAGAAAGCAAAAAAAAACCTGTCATCCTCGTTAAAATGACCAGAGCTGGAAGCAACATAGCCACTCATCACAGTGAGAAGCCACAATCACCAACCAATCCTTTCTTTCCTCCGTAAGTTCATCATTAAAGTTAATATCTGTAGGCCTAGGGAGGTCGGGTCGTGCTTGTGCTATGATTTCCCAGGTTGCATTGGGTAACCCATACAGGAAATGTGCTCCCCTAACTGAAAGGTACAAAATTTTTATTAAAACACAAATAAATAAACAATCTTAGCATCTAAAGCAACACTAGCACTTAATTCCAAACTAACAATTCATTAAAAAAAGGCGGTTTCTCAATAATTCATTTACCGCAACAAAATTCAACAAACTTTAACACCTGAATAAGAAACATGAAAAAATAGAAAGGAATACCTAAAAACTCACATTCTATGCATGTCAACATAAGTAGGCAGCTTCACTAAAACATATTATTCAATTAAGGATACATTTGATAAAAAAAAGTTGAAAAATATTGAAAACACTTATCAAGTAATATGAAAAATTGGAAAAGACACAGTGATTTGATGAATTGTTCTATCAAATTACTATCACTATCCTCTATATCTAGATGAGAATGAATTAGCGAGCAATGATGATTATATAATAAAAGGCCTAATGAAAATGATATAGAGGATAGTGATTAGATTGAAGAGGACGACGATTCGAATGATAGTGACTATTAAGATGAAGTTTTATGGATTGTGTTTGTTATTGTATATTAATTAATGGACATTAATATTATTATTTTTACTTTGAATTCTACTGGAATAATATTTCTTTTATTATGGATAATTGATTTATATGATTTTATTTACTAAGGATAATTTAATGTATGTATTATTATTTTATTGGTCATTATTATGATATTATGGAAATTATGGATTCTATAAAATATATTCTAAGTAAGTGACCATGTTATTGAGTGGTAAAAGAAAGTTTTACTTGCATTCCTGGGCCCATACCTAAACTCTCTAGCCATAATCATAGGCACGTGGATAGCGCCAGTTTCATCTAGTGCCTTACTCGCAATTTCATTCATAGACCCGTTGACATTCCTACTCTTATCCCATTCTAAATCATAGTCATATTCTAGTTATGGTAATGGTTCAAGTAATAGTGATGGCTTTAGCGCTAGCTCAACAAATAGTGAACCTAGAGATGAAGAACAGTTTCCCTCAAAGGAAGAAGGTATATAAATTTTAATATTATTTTTTCCTTAATTAACTATTAAATTAGATAGCTTGTTACATAATTTTTGTATCTTTTACTCGTAGGAGGTCCATTTTCAGCACAATCTACCGCTAAAGGAGGTAAGGGAAGTGTAAGGTTGGGTGACATATGGGGTATATGAAAGCAGTTAGAGATTTTATGTAAAGAGTTCTTTCAGTCGATTGGAGAAAATACTGTAAAGTTATCTACTCATATGGCAATTATAGCATGAGATGGAAGCATGTTATAAATAATAATATTATATTGTCAAAACTAATATTTGTCATTTTTATGAACTTACTAACCCCGCATATATACTGTTCACTTGAACATGTGAATATTGAATAGGTTGCCTTTCATTTTTAAGGATTGGCGATGCAAGGGCTTAAAACCTTACAAAAAAAGAATATGGTTGGAGGTGAAGGCGTAATGAGCTTTTAGCATAGGATAAAATTAATATCTTATCATCAATTTTTTTTATTGACTTCAATGTGTTAGGAAAATACTAGAGCTCCCGAGGAATTTAAAAAGACTTGTTTAAAGAAAGTATAAGAAATATGAAATAACTGAAAATAAGATGAGAAGATAGATTACTATAGATCATGCAAGATAGATGACGAGCGGCTACAAAAATGTCCACCTAGAGTAGAGGAAGATCAATGGCCAAAACTTATTGAATATTTAGGGTTTCATAAAGCAAATGTACCATTTTTTAAGAAAATATGTGTCATAGTTATTAGTAAATGCTTATAAGATATAGATTTTTATTAGAAAAAAAGTCGAAGAAATCATCAAAGTCGTAAAATGCAAAGACACCCCATACATCTCGGTGAAAGAGTCATGCAATAGTATCTCACGAGGTATATATAAATATATTGATGTCTGTGTGTATAATTATATTCAATTTGTAAATATTAGTAAACTCATTTTTAGGTAATTATGAAGATTATTAATAATCAATTTTAATAAATGCAGATTAAGGTTGAAAAAGGTGTTAAGCCATCGGGATTAATGTTTACTTCAAAATACACGGGAAGAAGAATGGTGAAGCAATGGACGAGGATGCAACTATGGATGAGGGTGCAGCTGCGACAATAGTAATATAAATTAAATAATTTATTTTAATAGAATTATTTTCTTAATATTAATACATGCGTTTTTACATGGTCACTTTGTCTTATTTATTTTTCTAAATATAACAATGACTTTATTAATTTTAGTTAAAGACGAAAGAAAAAATAAAGAAGCTTCCCCCCGAATCTACAAAGTTTATTAACTATAAAAATGAAAATTTTATGAAGTTATGGAATGTGACTAAAATGGTCGTTGCCAAACTTATGGGGTTGGACCTTCTTCAACTAATGTATTTGGTTCTAGACAATCTCATATTAGCAAAAAAGAATATGAGAACTTACAATATGATAAACAAGTTAAGTTACGTTCATAGCTACAATATGAGTTACGAAATTAGGTATGTGATGAGATACGCAATGAAGTGAATGATAGATTTTCTCAGATGGAAACTCAACTGGAGTATATGCGTAAGCTTATGGCATAATGCTCTTTTGTTGAACTTAAAGAGGTCAATATATACATATAAATTGAAATATAATTGATTTGATTGCAACATTTTTGTACTTATCTTAACTAAAATTATGGTAATAACAGGTCCCCAAAACTCTAGATGATAAAATACCTTCTCAGACATCTCATTTGCAGCTTCAACATGAACCAGAAGACACAGCTCAGTTTCGGCCGTCATTTGTGTGACTCCAAATAAACCAATTATCTCGATCTTCAGACGTAATTATATATGTTGTTATTTTATAAAAATTATCTATGTTATTCAATTTTTAGTCATTTGAATAAAAACACCTATTTGTATAATGAGCATGCACAACCAATGGATGCGAGCTTGTAACTCCTATTGATGAAGAATTTATTGTAGCTTCAGAGCATATACTCATTTTTTTTTAATAATTGCCTTATATTTTTTAATTTATAGAAAATATTTCTAAAGATATTTTGAGATAATATATATCCTAGTTTATTTGGAGATATACACAATCACACTTAGAGATAGTATAAATTTAATTATTATGTTATGTTATTTGGTGGTCCGAATGTAAAGTTGGTATTTTGAGTTATTTGGTTTGTACAGTTATTTTGTTGAGTTCTTCAATTATGTTCAACAAAAATGTCAAGGAGTTGAGTTAGTGTTTTGGTTAAAGTATTTGGAATGTCCAAAAAATAAATGGAACTTTGCCAAAATTTTGGTACATTGTTTGTTTCTCAATAAGTGGCCGGTTTTGTGACTTTTTATTGGAATAGATTTCAAATGATTTGGAATAAATATCTTATACTTTAACTTCCTAGTTCATGTTTTTTCGAAAGTTAGTATAGTCACAGTTAAAAACAGATAAATAGTTGCTATGTTGATATGTTAGTATATTACACTTTTTGGGAGTTTGGTTTAGTTATATTTGTATAGGTATTAAATGTTTTAAGATGTTCTATAAACAAAGGAGACTCTGTCAAAATTTTGGCAAATTATAGTTTTGTTAATAATAAAATATTTTTTATGCAAGTCACTCAGACATACAACTCTATATTAATAGCCTATAATTTGACTTTTATGTTTCTTTTGTTTGTAGTATTTGTTTTCCTATATTAGCTAACTTTTCTAGTTATATTTAAATGCATAATTTAAGGTTGAACGTGAATGAACCACTAGATAAGCAGACTGAATTGACAAAGAACAAATAGGCACATAGTTGTTTGTCTTATTAAGAGAATGTATTCATTGTTTACATATAATTAAATTTAATTTTCTATTTTTGTTTGTAGAAAGAAAATCAAAAAAGGAAAAAAAGCAAAGGCCTTCAAATACATAAAATGTAATAAACATGTGTGAGTGCTGCTTTTACCAATTAACTTATGTTTATATTTTATTAATTTAAGAACTTAAATTTTTATATATTTGTGAAAGTTCACTAGGCCAAAAATCATCTTAAGATACTGACTCGCTTAAGCACTTCTTAAGCGACGAACATTACAATCCGTCGCTTAAACATGCTTAAGCGACTACACTTATGCTACTAGAGTTAATTAGTCGCCTAGGAGTCTCTTAAGCGACAATACTTCAGCAAACACGCTTTGTTAGTCGTCTAAGAGACTTTATACGACTACATTTAAAAGACTAACCTAGTATTGTCAGCGATCACACTTTGTTAGTCGCCTAAGAGACTTTATACGACTACATTTAAAAGACTGACCTATATTCGTCGCTTAAGAGATCTTAAGCGACTGATATCCATATGTTAGTCGCTTAAAAGCTTCTACCGACAGTTTTTAGTCAAAGTCAAAGGACTTTGACTAAACTGCTTAAAAAACTGAGTTTGCACGTTGTCAATCGCTTAAGATCTCACTTAGGCGACTGACAATGCATTCTCAGTCACCTAAGTGTCTTTTCTTTTAATTAAGTACAGGGCCTTTCCTTAAAATGCATTTTGGTTGGAGGAGAGGCTATTTTGGGCCATTTTGAGGTGCAAATCACCATTTCCATCACCCAAGGCTTTATTCTTGCCTCCTATTTGATCTCTAGGTTAGTATAATATATCTTATTCTTCTTAATTTGTTACTAAATTTTGTGTTCATAGCAACTAGGTTGAGTTTATTAGTGTTAAAAATGTAGTTTTAGTGTTGAAAATTTAGTTTTAGTGTTGGTTTAAATATATATATATATAGGAAAAATTTCAAGAAATGTCCAGACCTTATGGATTGGGACTTTTTACGACACTTTTGGTCGTAAAAACGCACCCCCAAGTGTTTTTACGACATAAAAGTATCGTAAAAAGTCCCAATCCGTAAGGTCTGGACCTTACCATAAATACTTTGTGTATATATATATAATATTATGTATAATACTATATTTATTTATTATCATATATATTTATATTATATATAAATATTTATTAGAAAAATATATTAATAAATAAATGAAAATTATATAATATAAATTTTTATAATTGGATTTATATTTGCTACACTCTTTTTTAAAGTGGGCGGGTTAAGTATATCTTAGATATTTTTTAGATCTGGATTATAAGGTTTTTGAATGAAGTTTTTGAAAATGGGTATCAAACACGGATTTTTCTTTTCTTTTATGTTTTTTTGAAAAATGCCCAAATTACCAAAAAAGGGTAAGATTCAAGTTTTGCTACATAAATTCACTTTTAGAAATCAGTGTTAGTTTAAATATATATATATATATATATCTATATAATATTATGTATAATACTATATTTATTTATTATCATATATATTTATATTATATATATAAATATTTATTAGAAAAATATATTAATAAATAAATGAAAATTATATAATATAAATTTTATAATAAATAATAAGGAAAATTTCGGGTAAGGACCAGTCCGAACGGATTGGTCCTTTTTACGACACTTTTGCGTCATAAAAACACACGCTGTAAAAGGGACCAGTCATAAAAACACACCCAAGTGTTTTTATGACACAAAAGCGTCGTAAAAGGGACTAGTCCATACGGACTGGTCCTTACTATAAATGCTCTGATAAACAATATATATAATTATGTATATATATTTCGTGAATAAATAATAGGGAACATGGATAAGAGTTGGATGCAATGCTCCAGAGGTTTGGACCCCTTCATTCTGGGGGTACTCAAATTCTTAGAGTTTGTAGTACAAAATACTAATGAACCGACCGTATTTTACAAGTATCCCTGCACAAAGTGTTGTAACCATAAATAACGGCTTAATGTAAATGAGATGTACAAGCACTTGACCAGTAATAGTATTATGGAAGAGTATACTATATGGGACCAACACGGTGAAGCTTCAAACATACCTTCGTTATGGGACCAAAGGGAGGTATATCTACAGAATTTGGCTTATTCTAGTAGTAGTGTCGATAACCCAATTATGAAAATCCTAAGCGATGTTTTTCCATTTCGTGAATCTTATAATACAACTTTTGTTGATGGTGTAAATGATATCAATACTGGAGTTCATGTTGACCCTATTGCCAAAGCTGCGATGGATAAATATAACAAGCTTTTAACAGAAGCACATACTCCACTGTATGATGGTAGTAATGAGATTGTGTTATGTTCCATTCTTAAATCGATATAAATCAAACTAAAGCGTAGAATTTCAGACAAATGCTACGATGAAATGGTGTCGGCACAGAAAAAATATATTACCTCCCGAAAACAAGTACCCTGAATCATAAGCACAAGTAAAAAAGACCTTGAAGAACATCGGTATAGATTATGAGGTCATCCATGCATGCTACTATGGTTGTTTCTTGTTTTACAAAGAGGGTGTAAAGCTTCAAGAATGTCCCATTTGTAAATAGTCAAGATGGATACATTATGAGGACGGTAAACAAATTCCCAGGAAGACGGTTCCTTACTTCCTTTTAACACCGAGGTTGCAGCGTCTATACATGTCTCAATACACTATAAAGGAAATGCGGTGGCACGAAAAAATGATTATAGATCCTGATTCTTTCAGACACCCTGCAAATAGGGAAGCGTTGTAAGATTTTGACAGGTCATGTCCTGGATTTACGTCTGATTTTAGAAATGTGCGCCTCGGTCTAGCAACTGACATGTTCAATCCTTTTGGAGCTATGGCTCAGTCCCATAGCACTTGGCCTATTGTTATGATGCCTTACAATTTGCCTACTTCAATGTGTATAAAGAATGAATTTAACATACTAGTCATGTTAATATCCGGTCCTAAGTCTCTGAAAAAGTGTCTCAATTTGTTTATGAAACCGCTAATCGATGAGCTGAAGGTGTTGTGGGATATGGGAGTTTGGACTTGGGATCGACATAAGAATAAGTCATTCTGGATGAAAGCAGCAGTGATGTGGACTAATAGCAATTTTCCAAGATTAGGGATATTGGGACGCGTTCAAACTAAACGGTACAAGGCATGCTCTATATGTTTAGACGATATTGATGTAGCCCATAGTAATTACAAGATGTCATACCAGGGTGCACGGAGATGGTTATGTGAGGATCACCGTATGTGTACTGAAGCGAATAGGTTTAATGGGAAGGCTGAGTTCAAAGCTGCCCCAAAAACTCGGTCTGCGAGTGAAGTTTTTGAAGCTACCATCTCTTATCAATACCTTGTGCTGAGTTTGCATCCAGGCTTCAAACAGATACATGGTAAAAAAAATTGTGTTGAACTCACGTCAATATATTTTGGGATCTGCTTTACTGGAAACAATCGAGAATAAGACATTTTGTAGATGTCATACACATTAAAAAGAATGTGTGCGACAATGTTTTCGGAACCATTCTAGGTCTTAAAAGAAAGACTAAGGACAATGAAAAAGCTCGCGAGACTCTAAAAAATATGGGGATACGCAAAAGACTTTGCCTAAAAAAAGGGTCCTCAGGCAAAACGTCAATTCCGCAGGCAGATTACACTGTGGACCCTAAGTATCGGAGCGATATATTTGAATGGATTGGTGTCGCTAAGTATCCAAGAGGTTATGCGGGAAGCTTGAAGAATAAGGTCAATGCGTCTGATAAAAAGTTTTATGGATTGAAGACTCACAACTGCTATGTATTGCTTCAACGTCTTTTTCCAGTGGTTCTCCAAGCATATTTTATAGACTATGTCGTTAATCCGCTAGTAGAGTTGTCCATATTCTTTTAGATGTTATGTGCTTGAGAGTTGAAGAAATCAGACGTCTGCCAAATGCAGCAAGATATTGTCATGATTCTCTACAAACTAGAGAGGGTTTTTCCTCCAGTTTTCTTTACCATTACGATCCATCTCATGATTCACTTTCCTGAACTGGCCCTGCTTACCGGTCCTGTACATTTTACCTAGATGTTTCCCATAAAAATGTAACTCGGAGCTAACATTGTAATTTCACGATACTATATAATTTTCTATATTTGTACTAACTATGTAATTTTACAAGTAACTTGGGAATTATAAGAAGTTTATAAAGAACACATGTTTCCCAGAGGGGTGTATTGCTGAGCAGTACATTATGCATACATATATCAATTTATATCTGGGTGATCCTAATGCCCCACAAGATGCAGTCATCCCCGATGCACCTCGATGGAACATCTATGTTGTTTCCTACCTTGTGATGCCCAATGGTTATGTCGCAAATGTCGGGTTAAGTAGAAAAGAACTTGCAGTGACTGATGAGGACGATGAACATTATATTCAGAACTTTCATCCACATTTTCATCATTGGGTAGACAGTCACTCTTAATGTACTTATATTTGCCACATGTATATTACATTTCACTAATGTTTCATATTATTTTGCAGATGTCTTACCTGTAAAGTATCGGTGATCCTCATTATAAGCAAGAACTACACCTTTTGGTAGGCCGGCCTCAAAGTTACACCATTTATTCAAAATGTGACGTAAACGGCATTAAGTTTGTCACATGATAGTGAGACCAGAACCAGAAGACTCAAAATAGTGGAGTGATGGTAGTAACGGATGACATCCCATATTATGGGATCTTGAGACAGTTGTCAAGCTAAAGTATGAAGAAGGCATGCCGATGGCGTTGTTCAAGTGTAAATGCTACAACACTGACCCTGAAGATCCCGATAGCACAAAGTTAGATCATGGTCTTTTGTTAGTGAACAATTCGACCAATTGGTATGAATAAGGGCGGAGGGAAGAAGGGGTGAGGTGGGGCCATGGCCCCACCTGGGCTTTAAAAAAAAATTTAGAGTATAGGGTGTTTTGTGCGAGAAAGGAAAGAATAGGGGCCAACATGTAATTACGGTGGAGGGTGCTTTGTGAGATTAATGTTATAAGATGAAGGTGTGGTGTTGTAATAAGGGGCGGTGTTAATTGCGGGCAGTGTCCTGTGCGCGGGGTTTTTTTTTTTGTAAAATTGAAAACTTATGCGGAGGGGGCTATGTGTTATTAACATTAATAGTTGGAGGTTTTAGTTTGTATTTTATATAAGGTTAAGTTTTTAGGTTTGAAAAAAGTAGGCACCAGCAGACAACAGTAGCAAACAAGCAGCAGCAGCCGTTTTCTTCTCCCCTTTGGCCCTTTCTCTCCTTTTTCATTTTATTTCTCCGTGAGCTTCCGTAGTTCTGTTCATTTTTTTTTGCAAGCAGCAAGCAGCAGGCGTCCATCTCTTCTCTCCATTTTTATTCTTCATTTACTTTGGTATTTGACTATTTGAGGTTAGATTTCTTTTCTATAATTTTATACATATTGTTTTAAAATTTTGAATATTAAGAATTTATTTATTGATGTTGATTATTCTAGACTTTCTAGTATATATTTGATTATCATAGTTTTTTTATCGTAGTTGACGAGGCTCGTGATGTATCTATAAAAGAGCAAATGGCTGTTGTTTTAAGTTTTGTTGACGAAATGGGGTTTCTAATGGAGCGATTTTTAGGCATTGTACATGTTACAGATACAACTACTTTATCACTTAAGGCAGCTATTCAGTCTCTTCTTTCAAAACATGGGTATAGTTTATCAAGTTTACGAGGGCAAGGCTATGATGGACCAAGCAATATGCGAGGAGAATTTAATGGTCTTAAGAGTTTGATATTACAGGAGAATAGTTCTGCTTATTACGTATATTGTTTTGCTCACCAACTTCAATTAACACTTGTTGCTGTTGCCGAAAATCACTCAAAGATTTCTACATTCTTTGATGTTGTTACAATGTTGTCAAATATTATTGGAGCCTCGTGCAAGCGCAGAGATATCCTTCGAGAAAAACAATATGAAATATGGATCGAAGGAATTTATACTGGAGAAATTTTGACAGGTTCTGGATTGAATCAAGAGAAAACATTGAAACGGGCTGGAAGCACACGTTGGAGTTCGCATTTTGGCACACTTGTTAGCTTAATTGATTTGTTCTCTTCGGTAATTGATGTTCTCATAATTATTGGCAGTGATGGATATGAGCCAAAGCAAAGAGCAAAAGCAGACATTCTATCAGAATACATTCAGGTTTTTGAATTTGTATTTATCTTACACTTCATGAAAAATTTGTTAGGAATTACAAATGATTTGAATCTAGCATTACAAAAAAAAGACCAAGATATTGTAAATGCCATGGCTCTCGTAAGAATAACAAAGTTATGCCTTCAACAGTTGAGGGATGATGGATGGGAATCTTTACTAAATACGGTGTCTTTATTTTGCATTAAGCATAATATAATCATCGTAGATATGGAGGATTCGTTTGTAAAGCAGGGAAGATTGCGTCGCAATGTGGAGGGAAACACAAATATGCATTATTATCGTGTTGAATTGTTTTACACGGTGATAGATATATTACTTCAAGAGTTGAATACTCGTTTCAATGAGGTAAATATGGAGTTGTTGTTGTGCATGGCTTGTCTTGATCCAAGAGATTCATTCTCCGCTTTTGATAAGGAAAAGTTTCTTCGATTTGCCGAGTTTTATCCATCCGACTTCTCAATAATAGATTTAAATGCACTTCAATATCAACTTGATAACTATATTTTGGATGTGCGTTCAAATGATCAATTTTTAGAAGTGACGGGAGTTAGTGGGCTTGCTAAGAAAATGGTTCAATTGAAGAAGCATCGCATATTTCCATTAGTATATATGCTCATCAAGTTGGCTTTACTTTTACCTGTTGCAACTGCAACGGTTGAGAGAGTTTTCTCGGCAATGAAACTAATCAAGACTCAATTACGAAATCAGTTGGGAGATGATTTGATTAATGATTGTTTGGTCGCATATATCGAGAAAGATGTTTTTGAAGCTATCGACAATGAAGATATCATTCAGCGCTTTCAAAATATGAAGTCTTGAAGGGGAATGTTGTAACTAAATATATGCTATTTTGATTTTTGATGTATGCGGCGTTAAGTATTTTAATATAATATTTTAATTTTGGCTTTATTATTGTATATGCAAAAAAAATTTTGTTAGTGTGGTAGTTTGGCCCCACCTGAACCAAAATCCTAGCTCCACCACTGGGTATGAAGATAGACCATTTAATCTTGCCAAGATGGTAAGACAAGTGTTTTATATAGTTGATCCATTTGTAGGTGCGGATTGGAAAGTCGTTAATGTGATGTCTACAAAGATACGTACAGAGATAGTACACTTGCAAGGGATGAAACCGCCACTCCACAGTTTGAAATACAAGAACCCTATCAAGAGCATCACATGACTTACATTCCTATCTTTGGTTTCACCATCGAACTTGGTGATTTACCACGAATGGATGTTCCTGATGCTGATACGATGATGACGAGGATGATGATGAAAGGTTTAACAATGACATCTTAAACGACGACGACGACGATGATGATGATTGACATGTTCTGATTTGTAATTCCTTAGATTAATTCCACTATTACTGTAATAAATTAATAAATAATTTTCTTCAGCATTTTCTAAAACATTATTATGTATTTATGTTTATTTGACATTGTTTTAAAGTTTTATGAATGAAACATAGGAATATACTAGTTAAAAAATATAAACACATCGTGCAAAACAAATTTGCATTAATTTTGTTTTTATAGCAAAGTTAAATTTGCACAAAACACAATTTTGTGCAAAGTTGAGTTTGCACTCAGTTAAAGCCCTTATTTTAAAACACAATTGATAAACAAGCCCTTATTTTAGAATGATAATGACATCTAGGCCCTCATTTCTTAAAAATATTATTCGTTGGATTTTTTGCTAAAAATATTATCACGTAAGACCTTTTACCTCTTTTCCAGATACATAAATAATAAATAATTTTTTTTCAGAATTATTTATTTTATTTTCACTTAAGTGCCTGACATTGATCAATGTCAGTCGTTTAAGTAATTCTTAAGCGACCGACTATATATGTATTCGTTTCTCAAGGCAATTCTTTTTAGCAAAATATTTAGCGAGATTCTTTCCCTTTATCAAAATTTCAACTCACACACAGAGTCACCACACCCAAATCTAAAATTTCAACACTCAGTATCTATGTCCTCTCAAAATTCTCACATCTCAAAACCCTCACTCTCGTCTCTAACTCTCACATCTCTATCCATTTCTCTTTTATTGCCCCGGCACCACCTCCGATCTTCCACCACCACTAACACCACCATCACCACCACCGGCCTTACTTTTGCTGCTCTTACTCTCGTCTCTCACACACTCACGGTATCTCATCACTACCACTGGTCCACCACCACCAACACGACCCTCTTTGTCTCACGCTGCCAATCCACCACCGGTCGTGCCTCTAATCAAGCCCTAACATAGTAACACAAGTAAGCCCTAAAACTTCATTTTATTTCGAATATTTATTCTTAATGTGAACTCGGAGAAAAAAGTCTAGATTATTTAGATTATTTGGGAAAAAAGATTGTGGTTTATTGATACTGCTAATTGTATTGTATGGATATTGGTGCTTGTATTGTATTGATTTTCTGTGGATAACTGGAGTCCAATTTTTATGTGATAGATTTTCTGTGGGCAGTTTAGTGTATTTAGGTATTTAGGTATTTAGGAATTTTTATTTGAGTTTTTGTGACAAATACACATATATAGTATTTGTGAGTATTTAATAAATACACATATACAATATTTGAGTATATGTATACTCTACTTGGTCAGTTTAGAAAAGGTAAGGAAAGTTGTATGTGTTTAATGTATGTATTTTATATATAATATGAAGCTAAATACTTTGATTTTGAAAACACTACTTAGGTTCCTCGTGCAGATTATTTGTTTGGTGAAATGCCTAAAAGAACAAATAAACTCATATGTATTATTGCTAGCTTGTTTAATTCTCCTAAAAGGTTAATAGTTTTATTTTATCCCATTACGGGTACTTTTAGTCCTAAGGTGTTTTAACATTGTTGAAATGGATTCATTACATTTGAGCTTCACAAACTTAATTAAACCCTTTTCTATGCAGCCGAAGTGAGTACAATACCAGTGGTGGACAATAATTACTCATTGTTGGATATATATTGTCGAAGGTTATTATTCGTCTATTTTTGCTTTTTAGATTTCAGTTGTTCCTCTTTAGCATTTTTCACTTAAAAATTTAAAACCTTTGTCTAATTTAAGGTTATATATGTCTGGCATTTCCTTTACAGTGATATCAACGCTTTAGCAAAAGACCGAGCATATGCACAGATTCACCTTAATGAAATGAGCATTCAACAGGTAATAGCTAAAGCTTGTTTGTTTATTTGTATGCAATCATTTGTAATACACTTTTAATGCACGTAACTATAAAATTATTAAATATAATCTCTATTAAATTACGAATCCTACTTTCCCTTTCAAGAAGTCACAAATTAAGAGTCCCGTTCCTTTTTGGGTCATAATTAATATTACCAAATATTAGATCAGAAAATAAGTTGTATTATTACTTTAGTAGCCATTCATTAAGTTAAAACTATTGTTTCTTAATTGAAAACAGAGGGAGTATTAGTTTGAGAAGGAGACTGATGTGCAAATGTCTCAGCTAAAGAGAAATATATATTATATAGGTAAGAATGAGTGACGGAGCTAGGAGTTTAAATGAAAATGACACAACTTTACATAAGATCAGCCTAACTAAATTAACTCATGTCCTAAAAAAACCTCATATGGCACTTAGCTTTATATTCCCGATTCGTCAAGCAAAGGCCATCCTTTAGAATTAGAACTTACCCCCACCTTCACATGGACATCATATACTCCATATGGATAATCATATCCCATTCTCACATTTAGTTTTTATTTTTAAGTAGTTGCAATAAACACCAATCTTCCATTAAACCTTTGGCCCCCAATCTTCAAATCTTTCTTTTCTTATACATCTTCTAAGTTAGAACTCCAATGATTTGATTTAAATGTCTTTTTCAACAAGATTTACTTAAAACTATATATACATATATCCCATTAAGTAGCCCCGTACACAACCCAATAAACAAATAATCTATCACTCAAATTATAAGATCGAGTCATACTTTGATTTATTTTTATTTTTTTTAAATGTTAATTTTGACATAATCAAAAGTCAATTATATAACGTACTTTATATTGTGAGATTTGATACATTTATTATATCTTCAAAATTAAATGAGACTTTTGATTGCATCTATAACATTATACAATTATAAAAGAAAAGTAACAAAAAAAAGGAATTTAAGCCAAAAAAAAATCTGGTCATATGCACTTTGTAATCCTGATGTTCCCATGATAAGCAGCTTTCCGGCTATAGTTTTTGACCAATTAATGATTAAATTATTCTTAGAAATGGATTGATATGTATTTTAGTGGCTTTATGCACTTCATCCTCAGTGACCTTAAATGACAGTGTAGGTTTGTTGACCTTCTTTAACTATAGTTAACATTTTATTCTAATTTTGTAATTTGTTAATAGATTATTATAGAAGGAGCGCATAATAATTATTTTGAATTAACCGATCAAAGTTAGGGATCATATTTGAACTACTTCGGAATATTCATAATTGCTATTAGGAGTAAAGTTTCACGTGCATTTAGTATTTGCTCTTTGCACTCTTACAATTATAATTCAAGTTTCTTTTAGCGTAACAAATATGCCTTGTAATACCTTGTACTTTAGTTTGTTTTAAATGGGGTGAAATCTCGTATTGAGGAGCCTTGTAGTGTTTTAACGTTTCATAGTAGTTGCATTCGCTTCTTTATATTTATGTGAGTGATCATTTGGTGATTCAGGTGATCCGGATCAATTTCGGTTGGTAAATAGGAAGTTTTCACCTTACGCGATTCCTTGATTTTAGCCAACATTGGAGCATCGTAACTTTTTTGTCTTTTATCTGATTTGGCTGTCATTTATTCCTACTTCTAGGTTTCGTATCATCTTACAACTTTCGTGTTTTGTCCGAAGTCCAATTCGTACTTCTAGTTGATTAAAACATTGTGCGAAGTATGCTGGTTAGTAACTTCTGGTTGCTCGGTAGCGCTTTGGCAGAGCGCTGTTTCAGTAAATTTTTAGGAATTATCTGTTCAAAATATGGAAAACTTCCTCTTAGGAAATTTTAGATCTTTGAATTATCTTTCCGTGGACATAAAGATCACCTCAATCGAAATTCCGAGCGAAAAGTTATGGCCAAAACAAGAACAGCCCCAAATATAGTAAATTTACCAGCAGACCAATATGGTGTTTTTGGCATACCGGTCCGGCAGTTAAATTTTGGGAATTTTGTGCCCCACGGATCGGTATTTGGTATTTGACATACCGATCCGCCAGTTAAGCCTGTGCACCGACTTAAGCTCGTTTTAAAACCATTTTTTCTCATTTTTCACCCCAACTTTGAGACAAACACCCACACACTCCCAATGAGAGTTCTAGAGGGTTCTAGAGAGAGAAAGGAAGAGATTTCTACCCATTTATCCGTTCGGACCAAAGAATCAAAGCTCCAAATCACTTGAATCTCATTCTCTTACACTATTCATCATCTTCCACCTCCTTCCTCCTCCATGGGAGCTCAAGCGTGGGTTAGGGTCACATGTGTTGGGGTTTAAGCTTCTTATATTTGGGGGTCTAGGAGCGTGGTGACTCAAGGATTATAGGACTTCGTCAGACGGGCTTCGATTATCATCTTTTCTTCTTTCTTTGAGTCTACAAATTGAGGTTGGGGTTTATATGGTTTCAAAAGTTGAGATATGGTTTTATTTTACGGATATTATCGTGTTCCAACCTTATTTATTTTATAAGGATATAGCATGATCTATGAAATGAAATTTTATGATTTATAAAGATTTAAATATGAGATTTGAGGCAATAGGTGCCATCTACACTTGACATACTTATATTGTCAAACCCTGTGAAGAATCCCATAGATGTTTGACTATTATAAGTTGATGGAAATGAATTGTTATTGATTTGTACACACCATGGGTTAGGGGTTTGGACTTGTTGAAGTGTATATGGCATAAATTACTTCAAATGCTTGTTAAATGGCACGAATACACGTTTCAAGGCAAAATATGCCATTTATACTTTACGTAGTGTGCTAATTGAATTGCACGAGATATCCCTTGGATGTATGAGGTTATTTGTGATGAAATTGATTTGTTAATGTTTTATACACATCAAAGGATATCTAGTGAGACTTGCTAGAGGGTATATGGCATAAATTGCCTCATGTGTTTACTAAATAGCATGCTATGCATTTTGTGCATTATTATTGTGTCAACCGGCATCTTGGAGATCCTTCGGAAAACTCAAATCATTCTTATGGCCTATTATATGGGCGTATGTCTTTTATCATTATACCGGGAGCTTCTTATGATTATTGTATCATTCTAGATGTGACATGATCTTGTGATGGATTCGGTTATACTTTTGTTGTGGCCCTTTGATGGTGAAGGGGATGTGTATTGATTAATGCTTGCCGGTACGAAAATAAGTAGGGGCTTGGTGCCCTTGGGTTGAAATTTCCTAAACCTTCGGGGGGCAGCAAAGTGTCGGCTGTCTAGAGCCAGCGGTGAGTAGCCCGTAAATCTAAACAACAAGGCACTGATGATCTGTTGTTGTGATATTATTGTTGGACTGGAGGTCTGACTCGAGTATGATCTTATGATATTCTCCGAGGCCAATGGGCCAACTTATAATCATTGACGGATGATTCTATCAAGCGGTCAGGCCCTTACTAAAGTTTGGCTCGATGTTGATATATGTTCTAGCTACGTGGCTTAACGGTTGACACAAGGAACGCAACTTGCATATGCATAAGCACGTATTGCTTTATATGATGATGGTTTTAAACCAAATCAGTGTTTATTGTATGATTTGTTGTTGAACTGTGAATTGTGTTTTAAATATATTATTCCCTATTCCCCCCTACTGAGCCGTGAGCTCGCCCCAGTTTTTATTAAACAAATACAAGTGCATAGGGGACAATAATGTTAACAAGACTACGGGTTCGGGAACGAAATAGATGGCTCTAATACAGATTCATTTTTGTTATGTATATCTTCTTGCGGAAAACCATGGCTAGCCCGAAATGTTGTATATTATTTTTAAACTTACTTAGTTGGTTTTGTATAACGGTTATATGCATGTACGTACGTTTAAGTACAGTACTACCATCTTATATCTTGTTGATTGACTCGTAGGATATTTACTGTTTGAATTTCTTTGTGTATCTACATATATACCCATTTTAGTCAATCTAAGATGGGTTAGTAGCACTCCAGGTCTTAATTACGGGTGTTATCTTGATAATTAAGGTGGGGGTGTTACATGCCTTCTTCTTTTTCTTCTTCTTTTAATTTAGGAGTTTATATTTGACTTTCGGACTTTTTTGAAGTTTTGAGGATAAATTTATTTTATAATATTAATAATCAAGAACAAAATTTATTAATTCTTATAAACTTTTATAAATTAATTATTTCACAAAAATCAAGAACAAAATCAATAACTTTTATAAATTAATTATGAGGACGTACTTTTTTGTACTCTTAGTAATGCACATTCTTCTAATAAAGTTCATTATGTTTTTGTGGTTTGCAGAGTGTTTTCAATTCAGATTTACTTTGTAAAAAAAGTTGAAAGACAGTGTGGAATTAGTTAGGGAAGAATTTGCTCGAGAATCGATTGGTTGCATTACTTTTGCCAAGGGATTTCGATTTTCTATTGTATGTACTATCAACCTTTTCTTTCTCAATTTAAACAGACAATATCTATTTCACTTTTGACATATATATATATATATATATATGAATGATGTTTGTTTTGCTGGGTAAATTATAATTTTAGTTTAATAACTTGAATGCATATGATTTATCCTGATGTTATTACTAGCTCTAAAAAGCTATTTGTATCTTAAATTGCGAGTTTCATTTTTATTGACTAAAAGACTATCAAGATGTTGCTAGCTGCAATTGACAAAAATGATAAGGGTGTTTTTTAAGGTAATTTTTACTCTAATGTTATTTATATATTGTTGCTGCTACTACTGCTTTTTTTACAATTGCAAATGTTTAAGTTTTTTTCCGTATACTACAATAAAAAAATCCATAACACAATCCCAAAGGTTTTAAGTTTTACAATTTGAGAGTAATTGTAACGCCCCGAATCCCGTTTTGAGATTTTCAACTCCGGGACCCGGTTAATCACGAATGCCGTGCGTGACGGCGGGTTTAAAATATAAAAATCACAACTTTTAAAAACTTTTCTTAAATAAAATGTGATCCTGTTTAAAATCTCGTTTTATAAAATCCCGGGATATGGAGGTTCTACGGACATCAGAGGGTTCTAAATGGATACACCACGCTCCAATCCCCGAAGCCTATCCTGCAAAACTGTTAAAAAACAGGATGAGCCAAATCCGGGCTCAGTGGGAACTATATAGGTTTTGTATAGAAAAATACAAGTTGCAATCATAAACGCGTGCACCTTTATGTAGGAAAATACTTTCTTTAGTGCAATAATTTGAAAACATGAAATGCAATGCAATCCAAACACGAGTGCATGCAAACCCCACTAGGATTTCTATCCTAGCCGCTGGAAGCAGTATTGCACAGTAAGTCAACTACAATTTTTTTTCCATGACTTTTTTATCCTTCCAAACAAAGAGAAAGTGAGAATATTTAACACAAAAAAAACAAAACTAAATAACAAGAGGTATTTAGTAATTAATTTAAAAAGCAACAAGCAAATTCATATCTCATAACTAAATAGCTAATTACTACCCCTCCCTCTTGTGGTTTAAGCACACTTTCAATCACCTCTCGGTTTTAGAATATTGGGATGTGGAGCCAGTAAAGGAGCTTGCGCTTGAGATGGTACTTGAACTTGAGCTGAAGGTGACATTTGATTTTGACTTCCCGAATCTCCAACTCCAAGTCGCTCGGCCGTCATATCTACATGTACACAAACACTTGTTGATGTGATCCGGCCTAGCTCCAGTTTCTATTCAATCATGGTGGTTTGTGGCTTTCCAAATGATGATCCACACATGATGGCACACAAGGATAAAGCATGGAAATTCAAAAGGAATTCCATATAATTTCACATGCTTGATGCAAGAAGCTTGAATGATAAACATACATTCCAAGGAGTTCCTAAAGATTAGGCATGGAAGTTCAAGATGAAGAAAGCTAGAGTGGGAAAATGTGAAGAAATCAGAAGAAATGTTTGCTTAAATCGTGGGCACACCAAAGCTGGGAATTGTGACCAAAAGGCAGAAGTGTAAAGTTTCATATATTAGAATACACATTGGAAAACACACACAACATGCATTATTGAATGTAATATGGGTCATGCTTATATATATACTCCACTTCCATGTATATATACTACATAGCTATATAAAAAGTACCATGTTATAAGTAATACACACTAAGTGCTATCCCATCCCAGTGAATACAATGAAGTATGTATCACCAAGATACTAGTAAAGTACCAATAAAATATCAACCATAAGTATAATAGTAAAATAGTATCATCATTAAATGGAACCATAGAATGAGTGTAGCTACTAATCTTTTAACCATAATCTCTTGTCCATCTTTCTCATATCCGTCTATCTAATATCCAACTATTTCATGTCAAACTATCTCATATCCAACATTTAGGATTTTTCTAACTGTACACAGCGATCGCGATTTAAGCCCCCAATGTTAGGGTATGCAGCTCCCAAGGCTGGGTTCCCCCCATGGACCACCTAAATATGCAGGGTATGGCTCCTCGTGCAGTCCCCCTAGCTGGACTATAGAGTATGCCGCTCCCAAAGCAGCTAATATAGCAGGGTCCCTCTACACAGACTAGGGTATATAGCCACCAAGGCTAAGTCAACCCCATGGACCATTAGTGCCTGTCCATACTCAAAATAACACGACTTACGAAAATAGTAGATATCAAGTAAATTATATGTATCAATCAAATATGTACTCAACATATACATACATCGCATATATATATATATATATATATCTCAAATCGCAACTTCATAATTCATACAATAACGTCATTGTTATACTTAAACCAAATACGCCAAGTCCGTTAACTATTGGCCTAGTAGCAATTTTATCAATTAGTTTCACAAATAAGGGAATTTCTTTATGATACAATAAATGGCTCTAAGCTAAGTAATAAGCATAATTTATGTTGCTTGAAATCCGTATAAATTCCCCCTTATGTTCTCAAAGCATGGATCCTTCAAAATTGGTATAAAAGTTTGGCCAGTGTAGTTACAGACTGGCTTATTATTCAAAAAATCTCACAAAAAGCCAACCTATGGCTTAAGTACAACAATAATATCACATATATAAGTAATCATAACAAGAACACACTTCAAACTATCAATCTATCAATTATATATATGTATCGCTATCATTTATCATCTATCATATCCGTCCGTATAGGTTTTATACCAAACTTTGTACTTATCAATATATCATGGGGAATTCTTCCATAATTAACAAATTTAAGTTATAAACATCACAAATCAACTAAGGTAATTAAATAAAACACTCAATTCCCTATGACAAGCATAACATAGAAGTACTATGTAAAACCCCTAATTTAATTTGAATAGAAAGATGCAACACATAATAACTTGAAAAGAGGTTTGAGTACTACTGTTCCCACCTTAATTAGCCGATTTTTAGAGGTTTTGAGCGCTGGATCGAGCTGCAATCTAAGGATTTTAGAAATTCCCAATTTTGAGCTCAAAAGCCCCAACAATGGTGGAGGGTGCTTAGAGAAGAAAATAAAGGAGATGATGATGGGGGTTTGGTGTAGGATGAAGAGCCTTGAAGGATCACTCATCTCAATCCTCTAATGTATGAGCCCTCTCATCTCTCTCTAACTTAAAAATGGTGGGGCTTTAATGGGGGAAGAAAGGATAAAGGATATGGACATTTAAAGGGGAGGAAAGGGTTAAAAAACCTGCTGGGGTAGCTTTGACCAATCAGAGCTAACCCTTTGATCGATCAGAGGGCTCCTAGCTTGAAGCTCTGTTCGTAATTTAGTTATAACTTTTCGCACGGAACTCCGATTGGGGTGATCTTTATATTAATGAAAATGTAATTCAAAGATCTACAACTCGCAAAAGGAAGTTTCTCCAAATTCTTAATGGATTAATTCTAAAAATTCATATAAGACAGTAGTCTGCAACAATGTTACCGATAAGACTAGATTTTATAATTAGCTCACTTCGCACGCCGCTTTGACCAACGAGAAGCATGAATTGATTTCCGATCAAAACACGAAAGTTGTAGAATGGATCAAAATTTAGAAATAGGTACAATTAGAGACTCAATTGGACTTCGTATGAGAAAGTTATGGCCTCTCAAAGCTGACCAGAAACTTATTTTGACAAAAGTTCAATTTTTCACCGTTAGACCCCAATTTCAACCATGGCTTCCCGAAATGCATTCTACATGCATACTTAGTATCATTAAAATGACTTGTTGGAAGTGTTGGATCAACCACCAAGGTTCCAAAGCAAAATTTGACTCTTTAAAAAGAGGTTTGGCCTTAAACTGTCTTAAGAGGAGAATTGGCACGGAAATAAAATACAAGATGTTACACTAGCATTATTGATGCTAATACTAAAGACTCTTTGAATACCCTAATCACTCAAACACCCACTAGAACCCTCCTTATGTCTTTACCCTTATGAGACATGATCTTGGTAAAATTGATAATCCTGTTATGTAAAGTCTAATCATTATCCAAAACATTGGCGGGTTACTACCATGTAATTGATATTTTGGATCGAGATCCAAGTATCGGTGGTGATACTTTCCCTCAAATTATCACACTCGGAATCTTTGTTTTCTCCGTCAAACAAATCCCAAACCCCTTTTGCAACTTTCTTCCCGGAACGTATAATATACTGAGGTTGAAGGTCCTTAGTAAAGGCAATGAAGGCTGGATGCTCAACCGCCTTAAAAGGTTGCTCGGCCCTAATTACCCATTCCACACATCTCATGTCAAGCCTATATTAATCAAATTTGTGAGTAAGCATTGGACACCCAAAGCTATCTTGTGTGATCATTGTTTGGCTTGAATCATGGTGCTTATAAAGACCACTACTTTTACATTTCTCTAAAGGTTTGTTCTCTTCGCATGATTTTAAGATAACATTTGGTAAATCACATGATTTATGTAATTTATAAGTGTTCTTTTGTGATAAGTCTCGATATTTTAAAATTCCGTCAAATTTTGAAATCCTATAAATTACGTGATTTCAAAATCCACTCAAAAGGTTGGAATTTTGGAATCCCGTGTTGAAATACAGAGTTTGAATTTGATCCATCTCTTTTTAATCATATATCTCCTCCATTATTGTTCACTAAAACTTTTTTTCTCCAACTAAAATACATAAATGGATAAGAATCCCACTTAAACTCAACTTACAATAATGTATTTTGAAATTTTCTATTTTTAAAGAACAACTAATTTGAAAATTATGATATTTAAAATCACATATTTCTAAATCATATGATTTATCAAATTACGTAATTTTAAAATTTTGTGAAAAGAACACAACCTAAATGATTTCTAATATATCGGTTGTTCTATTCCTCTTAGGATGAGTAGACATTTCGTGTTTACATACATTGCAAATAGCAATATAATCTTTCTCCTCAAAATCATCCACAAATTCTTACTTAGTCATATGTAATAACACATTACTTGCTGTCCTTTTATTACCATCACACGACTTACTAGTTACAACCAATGCTTCAATATGTACACCATCACCATGATCAGATTTTGTGTCTTCATCATTGTCATTAGTTTGTGTTTCGAGATATGTTTGGGGTGGGTTTTGATTTTCATGAGGAGGAGGAGGATCAGGAATATTTATATTTGAACTTGATAGAGGAAAAATAGGAGTAGGGGTGCTACGGGAAGCAAAGTAGCTATCCATCCTGAAAATTAGAAACTAAACTATATATAATAACGCACTAGGGTTGGATTTAGTACAATATCGTACCATACCGTATATACGTGTATCGTGGTATGTCAAAATCTATTACCACTACTGATAAGTGCCCAAAATTGTTAATTAAACCCGCAAATAATATTTTTTTAGTATATAATTAATGCTTAAATTATAGAGGATTAATATTTATTTTGTCTTTTTGTAGGAAAGAAGTAAATTATAATAAAAGGCCTAAAAAGGTGGAAGAAGTCTACTAAAGATCAGAAAGGAAGATAAAGAAGAGAGAATATTCCAATTCAATATTTTCTCCTAATTCAAATACAACTAATTTTTCTCTCTCTTAATTAGAATCCTAATTGAACTCAAAGTTGTTATTTGTTCTACAATTCTAGTTTCCTAAACCTTGTAAACTTCTCTCTCTCATTCCTATATATAGACCCATTCTCTACACCTAAAGAGATAGAAAAAAATAGAGAAGCGAAATATAGAAATAAATATATAGAAAATAGATAGGGAAAATAAATAGAGATATATAGATATTATTAGAGAGTTCTAGAGAGAGAAACTCCTCCATACTAGTTGCCGTGCGGCCGAAGTATTGAAGGAGAAGAAGTGGACAGCGTAAAGCCGTGCGGTACACGCCAGTTCGAGCATCACAAATATGGACGCTTTCTAGCTTTCTAATTTTTTTGTAGTTTGTATTTAAGCACTTTAGTTTTAATTTTAATGATGAATTATTATTTTATTTTAATGTGTTCTTTATTTAATATGCTTGGCTAAACTCTCTCCCAAAGGAGAGGGATGAAACCGCCATGGATGTAATGGGCTTAATTTAATTCTAATTGATTTTTAATTATTCGTCCCGAATTAAAATATATTTTAAAATTATCATTACTATAACGTGTGTTTTCTTTCTAGTACTTTAATTGTTTTTAAAATAAAGGAAGGATCTCTTGTGATCATCAATTTGGGAATACAGGCGATATCTATTTTTATTTATATTAGTTTTAAAGAAAGAATGATGGTGATTTTGAATTTGTTTATATAGTAGGGATGAATGTTAAAAATATAATTAGATACTTTTTTGTTTATATCCATGGTGGTGGATTCTCTTTCCTTGGAATTTCTTAATATTGATTACTTGCTTGCTGATTTAATTTAATTAGTTTAGTTTAATTTTTAGTTTCTTAGTTAAATTAATTTAAAAAAAAAATCAAAATTTAAAACTGTTTTAATTTGGATTATAAAATATTGGATTTCGACAAACTTTTCTACTTTTAGGGTGTGTTTGTCGTGCGGGATTAGAAACAGGATAGGATTAATTAATCCTATCCGATGTTTGGTGTCGGAAAGGATAGGATAAATAAATCCTATTCCGCGTTTGGCGCAAGGGTGGATAGGATATTTTAATCCTATCCCGCGTTTGGCGCAACTCAGGACTGGATTGCACTAGGGATTAATTATCATTTTATCCCTTTAGAACCGGATAAATATATACCACCCCTATAGGTGGTATTATTTTATCCCATGATTGCCAGATAACAAAATGAATATATTTTTTTGATATTTTAATCTTTTTCTTTACACTTTTTTTAGATAATTAAATTTATTAATGAAAATTTTCAACCACCTAAAATCAAAGTAACTCAACTAATAAAATTGTGGACAACAATTAAAATTGCATATATTTTTAAAAGAAAAGCAAATTGTATTATATAATATTTGGACTTGTAATCCAAAACTCCATCAAATGCAAAGTTTATTAAATCTTTATCCGACTAGTCTTTATCCTGTTCGATCCCGCTTAATCCTTATCCGACTGATTCATTTCATATCCTATCCCATATAATTCCTATCCGACTAATTCCGACTCTTATCATATCCGACCTTTATCCTATCCTATCCTACCTCCTTATCCGGCGCGCCAAACACACCCTTAAGGAATTAACTTGGATTTGGATTGACTCCTACTTATTCGCTATACTAGTTTAATTATTTTAAACAAAAGTAGGATTTTATTGTATTTAAGTGCGGAATTAAGCGACGATAAATTATTTTTAAAAATTCCCCTTAAATCAACTACCATACCAAATTTTTGGTATATTAAAACTTTAGGTATAATACAATAAGGTACTATATATTGCCAAATAATCAAGCTTTTAAAAAAAAAATTCAAAATAATATTATTCCAGGAACTGCTACTTTAATAAAATATAAATTGCATTATTTTGCTCTTGATTATAATACAATAACTACCGCTTTAATAAAATATGAGTTCACTTTCACTGTTCAAATTATTATTTAAATTATATAGGTATTATTTTCCTTTTAACACTTTAAAAGGGGGGAAAAGGACAATTAAGAGGGTAGCATTACAACAAAACGGTTGTATACCGATAAAACTCCTCACTAATATGGCTTAATTTAGATCTTGGGTGTTATTTTGGGAATCAAATCAAATAATTAATTCAAATCATTTAGCCATTTTCATAATTAAACAAATAGCATATGCTTGAAGAGAAACAAATAAATTCGAGTTGTGAAAAGTCGAAATAGATAAAAGTAAACAAAAACTATAGTAGTTAACATAGATAATGGATAAGAGAGAGAAGAAGAGAGAGAGATGGGTGACTCCGTGGATAAAAATGGGCATATTATTAAACCTTAAGGCTGCGTTGACACACAGGATACAATGGTGTGACAAGATAATTTTATCATATCCCATATTCAGTATTCATTAGGATTGTGTTTTCGAGCAAATTATTTATCACACTAAAGCTTCTTATCCCACCTAAGAGGTGGGACTATTTTATCTTGTTTGGATGAGATTAAATAATCATATATGACTATTTAATCTGGCGTCTCAAACGCACCTTAAAGTTATTAAAGACTAAAGATCACTTAAATTATGTAATCTAGGCTGTTCGTTGTATTGTGTATGTGAAGTTAATCGTGGAATATTTCATATTTACTATTTTGGTAGTGTTGGTACAATTTGGTATGGTACGGTATACCATAGTAGTACCAATATTTTGGTTTGGTACGGTATACCATTAATATTGATTTTTAGTACCACTATCGTACCATAATATTTTGGTACAGTATAATACCAATGGTATTGTACCATTACCAAACTTTGGTACGATAATTTTGGTAAAAAATGCCACCCTTAATAATAACAGCCAATCAACTATAAATAAGAATAAGACACCCTTATTTCTTATTGGTACCCACAAGGCCACAATAATTTTTCATTTGAATTAAAAAGTAAATAATGTAGCAAAGAAAGCAACATGTTCAGTTAGAGGATGGATATGCTTGACTGCTTGAGTTGAGGATAACCCATATTAAAAACTAAGCCTTCATCAATTTGTGGTTAAGAAAACAAATGCACCCTTGATATAGCAACCCGAGTTTAAAAAAGAATTGAAATGTATGTAAAGAGAGAATATCAGAATAAACACACAGCTATAAAGCACAACATTCAATAAATCTTTAGCTAAAGCCGTTAGAACATTAGATAAATGACACCATTATCAAGCATATAATCAACACATTTTCATTAGCAATTCAATTATTTGAATTAAGATCCATCATCTGTCCTGGTAACTAATAACCAACTAAAATTGTTCTTATACCTAGTTAATAGTTTTGGTTATTTAAATACAAGAAAAAACTTTCTTAACAGCCTAAAAACAAATAATTAGCACAAGAATCATCATTAACATCTATTTCTGCACATTCCTAACCATGACCAAATTGAACAAGAGTTTACCAAAATACCAAATCAACCTTCACACAAGCCTATTGTTAACAGTTAATGAGCAATGATTGTGCCATAATTTACATACCTAATTTGAACCTTAATTTCTAACCTTAAATCACAAATTCACAATGCAAGTTTAGATTAAATCAAAGATTAATCTATAAGGCATATGGTGTAAAAGTGTAAAACAAAGAATAAGGAGAGAAAACTGATAGTTTTTACACTGAATTACTTTAGAGATGAGATTTGAGATTGCCATTTACATTTAATTACTTTAGAGTAGAAGTTTTTAACTTTTTAACACTTTAAGAGTAATATTTTTATAAAAGTAATATATTTAAATTTTTGGTCAGTCATCCGGTATTTAACAACACTATAGAAGTTGCAAACCGCGTCTGCAATCAACTTTTGGTTGGTAACTGACATTGCTATAACTGATCAAATCATGGTCGATCAGTTTACCAACTGAAATTGGATGGTTCGATCGGCTTTTGGTCGGTTTGCTGTATGAAATTGCCAAATCTAGTGACAACTAACTAGAAACGAAGTTTGCACTATCTCTTATTTATGTATAGGAATGGAGAAATTCTTTAGATGATTAGAATTTGAATGGATAGACGTGGCAATTATTTTTGATGCAAATGGTTGCATATATGTGAAAAGTTATACAACTTTTTGGAATTCAAATCCTACAGGTAAAAGTAACGAAGCTTTAGGATTTTACTCAAATTACTCAAATTATTTATCGTCAAATAACTAAATATAATTTAAACAAATAAAATTTTCCAAAAAATTAATTAACGGCCCAAATAATTGAGCTTAAGCCACGATGAGTCATGCCAAGTCAGTCGGCTGGTCTAGATTGGGCATGTGTTTGCGCGTATGGGTCATTTCATAAAAGATGTCCATTCAATTGAAATTAAAATATCAATTACAAAAAGTTAAATAAATAAATTTCAACGTCATAATGCAATATCATTAAAAATAGGGAAAAACATTACAATGAAAGTAAATTATTGCTTTAAAGAGTTCATAGAGATCTAAAAGACACAAACTACATCAAATGTATTATAACATAAGGTTAAACCTATAACATGGGTGGCACTATTTACACACACCAAAACACTCTATAATACTCTAACATTGGCTCAGCTGTATAGGGCTAGGGTAATATGCACTACTCGGTGCAATAGGACCGAATAAATGAGATTGAGTGTTATCAAGTAATTAAAATGGTGTGTGTGATTAGCGCCCACTTATAAAAGTGGAAACATCAAAGGCAAGTTTCAATACAATGCACACTTCGAAACCAAAATAAAGACAAAATATCCTTTTTAAAAAGACCTTAATTTATAAATGCCAAAACACAAACATAAAAAACAAAAATATCTAATTGCTAGAAATATGACAAAGATATTTTTGATAATTTGAATAATGTCACGAATACAAGTAGTTTTTAGTTTCTCATATGTTCCCTTATTGTTTTCATCCTTCTTTGAATTGTACATAAAACTTTTGTTATTGAAAATTCTATTATTTTAAGAATAATTATGATTATTTTAGACTATAATTAATTTAATTACTTACACAATTAGAATAAGTGATACAAAGCCTATGCATCGCACATGTTGTAAACTTGTAATGCAAAATTATTAAAAATAAGGAAAAATATTACAACGAAAGTGAATTATTGCTTCAGAGTTCACAAAAATAAAAAAAGGCACAAAATATATCAAAGGTGTTACAACACAAGGTTAAACCTATAAAAGTGAGAACATCAAAGATAAGTTTCAATATAATGCACACTTTTAAACAAAAATATAGAGAAAATATCCCTTCTAGAAGGATCTTAATTTATAAATGCCAAAACACAAACATAAAGAACAAAACAATTATCCTAGCGAGCAAGTTTAGATATTCATATGTTTAGTTAGATGTTCATCTAAAATAAAATAATTGCTCATCACTACTTTAATCTGTATTGCTCAACAAAAGCCTCCTATGTCTAAAAAAAAAAGAGATTAGTTCAAATTAAGAGCATTTCTAATGACAATGTAAAATTTAATGTATAAATCATATGTATTAACCTAATCTCACATAAAACTTGAATATTAAAAAAAAATATGCTTCAATAATATTTTTATAAAATCTCATTTAAAATTAAAAATAACCAATAAAATACTAACATATTAAAAATGAAATTATGCAAATTATTTATGAAAATGAGTAAAACAACCCACTATGAGAATATTTTTTCCAAAAACATAAATCTAAGGAATAAGATATTAGGAAACCTCGGCCACTTCTTCGATTACAATTTTAGGTCACCAAAAAAAGTACAATTAGGGTTAGGGTTTTAACCGGAGTGCCAATTTGTCCGCCATACTACCTCCCTACTCATTTTCTCTCTCTAGAATGGGTAGGATAGAGAAGATAGGGAGGTTAAAATCAGATCACAGAAACGACGAGGAAGAAGACGAAGAAGAGCAACTGAATCCATTCAACCCTCCAATCGTGCTGTCTAGCGACGACGATGAAGAGGCCAACCAAGACTTGAGCTTGAAAATCGTCGAGAAAGCCATGTTGAGAGCCTGTACTACTACAAGTAATCGAAAATCGGAGAGTGGTAGTGATGGAGAAACTGATGAATTGGTAACAAATGTGAAGGAGGAGGAGGAGGAGGAGGTGGAGGATAAGAAGAAGAGGAGGAAGAAGAAAGAGAAGAAGAAGAAGAAAGAGAACATTAAATCGCAAGATGTTGATACTGTAAGCACCTAATTTGGTTTTAATCACTTGTTTGTTTGATTGGTTGCTCGGGAAACTTCGATTCGGTGAAATTATTATTTCCATTCATACGTATATATTATGCCAAAAGGCGCCATCAACAATTCAAAAAGCATCTTAAATCTCAGCCGCACAATTCTTTATGGTTATACATTTTTAAGATTCGAAAACCATTGCCCGCCCCTTATTATATAGACGCGTATGTATATCCTGATTTTCAAAATAGAGTTTTCGTTATTTTGTAATAATGTTTTAGTGATTAGAGCAGGGCTTTTTTTGCACTGAATGCTAAAAGACTGAATTTTGAATGGTTTGAGTTGTGGAACTTGAAATGGTAATTTCACATGGAAAGTTTGAACTCATCAACTTATGATTCAACCTCATAACGTGAACTATAAGAGACTCCTAGTGTGAATTTCCTAATTTAGGATTTTAAGAACAAACCAAACCTTGATCTAAATGAGAACTCAATGAAATTTTGTTCTTGTTTTAGTGATTAGAGCAGGTGTTTTTTGGCCACTGAATGCTAAACACTGAACTTTGAGTGGTTCGTTTTGTTCGTTATTGGAAATCGAAATGGTACTTCACATGGAAAGTTTGAGCCTTATCAACTTATGATTCAACTTGATAACATGAACTATAAAAGACTCGTAGCGCGAGTTTACTAATATAGGATTCCAGGAACGAACCAAAATTGGAACCAAATGAGCACTCAATGAATGTTTAATGTTGCGTGGAACCTCTGAACAATGTGTTTGAGTTTATTGAATATATGACATTTTATAATTTTACCCTTAGTATACGTCAAATACTTAATGAATAACAAGAATAGGGTATGAATAACAAGAATAGGGTACTATTGGAATAAAATTTCATTAAAATGAAATTAAGCATTGAGTGCATGACTTGCCTCTTAATGTTGAATTTCTATCCAATTCAACATTAAGAAATGAGAAAACATGCACCAATTCTCCCTTTTAATGCCGAATAGACTTCCATACAACATCAAGAGGTAAAAACAAACATAACGTTCATTGATTTGCATAGTTGGATTTGCATGGTTACTTGCTGTTATTTTGGTTTTAATTTCAATATTGAACTTGTAAATTGTTTTTTTCCCAAATCAAAAGGATTCTTCATAATTTTAGCAATCTCTTATAATATTTGTTTGACTTGCACTAGGTTGATGTTTTGACTGAAGCTGAGAAGGAAAAGAAACGCGAAATAGGGGTTGATGAGACAGTAGAAATAAATCCTGTTGAGAAATCTGATAACGTGGTGCTACGGAAGCTACTTGTGAGTTGAAGTAATATGTTTGATGTTATTTTGAGAAACAGAATTCCATATAAAGGCTTAGCTGGTATATCTGTTTATGCATTATTCTCTCAGCGGGGCCCCAGGTACTTCGATCCTCCAGATAGTGGCTGGGGAGCATGCTATAATTGTGGTGAAGAAGGTCATACGAGTGTGAATTGTACGTCAGCTAGGCGCAAGAAGCCTTGCTTTGTTTGTGGGAGTTTGGATCATAACGCGAAGCAGTGCACTAAGGTTTGTGAAGGATTATGGATAAATACACCTTTTGTTTAGGGCCTTTTATCTCCGAAATGTGATAATTTTAATTTTTAGATAAGGTTTTACATAAAGTTTGTCAAAATTAGCTAGCAGGTTGTTTAGTGTTTATTTGGATTGGCTTAGTTGATTTGATTATTGTTTCAAATCATGTTTCTTTATTCTCTTGGATTTGTCCATTGACAAAATATTTCACTCTGAACAATTATTTTCTAGTTATGAAGTCCATATTGCAAGTCCTACCTTTTTTTGTGTATAACAATGACGCTCCTAAATAAAGAACTCCATTGAAAATTCACTTGTGCACTTCAGATTATTTGCATGCTTGTGAGAGGGTATTAATGTCTATCAGTGGCTATCACGGGAGAACTGGTGCTGTCCTACACCAGAACATAGCAAGGCTGTACTAGCCTACTAAGGCTAAGCAATCATCTTAGCGTTGTTTGATTTTCATTTATTCATAGTAGGCTTGTTTTAGAAGGTTAGTAGTCAGTTTATACCTGCTTAAGTGTTTTTATTTTATTTTATTTTATTTAAGAGTCACACTTAAGAAAGGGCACTAGAGCTGTTCTTTTGGGCAATACTAAACTGGCTGTTAATCTGATCGTGAAACAACAAATCTCATCTTATCCCGAAAGAACTAATAAATTTACGACAAAACTCTGGATGTCAGATTGTCAGCATGTTGGACAATAACATTTATTTTGACACATTAAGAGTAGTTCTATTTCTTTGTTATTTTGGATATGTTCTGAACTTTTCTTGGTGTCAAGTGGCTATTTAGACCATTTTGTTGGGACATCTTGTCACTTATATTGTTTGTACGCAATTTTCAGTAGTCAACTAGTCACCCTAGGCCACATGGGATTCCAATTGAGAGAGAGAGTACATTAACTGTTGATTTTGGCTGGAATCTGGTTTCTTCACTTGTTTTTTTTTTTTTTGATAAGAAACAGAAATTTCATTGCCACTTCAAAAAAGAGAGATTACAAGATAATGTTGAGGGGACAAGGCGTCCCCATTAGGTTTCTTCACTTCTGTTTTCTTCGTTGACAATACACAAAATTACCAAACACTATGGAAATAGCGCCGAGGTGGATTACCCGTGTCGGGCCCTTTTCGGACACTTAAGTGCATAATATACGTAGAGACTAGAGAAGTACTTAGTTATTTTGGATTTTGATTTTTAGTATTCAATCTAGTACTAGTGCTTTTGATGGATTTAAGACTTGTTATGTTCTACGTGCATTGATGATATATTTGACCTACAATATAACTTTTTATGTGCATATATGAAATTTTTATTATTATAAAAAAATTGCCGGCTCTTCCTTCACTACTTTTTTTAAACATGCATCAATGTTTTCTTCGCACCTTCACTGAATGATGGATTTGGAGACCACTTGAGCTATCTGAAGTGCTGTCTCAAATCTGAGAATAGACAACACGAACAGTGTAGACTAAGCCTCAAGTGATGGGTATAAATTGCAATGGCTCCTGTATGCTCACATGGTTAGTGTTGGGTGCTTTTTGGGTTTTCCATGGAATAATATTCTTTGGATTGTGGGTAAGAAATCTTTTCCATGAAAATAAGAACAAAAGGAGAATGTCTCACCAAATCACGATCTTTTTCTTTTACAAGTTTTCGTAAGAATTGGTGTTGTTTTAAATCATTTTCCAACATATATCTTTTCTCCCACTGCTGTTATCTCTCATTTAATTTTTAAGTGGAAGAAGTGGAAACTGGGTCTGCTCTTGCTAAATTTTTTTGTGATAGATGATTTGGCAGAGATTCCTATATGGGAATATCTATTCCTGTTTGATGTGTGGCTTTGATACTATTTGTTGGAATTGAACCTATTTTTTTATTTTTCTAAATTTTCTGCAGGGGCAAGATTGCTTTATATGCAAAAAAGGAGGTCATCGTGCAAAAGATTGCCCCGAGAAATACACTTCTTCTCCGAGCAACAAGATTTGTTTGAAATGTGGTCAGTCTGGACATGAAATGTTTTCATGCAAGAATGATTATTCCCCTGATGATCTCAAGGTTCGTATACTACTGGTGTACTATTTACCACTTCGCTCATGTTTATACTTGCAAAATAATGTGCATGTATATTGCATAAGACTTTAAGTTACTTTGTCTTATCCAAATCTTCCTGTCTAATTGTTTAATCCTTTGTAATTTGGTTTTGAAACTTAATCAGGAAATACAATGTTACATGTGCAAGCGTTTTGGCCATCTTTGTTGTGTTAACTATACTGGTTTGCTTCCAAGAGAAATTTCTTGTTACAGATGTGGTCTGTTGGGCCATACTGGTTTGGTAAGTTGCTCAATATTTAAATATGCTTAACCGTTTAGATCATTTGATTCATATCCACCAGGACGCTTTTTTTGTTTGTTTGTTTTAGATATGTATATTTACATACACGTGTGTATATATATGTATTTCCATTGGTGCAAGTGTCAATCGTCCTTGAAATTTTATATTTTCCTTATATTTCCTCTCCCAAATTAAGCACTTTTCCTCTTATTTTAGAAGAAGCGGACTCTTAATTGGGGACGTAGGTAGTATTATTTATAAGTTGAAGTTATTGTTTCGTTACTGACATAGGCAGGTAATCTTCTTCAAAGTGAAATATTTGCAAAAAGGTGCAATCAAAATTCAATTTTGAACTAGATTAGAACAATGATTTTTTAGCTATATATGTTGATAAACAACAAATAAAGAGCTAAAAGCAATAAAAGCCTCCGTATATTTTCCCAAAATCAAACAGAATTCCCTTCATCCACTTCTAGATGTACATGATTCAAAATATAATCATTTTTTACTTTTTTTTTTGATAGGAAACAAAACTTATATATATAATAATCAGAAAGATACAAGGCAAATGGTTCTAAAATAACAGAGGATAAGGCATCCACCGATATTACATCCTTATACCAAAATCAAAAACTAGGAAAACCAAAAAATGAGCCAACAGAAAGAACTACACACCTTGATTTGCTACCAGTAGTGCTACTCCCATGAGCAGAAATTGAGGTCGGACGAGGTGATTTACTGTAACTACAACTTGTCATGAAATTTACCCCTATCAACAAACATCCGCCCACTTCTGGTCATAAACTCAACAGTAGGTTGTACAAAAGTCTTTCTTCAATTCCTCCTCATTTGATAAGCAACTTGTAAGCATCAGCCATACGTACAGCCTGCTTGTAGCCAATCCACAAGAGGGCTATGGATTTAATCCTTGTCAGTACATTGAGATTATAATATCTTCATTCTGAGGGAATTCGGACCGTGTGGCCTAACTATAGAATTCTGCAATCTACTTGTCGACAGATTTTGTGCCCTGTATCAACTGCGTGAATTGGAAGTGAGCTCGCTCTTTGTAATTTGGCAGTACAAAGTAGCGAATTAGGGCGGGCCTCATGTCTTCCCATGTTCTGTTGGCGGCATAATGGGTCTGCTTATATTTTGTCTATCATATTTGTGCTGTTCCTTTCAATTTGGCTTCTGCAAAAACCACCTCCTTTCATTAATTAAGTGGTACCATCGAATAAAGCTCTCTAGACTAGAGCTATGGACCCAATCAACAAAGACTTCAGGGCTGTGGTTCCCATGAAAGTCTCCAACTTCCAACTTAGCACCTTTATCTATGTCAGCTAATCTGGTTTCTACTGGCTGGTTCGCTTGTGGCAAAGTGACATGGTTAGGAACCTGTGGAATGCCTGAAGCCGTTGGACCCAAGTACCCAACTCTCTCATCTTCTCTTTCTCCTTTTGAGCTGAGAGAAGTGTTTGCATGCTTGCCTTTATCTCATCCATTTCTGCTTTTATTTTCACCATTGCTTTCTTAATTTCCTCTTGATCTTGAGCCAAACTTTTGACCATTGAATTTAATTCAGCGTTTGAAACCATGGTGAAAGAAAATAGGTAAAAAGGTGATGGACACTTGAGTTGGGTGTATGATATTGATGGTGGACAGATTGCTGATGGTGATGAAGAGAAGTGAAAAACAAATATGAAATAGATGGAGCTAGGATAAGAGAGAGTCAGACCCAAATTTATTCAGACCCTTTCACTCTGATACCAATTTGATGTAGAACAGAGAGGGGAAGAGAACAAGGAGGAAGATGACTGGAGAAAAGGGAAACTAAACTCAATACTCTCAATTCAATTCAAATTCAAGCTGCCTCCATCACATACTAGCCCACCTTATATAGGCGTGCTATATTTAATTATACTAAATTAAATCCCTATATTACATCTCCAAATCAAATCTCCATAATGTCCATCAAATCCACAAGACATTTCTTACTATCATAATTATTTCCCTTTGGCATAAATCAAGACTTACAATATCTTTATTTTAATTGTCTTGCCTGCACTAGTTTGTTTTTACTTTTCACTGAATAGGGTTTAACTATGTTGGGTTGGGTTTTTAGAGAAAG
Organism: Lonicera japonica; assembly: GCA_021464415.1. NCBI lineage: Eukaryota > Viridiplantae > Streptophyta > Magnoliopsida > Dipsacales > Caprifoliaceae > Lonicera > Lonicera japonica. The sequence continues at coordinate 80,907,496 of CM038464.1, read as the reverse complement.
AATGGGCACTGGATTTTTTTTTTTTTTGGGTTTCTTATTGCAATTTCTTGTCATTTGTTTTGCATTTACCTACCATATAGAGGAGGTATAACATAATATATCTAAATCCAGCTGGCATAAACAAAATATATATCTGCTTAGAATATATCTTATTTTTGGATTCAGGTCCAAAATTTTGCTTTAAATATGCCCATGTTCTAAAAATTGCTACGCCGTCTTAGGTCACGAGGTGGTGACTAGGCTGACTAGCATCTAGGGATTAATCGGGGATTAGTCTGGAAGACTAAATTTATATTTTTATATATTATTTGTAATAAGATAATATTAATAATATATAAGACATTAAACAAGGGCCAAATATTTATATGGCTTAGAAGACCCAACACAAGGGAGACGGTGGGATGCTGGATGTGTGAGGTTAAAATTGGGCTGGGAATTAAAAAAGACACAGCCTTGCACTATTTGCTACCTTTGGTCAAGGTGAGAAATAAATAAAGATTAATCAAATCCACATGATCTTATTTTATTTGAGAGGGGCGGCAACTACAAAGAGTCTTTAGTTTGCTGATTTGGGCCATCATTAATCGTACAAAGTCTTTAGTCCACTTATCCTCCTCTTCAATCATACAAAGAACCTTTAGTTCGCCGATTTGGGCTGACCGCAACGATTAAGACGATATCACAGCGTTCCTTTGGCGCCGATTAATCGGACCTAGGCACCGATTTCTAGAACACTGAAATATGATGCAGCAGGCTGTCTCATAAAATTATGTGCTCCTATTTTAGAAGGGTGTGTCTATTATGTGCTCTCTTGCACTCCAAACTATCTTTAGTGACACTTTATAAATATATTATCTTTTGAGACATATTTTTTTTATCATGGAGGGTACTTTTTGGTTATAGTCATTTGGAGTGATAATAGAAATATCCTCTTAGAGTTCAAATATGCATCAAGATGAGCTGTCATTTGGTGTATGTTCAATAAGAACTTCGATAATGATAGTAATTAATTGAATGCTGAGCTTCTCTTATGTTTGAGTAATTTGTGCTTCATTATTGCTTTTGCAGGCATGCTCAGGTTCTCATGCGGAGACCCCAGGTACGGGGTCAATTAGTTCATGCTACAGGTGCGGTGAAGAAGGGCATTTTGCACGTGAATGCACAAATTCAACCAAGGTATATTCACAGAACTCGATCCCTAGATGATATATTGTGATTGAAACAATCTTACTCAATAGCCCTGTTTCAAAAAGGCGGTTCCACTTTGACTTTGGCACATTTTAAGGAAACATTAGTCTCAACTTAATCAATGGTCAAGAATACAACTCATTTTCAATTGTGAGATTTGGTACATTGATTATGTCCCAACAATGAAATGAGAATCAATTTCAGACATCCTGAAAAGAAAAGTCGGACCATCTTTCTGAGACGGAGGGAATACCTCTCTTCACAATGCCTCCCGTTGCACACTTGCACCCTTGTTTTTACATTCTTTTCATAATGATATTTGAGTTTCTCCAGAGTGCTAAGAGGAACCGTGAATCGTCCAATCCAACAAGGAGATCTACAAGAGAAAATAGAGACAATTCGGAAGCCAGATCCTCCCCTAACGCTCTTGGTAAGGCACGGAAAAGGAAAAAAAAACAATACGAACGAGAATTTGGTACGCCTCAATCAAAACAATGGGGTGGTTGGAACACCGAGGATACTGAATATACAATTCCACCTAAATCGAAACGGAGGGGTGGTTGGATAACTGAAGATCCTGAAGACTTTCCCCGTAGAAAATCCAAAGCGAGCGGTTGGGGATCCCCTTCAACACCAACTAATAGAAGTAATAAGATGTATAACTCAAGTGCCGGTGGTCACGCTTCAAGTTCGCATTCTAGAAAAGGTCACAAGATTCATTTTGGGAGTCCAGCTCCGAGTTCTTCTAGGTCGTATCAGCACAGATTTTCGGCGTCAAGATTTGGCAATTCTAGTGGTGATGGGACGAGGAGGAATTATGATTGGTAGCTAAACCACCCCCCTTCGCTCCCCCTCCCTCCTCTCCACCTACCAACCCCCAATCACCCTACTAAAAATGCACACATACCCTGAGTAAAATTACATAGGCAAAGGTTATCGACAGATACTACATTGGCAAAGCTGTGTCACTTTTTGGTGATGGGCAGTTACGAGCTGGGTTAGATGAATGAATGTTGGGAGATACATGGATTTTTCAAATTGGGCTGCTATTAAGCTAATGATCAGAGTGTTATTCATATTTATTTTTCAAATGCTAGTGTTATAGACTGGGCAAAAGGTAGGTTAAATGTTGTTTCTTTTCTTTTTGGTGCAAAGTTTCTTAGAAGCAAATGCTCTTCTTTGGGTGCAATTTGTATGACCCAAATATGTTGTGCTTTTAGTTTATTGGGAGCATGATTTGGTCAAGTGTACTGGTCAGTTTATTTGAAGAGTTTAGTGGTTATCTTTCTTATCCTTGGGGGAGTTTCACTTGTACTATTTCTTTTCTTTTATTTTCACCTTTTCTCATGAATTATGTACTATTTATTATTGAATTCTTACTTATTCATCAAAAGAGAAAGGATAACTGATATTGTTCTCGTGTTTCTCCACTCTTATGCATTAATTTTGTTTTTGGAAAGCATTTTTGTGAGGTTTACTTAGTTTGTGAGGTAAACCTCTTTCTGAAGTTAAAAGACTGAAGGGAAAGGAATCTTGCTATTTAAGAATTAAGGGGACAATCCTATGCAAAACTGTGTTTGGTTTGTGAAAAAAAGTACAAGACAATGTGTTTGATTCGTATTGTAATGTTTGCTCGTGTTTGACAGTGTTTTGGACACTTGGACCGTCGAATGGTTTTGGCGTGGTCCCCAATATGGACTGTGGTGGACAACGCGATTGGTAAGGCCTAGTGAAATAAAAAGGTTAGTGTGTTTGTGTTTCACATACTTTCAAAAATGCATATTAAATAGAAGAGTACACATATTTGCCCCCCAAAATTAGGTTCAGTTTCAACATTCAACCCAACTTAACTATGTTTCAAGTTTTAAACAATGCCTTTCGTCTATTTGGGACGTGCAAGTGTGATGGTAAATGATCATGTGCAAAGAACACGATTGTTTTCAGGAGCATTTATGTTGAACCAAAAATCTCTCACACTCCCACCAAGGCACTCAAGACAACCACCATATCCCACCCCCTCTCTCAAAACATCCACCACCATGCCCTTAACCAATAACAGCAGTTGTCGCTGCCGATTGTGCACAGCCACTGCGAATCTGTCCAAACTCCCCCATGGGTTTTCTCCGCAACCACCCCATTTCTTCTCTCTTATCGGTCAAGCAGCATTATAGGAACTGAAAATATAGAAATATATCACACCACCATTTATGATATAATAATGTATCAACCATCCAATATGTCAGAAATCTCTCTTTTCTTGATTAAAGAACATAAATTGTAAATATACGTTTATAATAAACAATTGAAAGAGTGATACGGAATTAATCAAATGGCGGTAAACTCCACGAACTCTTTATCATCCCCTAGAGCATGCAAGGTTTCCGGATAAAGGCAAACCTCAATATCTACGCTCCCTTCTTCCACCCCAGGCGCAACCGTTATTTTCCCATCACCCTTGTTTGCCATACCACTTCGCATTGCCAGCGGTTTCCCCCAACCAAAGTCATTGCCGTACATATTAAACCGCTGTGAACTGCCGACGTGCAAACTACTGTTATGCAGTACATCACCCGCTCTCACTTGCTGGGGATTTTTCACCCAGCTCGTATAAGATTTCATCACCTCTTCATTGGTTTGGGAAGCAACAGCGTTATTCATCTTCCATGCGGCCCAACCTAATCCGTGCATGAGCAACTCTTCTGCTGTGGTTGCTACCGACTTTATATTTAATGCAACTCCAAAATACTCTTCCGGCAGGGGAGGGGATAACCTATACATGGTTGGAATTAGAAGTTGTGGGACATATATATGAAATTGGATGAACCAACATAAATTTTTCTTTATCTTTTTAGTCTATTTATATATAAACCGAAAGGTGTTCCATTAGGTTATGACACCAATTTATGGGTGTATTTCCTATTTTGCATGTATTTATTTTTTAAATAAAAAAATGATTAGATGAACTCAAGCATGTGAAGAGAGATCTTGCCATTTGGCTACTTACGTTACGCATATAAAAAAAGAGTGCATATGCATTACGTACTAAATATTTATTAAATAAAAAAGGAAGGGATAAGTAAGTTCTACTTTATAACATATTTAATTTAGAGCTAATTTAGCCAAATTTTCAAAAACGAGTGGTAAATTATAAAATTGCTTTTTAATTTCGGTCACTAAATTTTTTAGACGAAAAAACCATTGAAGTCTGATGTTTTTCACGTGGTAAGCCAAAATTACATTAAAACCGTTGGATTATAATACCTTTTTTTTCCGTCGGTAACAAAATTATATAAAATGACAAATATATATATATATATATATATAAACATGATGATTTTAGTCACTAAATCCCTTCGCTCTTGAAACTTAAAATAAAATAAAATATTAATAATCTTGACCCTTCAATTTTGGGGAAAAAATTGGTTGGATAATTATTTTTCCTACATTTATTATTATTTTTTAATTTTAATATAATACTAGAAGCTAGTACTTAGTAGAATAATAATAACTTATGACAATAATACTTTCTTCAGCAATAATTTTTCTCATAATTAGTGTATATTTGTTAAGTCCAAATTAGTTTACCCTCTTCTTTATTAAAGTTACGTTGTTTTCGCGAGATTTTGATATATGATTTTGTAAATCATGTGATTTACATAATTCATGACTATTTTGTTGGGATAAATCTTGATATTTTAAAATTCTGTCAAATTTTGAAATCCTGCGTTGAATTATGCCGTTTAAAAAATTGGGATTTTGAATGCTAGGTCATGATTAACAGATGAAGGATAAAGTCCTTTATATATATATATATCCAGATCGCTAAACTCCTTTATCTATACTTTTATACTATATATATTTTTGAAACATGTACAATATTTTGTAAATTCATAGACCTACCGCAAACTCTTTTATCAATATCTATTAAACACATTGAGAGAGTTTGTTATGTATATAAAATTAGCCAGTTACTATGAACAGCACACATTTAATTACCACTAGATCATTGTCAATATATACTTTTAACGTAAATAAATATATAAGTATCCTATTGAACAAACGTAGAGGCGGTAGAGCCTACCTTCTTCTTGTGTCCATTAGTAGATGGAAACTAATCTCTTGGTTGGCATGAACATGGCGACAACGTGTAACAGCTAGCCACAAATGAGCGAGAATTGCTTGTAGAGACGAGATTCGATCCGTTTTCATTTCATCATTGGCCTTGGCTTTGAGTGTAGCAATTTTCTCTCTGGTAAAATGAAATACCCTTTCTTTAAGTGGTGTTACTAGTTTCGACGACATATCGTCGATCAATTGTTGGTGAGATAACGGAATGCGAATCGGACAACTAACGTCGTTAGGAAACCAACGATTTAATACTGGGGGTCTTGATATGCAATCGAGACCCCGCGATATTTCAGACCAAGAATTGAAGAAATGCCAAAAAGATGTCCCATCCACCACCATGTGATTCATTGTGCAGCCGATGAAGATGCCATCGGAAAGCTCGGTTACTTGTACTGCAAGCAAAGGATTTGATACGCCTTCATGGTCGAGAACTCCATTTAGTGGGAAAAAAGAGTGGACAATCGAAGGAACGTACACTGGGTCTAGAATATCGGATATGGTAAGGTGGCAACTAACTGCAGCGTGGATGAACTGCGCGCCAGCATTGTTACAATCAATGAAGAAAGAGGTGGTGTTGCCGTTTGTGGTGGTAGCAAGGCGTCCGGCAAGAGGGTAAAAGAAGTCTAATGCGCGAGCGAGTGATGTTTTTAAGCGATTGATTGTGTCTTCTAAATTGGGGTTTTGGTGTGGTTTTGGTTTGGGGAATAAAAGTCCCTTTTGGTTGTAGTTGACCAGGAGAAGTCGAAGGTCCCAAGGAGTTAAATCAATCCTTTGAGTTGAATTGTTGAGAATTGGTGCTGTTTTTGGATAAATGTCACATTTATAGATGATATGAATTTCAGCCATTTCTCTCTTGAGGGGAAGCTGTGGTGAGGATGACTCTTAATAGCTCACCTTATCTTGGGGAGAGCAACTTCAATTGAGGGTCCCAATATTTGAATGGTGAAGATAAAAAGTTTTTTTAATGTATACCATCACGACCACATACATGCTTTATGATAGTCGTACATCAAGTTTAAACAGTAGGTCAGTAGCATATGTGGTGAGATTAAATTTTAAGAATGCTTTTATTATTACCCATGTTTAAATAGTAGTAAAATGGGCATAAGGTCAATTACCTTGAGCTTTCAAAATTTTGTACTTTTTAAGGGTCTCAAATTGCGGTATTCATGTATATTAATTTTTTTTAAGTTGGAGATATTGGCTCCCTAAAAACACTTAATAACATTACCACTTTCATTCGGTCCCTTGCAACCAAGTAAAGTGTCGGTTACTCAGTTCTTGAGGGTCAAGTATAAACCTATATACTCGATTTTTAACAACCGAATAAAGCATTATTAAGTTTATACTCAATCTTTCATAACCGAATAACATATACTTTACTTGGTTGTGAATGACCGAATGAAAAGCGAGAGTGACTTTAAGAAATATCGGAGGTGCCAATATCTCGATCTTTTTTTAATATAATGTTAAATATAAATATGAAACATCCATGTAAAAAATTAAAGTACTGGATGTAGAATTGGTCCAGCGGCTGAAAGTGCAAGTGGATACATATGCTGGCAACCCAGATTCCAATCTCTTTCCCTAACTTGAATTTGAATTAAAAAGAAAAAAAAGAAAAAAAGGAAAAACCGTTGACCAAGTGACAATTAAATAAAAGAAAATTGGAGAAATACAAACCGTCACATTCCAAAAAAGAATTAAGAATCTAATTGTATATACATAAAATGGAAGAAGTAAAAGTATTAATGTACTTTTTATTTAGAATTTGATATGTGTCACCTTAATTATTCACTAATTAATTAGGCAATAAATAACATACTTAATACCATACTTTAATAAATAATTAATTATTCACCTTAATAAATAATTATAGTATTCATTATAATTATTACCTATACTTACTATATAGTATCATGGAAGAAGTAGATACATTAATTATTTTTCTTATATTCTTGATTATAGTAACATTAATTACTTATTAATTGGTTTTTTATATTTTTAATGCATAATAAAATAATAATTATTATTATAATATTAGAAGTAACATCATTTATTATACTATTTTTTAAAAATGTGTTAAAATTAATATTCTTAATTTGCCATAGCAAATGAGTTGTATTATCAACCATTAATTATATTGAAATTAATGTCTTCTTGAAAATTATAAAGCAAAAGTTGCAAAATTATTTTTAAACGGAAGCAATATATATTTTATTCTTCCTGCACAACATATTTAAGCCAATTATTTGACAAAGGTATAAAGACAAACACTACTAAAATTGCATATTTAAGCCACCTATTTGCTTAGTTTGTCGGGAATTAAAAAGGGGGATGTGAGACAAACCTCTTTTTGAAGTAGAAGACTCAGGGACATGAACCTTGCTATTTAAGAATTAAGGACAATCGTACACAAAACTGTGTTGAGTGTTTGGTTTGTGAAAAAAAGTACAAGACAGTGTGTTGGAAACTTGGACCGTCGAATGGTTTTGGCGTGGTCCCCAATATGGACACCGGTGGACAACGCGATTCGTAAGGCCAACTGAAATAAAAAGGTTAGTGTTTTGTGTTTCACGTACTTTAAAAAATGCATATTAAATAGAAGAGTACACATTTGCCCCCCAAAATTAGGTTCAGTTTCAAAATTCAACCCAACTTCAATATATATCTAGTTTCACTTTAAACTATCTTCCAAGTTTTAAATTACCCTTCCATGTATTTGGGACGTTAAGTGTGATGGAAAATGATCGTGTGCAAAAGAACATGATTGTTTTCGGGACCATTTATGTTGAACCAAGAAGTTCTCCCACACTCCCACCAAGGCACTCAGACACCCACCATATTGCATCCCCCCTCTCAAAATACCCACCACCAAGCCCTAACCAATCACAGCCGTTGTCGCTGCTGATTGTGCACAGCTGCTGCGTATCTCTGTCCAAACTTTCCCATAGGAACTCTGAAAATATAGAAATATATCACAACACCATTTATGATATGCATTAGCCATCCAATATATCAGAAATCTCTCTCTTTCTTGATTAAAGAACATAAATTGTAAATATTCATTCATAATAAACAATCGAAAGAGTGATACAGAATTAATCAAATGGCGGTAAACTCCATGAACTCTTTATCATCCCCTAGAGCATACAAGGTTTCCGGATATAGGCAAACCTCAATATCTCCATGAACTCTTTATCATCCCCTAGAGCATACAAGGTTTCCGGATATAGGCAAACCTCAATATCTACACTCCCTTCTTCCACCCCAGGCGCAACTGTTATTTTCCCGTCACCCTTGTTTGCCATACCACTTCGCATTGCCAGTGGTTTCCCCCAACCAAAGTCATTGCTGTACATATTAAACCTCGGTGAACTGCCGACGTGCAAACCACTGTTATGCACTAAATTACCCATTCTCACTAGCTTGGGATTTTTCACCCAGCTCGTATAAAATTTCATCACCTCTTCATTGGTTTGGGAAGCAACAGCGTTATTCATCTTCCATGCAGCCCATCCTAGTCCACGCATGAGCAACACTTCTGCTGTGATTGCTACTGGCTTTGGATTTAATGTAACTCCAAAATACTCTTCCGGCAGGGGAGGGGATAACCTATACATGGTTGGAATTACAAGTTGTGGAACATATATATGAAATTGGATGCACCAACATAAATTTTTCTTTAGCTTTTTAGTCTATGTATATATAAACCGAAAGGTGTTCCATTAGGTTATGACATCAAATTATGGGTGTATTTCGTATTTTGCCTATGTGTTTATTTTTTCACTAAAAAATGTTTGGATGGACTCGAACCCGTGAAGAGGGATCTTGTCATTTGGCTATTTGCGTTATGCGTATAAAAAAAGAGTGTGCATATGTATCATGTACCAAGTATCTAGTAATTAAAAAGGGGACTATTATTTACAGCCCCCCCAATTTAGTCACTAACACCACCTTTGTCACAAACACTCATGTCAATTTTTAGTCACTAACACTCTCCACCCAATTAAAAGTTAATACAAACATTAATTAAAAATAAAACTACTTAATATTGAAAAAGAAAGAAGTCATTTACGTCTCTCACCTATTGACAAGATAGTTGATTCACACACACTCACTCCACATCAGGTGAATGTGTTGTAAGTGACTCGCCTAATATAAGGCAATGGAGTGCGGAGTATACTGGAATATTTCTAAATTAGACCACCTAATGATAGGTGAGTGGATTCGCACACACTCACCCCACATCAGTTGAATGTGTTGTAAGTGACTCACCTAATAACACACACTCGTCTCACATGGGTTGAGTGTGTCTGTGCACACTCGCCTTATTTAAGAAGAGTTATAACTAGATTACTCTCCTTATATAAAGTGAGTCAAGCCTGGACAGAACACATTTTATACTCTGTTATGGGGATTACATCTTTGTTTCAATTTGAATGTTGTAGAATGATGCATGAAAGTTAATATACATATTAATACACTAATAATAACAATTATAATACATGTTTAGCTTCATTTTGGAGTAGAATTTCACCAACAACTTTTTCTTAAACTTCTTCTTTCTCCACCATCTCATGAACAATGCTTCTTATTTATTATAATCCAAGCTTCAAACTTTCAATCAATAATATTTGTGCTTCGATTTGGTTATGATTTCTTGATTTGGAGAGCTCAAATGATAAAGAAGTGAGTCTCTTCTCTCTCTATCGTTTTACTTGAAATAATGGAATGTGATTGTGAATGGGGAAAAAAATGGGAGATATAGGTTTAATTATTTAGGTTAATGTTAGATTAGTTTATTAAAAATGAATAAATAGATAGGTTAATATTTTAACCATTGGGTAAATAAGTTAAGTGATGGTTAAGTGAGAGGGTGTTTGCGACAAAAAAAGTAGAATGTTGAAATGTGTTTTTTATCAAATTATAGATAGTGGTGTTAGTGACAAAATTGAGAGGCGTAAATATTAGCCCCTATTAAAAAAGGAGAGGATAAGTAAGTTCTAGTTTATAACATATTTAATTTAGAGCTAATTTAGCCAAATTTTCAAAAATAAGTGGTAAATTATAAAATTGTTTTTTAATTTCGGTCACTAAATTTTTTAGACGAAAAAACCATGGAAATCTGATATTTTTCACGTGGTAAGCAAAATTACATTAAAACCGTTGGATTATAATACCTTTTTTTTTTTTGCTTGCCAGTAACAAAAAGAGCACATTATCACTAAATCATTGTCAATATATGCTTTTAATGTAAATAACTATTAAGTATCCTATTGAGCAAACGTAGAGACGTAGAGCCTACCTTCTTCTTGTGTCCATTAGTAGATTGAAACTAATCTCTTGGTTGGGATGAACATGGCGGCAACGTGTAACAGCTAGCCACAGATGCGCAAGAATTGCTTGTAGAGACGAGATTCGATCCGTTCTCATTTGATCATTGGCCTTGGCTTTGAGTGTAGCAATTTTCTCTCTGGTAAAATGAAATACCCTTTCTTTAAGTGGAGTTACTAGTTTTGACGACATATCGCCGATCAATTGTTGGTGAGATAATGGAATGCGAATCGGACAACTGACATCGTTAGGAAACCAACGATTTAATACCGGGGGTCTCGATATGCAGTCGAGACCCCTCGATATTTCGGACCAAGAATTGAAGAAATGCCAAAAAGATGTCCCATCCACCACCACGTGATTCACTGTGCAGCCGATGAAGATGCCATCGGAAAGCTCGGTAAATTGTACAGAAAGCAAAGGATTTGATATGCCTTCATGGTTGAGAACTCCATTTAGTGGGAAAAAAGAGTGGACAATCGAAGGAACGTACACCGGATCTAGGATATCGGATATGGTAAGGTGGCAACTAAGCGCAGCGTGGATGAACTGCGCGCCAGTATTGTTGCAATCAATGAAGAAAGAGGTGGTGCTGCCGTTTGTGGTGGTGGCAAGGCGTCCGGCAAGGGGGTAAAAGAAGTCTAATGTGCGAGCGAGTGATATTTTTAAGTGATTGATAGTGTCTTCCAAATTGGGGTTTTGGTGTGGATTTGGTTTGGGGAATAAAAGTCCCTGTTGGGCGTAGTTGATCAGGAGAAGTCGGAGGTCCCAAGGAGTTAAATCAATCCTTTGAGTTGAACTGTTGAGAATTGGTGCTGTTTTTGGATAAATGCTACATTTAGAGATGATGCGAATTTCAGCCATTTCTCTCTCTTGAGGGAAAGCTGTGGTGGTGGATGACTCCATCCTCTCTTAATTGCTCACCTTATCTTGGGGAGAGGAACTTCAATTGAGGGTCCCAACATTTGAAGGGTGAAGATAAAAAAGTATTTTTAATGTATACCATCCCGACCACATATATGCTTTATGATAGTCGTACATCAATTTTAAACAGTAGGTCAATAGTATATGTGGTGAGATTAAATTTTAAGAATGCTTTTATTATTATCCATGTTTAAATAGTAGTAAAATGAGCATAAGGTCATATTGGTCCCCTAAAAACACTTAAATAACATTTTTATTTTTATTTGGTATTTTGCAATTAAGTAAAGTGTCGATTACTTAGTTCTTGAGGGTTGAGTATAAGCTTATATACTCGATTCTTAACAACCGAATAAAGCATTATTAAGTTTATACTCGGTATTTCATAACCGAATAACATATACTTTACTCGGTTGTGAAGGATCGAAAGAAAAGCGAGAGTGACTTTAAAAAATATCGGATGTGCCAATATCTCCATCTTTTTTTAAAATAATGTTAAATATAAATATAAAACATCCATATAAAAAATTAAAGTACTGGACGTAGAATTGGTCCAGCGGCTAAAAGTGAAAGTGTATATATTTGCTGGCAACCCAGATTCCAATCTCTTTCCCTAACTTGAACATGCATTAAAAAGAAAAAAAAGAAAAACCATTGATCAAGTGACAATTAAATAAAAGAAAATTGGAGAAATACAAACCGTCACATTCCAAAAAAACAATTAAGAATCTAATTGTATATACATAAAATGGAAGAAGTAAAAGTACTAATGTACTTTTTATTTAGAATTTGACATGTGTCACCTTAATTATTCACTAATTAATTAGGCAATAAATAATATACTTAATACCATACTTTAATAAATAATTAATTATTCACCTTAATAAATAATTATAGTATTTATTATAATTATTATCTACACTTACTATATAGTATCATGGAAGAAGTAGATACATTAATTATTTTTCTTATATTTTTTATCATAGTAACATTAATTACTTATTAATTGGTTTTTTATATTTTTAATGCATAATAAAATAATTATTATTATATTAGAATATTAGAAGTAGCATCATTTATTATACTATTTTTTAAAAACGTGTTAAAATTAATATTCTTAATTTGCCATAGCAAATGAGTTGTATTATTAACCATTAATTATATTGAAATTAATGTCTTCTTGAAAATAATAAAGCAAAAGTTGCTAAATTATTTTTAAACGGAAGCAATATATATTTTAATCTCTCTACGCAACATATGTAAGCCAATTATTTGACAAAGCTATAAAGACAAACACTACTAAAATTGTGTGCTATTAAACACCCGTGCATCGCACGGGTTATTAACTAGTAATATATATTTCAACCGGTAATTTCATCGCACCTTTTCTTTTCAATTGCATTTAATTCAATTACTTGGTTTTTTAATTTCTCACTAACTTACAACTCTCGCAATGAGTGGACGTGTTATAAAAATATACGTATTTTTTATAAGCACAACACTAAAAATAGCTTTCTGTAACTATTAATTTCACAATGTTTTAAGCTAATAACGGTCACAAATTCTAAATGATATAATATTGTGAACGTCAATGACAGTCATAATATTTTTTTAAGTTCGTTGCTGCTATATTATTGCTGATGACAGTGATACAGTGTCACATATAAATGCAATTCTTAGCACCTCTTAAGTTTGTTTTGTTTTTTTTTTTTTTTTTTTTTTTTTTTTTTTTTTTGAGAACAGGAGGATATAAAATAAACTAAAAGGGAAAATTTCTTTCAATTTCTTCTGGAGTGATTAATTGTATAGAATCAAAATTATTTCCTACTGGTATAGTTTGTTCTATAGTTTTAATCGACATAGTCGAGAATAAATTAAACATTCCAGTTTGATAAATTTTATCTGGACTAACTTTAGGTATATTCCAATTTAAAAGAGTTTTTTCTATATCACGGAATTCTATATCTTCTCTATTTTTAATTAAAGGGTTTGATTTAAAACGACTAACAATAGAGGATTGAGATCTTGTTAACATGTTTAATAATTCTGTTACACAAACTTAATAACAGAGAATATAGATCCAACTCAACTGTTAACGAATTACGGAAATGAAAGCCTAAAACGCCATACCTTGGCTTCAACAGGCAAGAATTCCTACGCGACTTAGATCTAAACCTTTGACCGTTGAAGGTCTAAACACTTCTTTTCTTATAGCTCTTCGTGACTGCCGTCACCTTCGTTTTAATGATTCCTTACTAGAAATGATACAATCAAGTCTTTGTAATGGACCTGTATACTTTGATGCCCATCCAAATCTTTCTGTTTCTTTATCAGACAGAAATATACTTGATGCATTAACTATAAATCTTCAGTTACATGATTATAACATGAAACCTGGGTCTGAACCAGTAAATCTTACTTATAGAATTTATTATAGAGTTATGAATACACTGAGTCCTCGTGCTCATTTATATGACTGTAAAGATAAAACAATTTTGTTTGAAACAAATTTGTTAAAATCTGATGTAGTTATTCCCCAAACTATTATGTGAAAGGATGTTACTCCTCCTTCAACTTGGTTATTAGAAGCTGCTGCTCCACCGGAGCCCGTAGAAAATAGAAAAGTTGAACAAATAGTTCAATTTAGTGATGGAGATGTTATCATAAAATTTGATAATAATAAAACAACAAGATTATCAACAAGCTCTAGACACTATTTTAAAACTTCTTCAGAAAGGTTTTATACCCCTGCTAATACTTTAGTGGGTACTATAGCTAATTCGTATGCCCAGTCTTCTAGGCAAAATGAATTTTATACCCCTGCTTCTTCAGTCTTAAATTCTACTACTAAGGCAAATAATCTTGTATTTGAAGGTATTATAAACTCTAAACAGAATATACCCCATGGTGTTTATCATCCAGCCAGTTCTAATGAAGAACAACCTATAAAAAATGAACGAGACACTATATCAGAATTAGGAGTAAATATGGCAGATTTAGGTATAAATACTAAATCTATTAATGTTGTAACAATTTCTGAACCCTTTATATATGATAAAAATGAAATAAATAAAGAATTTTTTCAAGAAAAATATAATGGATTTAGAAATTGTTTTTTTGATTATTATATTGATGATCAACAATAGATGTTCAAAGATTTATTTTATGCTTATATAGATAAACATGAACAAGTAGTTCCTTTTGCCCCATGGTTCTATGAACATATTGTAAAAACAAAAATCGAATTCCCTCAAATAAATGTTTTAGAAACTTTTTATAAAGATTGGAAAGTCGATTCTGGGGTGGTAAGAGCCATCCATCCGCCTTCAGAACATCAAGGTTTTAAAATAGGAAAAGATAGTTATATAGAAGCCATTGCTTTTGCTCAGCCTGGTGCTTCATCTATTATTACTATAGAACGAATGATAAGTCAGAGTAATTATATAAGTATGCATTTACAAACTATAGGAAGTCAACTTATTCGTATTGAACAAAATATTGATGAAACTCATGAAACATCTAAGGGAAAACAGCAAAAAGTTATAACTAAAAAGGTAGAAGTCTCGCCTTCACTTTTAAAGCCTACCATTGAACTTTCTAAAGGATTTTCTCTGGGTAAGTCGACTTTAAGTCAAGAAATTATAGATGCTTTAAAAGATAAACTTGATTCTATGAATATTGGTAAACAAGTCTTGCCTATAACACGTAGTGAGGAAGTTTCTGATGTTGAAACTGATTTTTCTAATATCTCTAAAATTCAAAATGAATTCATGAATATACAAGAAGTAAATTATCCTTCCAGGTCTACTAGGGAAGTTATTATGCCTCCGGGAAAATTTTATTACCATAGGCCTACGCCCCAAGATATACTGTTCGAAGAAGAAGCCAATATTACAGCTTCTAATTTTAGTGCTAAAATTATATATGAATGGACTATAGACGGTTTATCTGAATATGCTATTTTAACTCAATTACATCGTATGACTATGTATTCTACTGTATGTAAAGCCACTGGCAACACTGATAAACAGATTGCTGAATTTATGATTGCTAGTTTTGGTGGCCAACTTCGTGGTTGGTGGGTAATGTTTAAAATGATTCACAAAGGAATGAAATTCTAAATTTTGTTAAAATTGTTCAAACTGTAATTACTACTAAAAAGCCTGATGGTACTAGTGAGATTAAACAAGAATCGATTACACAACAGAATGCTGTGTATTCTTTGTTAAATTCCATAATTATAGCTTTTATTGGTGCTCATCCTGAAGTATTAGATAAAAGCAGAGATCTATTTATAAACTTGAAATGCCCTACTTTAACCCATTTTAGATGGTATAAAGATACTTTCTTATCTAAAGTTATTATTAGAGCTGATGCTAATGCTGATTTCTGGAAAGAAAAATTTATAGCTGGTTTGCCAGTATTATTTGCTCAAAAGGTTAAAGATAGAATTATTTGTAAACATGGTGGTACTTCTATACCTTATTCACAATATACGTATGGCATGCTTATAAGCGAATGTATTTTAGAAGGCTTAGCTTTATGTAATGATATTAAATTAAAAGCTCAATTAAAAGCTCAAAACCTCACTGGTCGTAAAGAAATTGGTGAATTTTGTGACCAATTTGGTCTTGATATTAAAGTTCCCGGGAGACCTACTCGTCGATCTAAACAGAGAAAGAAAAATACTAAACGAAAATCAAAGAAAAAAGATGCTTCTACTTCTAAAAATAAATCTTCTACTTCTAAAAAATCATGTAAACGTCCTCTTAAAAAATCATCTAATTCTAGTAATATTTTCTGTAAAAAATGTGGTAAAACTGGTCACTATGCTAATAAATGTTGGACTAAAAAGAAAATAAATGAAATTGCTGATGAAGGCTTACATAAACAACTAATGAATGTTTTATTAAACCCTTCTGATGATGAAGAAAAAGATTCTAAAGAAGAAAGTGATGATCTTGAAATAGATGATATAGAATCATCTGCGGAATCTGATAGTTCTAAATCTGAATGTAATTGTAATGTTCAAACAGATTATTATAAAGCAATACTTGAAGCTAATGGTCTAAGTATTAATGTGCTTTTTAAAGAAGAACAAAATATACTAGATAGTATTGATGGTATTGAAGACCCTTCAATAAAAAGAAAAATGATAGAATATTATCTTTTTACTTTTAAACAGGAAAACAATCCTCTTCCTTCAGAGGAACCATATTCTCTAAAAAAGGTTTTAGATGATATGAAAGAAAGTAATATTTCTGAAAGAGAATCTTCTATCCCTGATTTAAAATTTGAGATAAATATTCTAAAAAAGGAAATTTAAGAGATAAAAGTTCGTCTCACAAACCTTGAAGGATATAATAAATCATTTCCTGCTTTAACCTCAACTTCTTCAACACCTGAAGAAAAACAAAAACAAATTTTTTTACAACTTATTGATAGAATAACCTTTCAAAAATGGTATATAGCTATTACGATTGTTGTAGATAAAACTTTTGTTCTAAAAGATATAGCTCTTCTTGATAGTGGTGCTGAAATAAATTGTATTTGTGAGGGTTTAGTGCCTACACAATATTTTGATAAAACAACTGAATCACTCACTGCTACAAATAAGTCTAAATTAAAAATAAAATTTAAATTATCTAATGCTTATGTTTGCAATCAAGGTTTATGTGTGCCTGCTACTTTTATGTTAGTTAAAAATCTCTCTCATAGAATTATATTAGGAACTCCTTTCCATAGTCTAATAGAACCTTTTGCTAAAACTGAAAAGGGTATTATTACTAAATATGAAGACACTGAAATTTTGTTTGAATTTATAACTCCGCCTCAAACTAAAGAGATTAATGAAGTTAAAGAACATTTATTTTTTGAAGAAAAACAAATAAATTATCTAAAAATGGATGTTAAGATTTTAACTATTTCATCTCAATTATGCTCTTCTATAGTCAAGAATAGAATTGAAGGAATTACTAAAGTAATAACTGATAATTTATGTAATGAACATCCTAATGCTTTTTGGGATAGGAAACAACATATAGTCTCTCTTCCTTATGAAAAAGAATTCTCTGAAAATAAAATACCTACTAAAGCCCGTCCAGCTCAAATGAATGCTGAACTGTTAGAATATTGTAAAAATGAAATACAATCTTTGCTTGATAAAAAAACATATTCGTAAAAGTTATTCTCTTTGGAGTTGCACTGCTTTTTATGTTAATAAAGCTTCTGAAATTGAATGTGGAGCCCCGCGTCTTGTTATAAATTATAAACTGTTAAACAAAGCTCTTCAATGGATAAGGTATCCCTTACCTAATAAAAAAGACCTCTTAACTAGAGTTCAAGCTGCTAAAATATTCTCTAAATTTGATTTAAAATCGGGATATTGGCAAATACATATTGCAAAAAAAGATAAATATAAAACTGTGTTTACTGTTCCTTTCGTTCATTTCGAATGGAATGTTATGCCCTTTGGTTTAAAAAATGCCCCTTCTGAATTTCAGTATATAATGAATGATATATTCACCCCTTATACTACTTTTACTATAGTATACATTGATGATATTCTTGTATTCTCTTAAGATATAGATTAACATTTTAAACATTTGAATATTTTAATAAATGTTATAAAAAAGGCAGGATTAGTTCTATCAGCCAAGAAGATGGTTTTATTCCAAACAAAAATTAAATTTCTTGGTCATGATATTTCTAATGGTGAGATTATACCTATAAATCGATCTATAGACTTTGCGGATAAATTTTCGGATATAATTACGGATAAAACCCAATTACAAAGGTTTTTGGGAAGCGTTAATTATATTGCCAATTACTATAAAAATCTTGCTATAGATTGTGCTCCATTATATGAACGCCTACGTAAAAACCCTCCTCCTTGGGGAGATAGGCATACTAAAGCTGTTCGAATTATAAAATCTAAAGTTAAACAGTTGCCTTGTTTGGCACTTGTGTCCCTTTATAGTTTCAAGATTGTTGAAACAGATGCCTCCGATATAGGGTATGGAGGAATTCTAAAACAAAAATTTTAAGCTGATTTTAAAGAAATCCTTTCTAGATTCACATCTGGAAAATGGAATTCCGCCCAATTAAACTATTCTACTATAAAGAAAGAAATTCTCTTTATAGTTTGTTGTATTTCTAAATTTCAAGATGATCTCTTAAACCAAGAGTTTTTCTTGAGAATTGATTGTAAAGCTGCCAAAGATGTGCTAGAAAAAGATGTTAAAAATATCGCTTCTAAGCAAATCTTTGCCAGATGGCAGGCTATACTATCTGTCTTTGATTTTAAAATCGAGTTTATAAAAGGAGAGTCTAATTCTTTACCAGACTTTCTAACTCGTGAATTTTTGACAGGTTCTAAAGGATGACCTCCTCACAGCAAGGGGGTAGAGGCCGTGGTCGCGGTACATATATATACAACACGACCACGACCATATATTTTAAACCATCATTTAAACAAACCACTTTTAATCAAGGTTCTTCTTCTCGAAGTCCTGTTGGTTCTAAATCTCCAGTTTCTCAATCTGGAACATTTGCAAATGTGCTGAATACTCCAGCACCTCCTCCTTTTAAAAAATCTTTTTAAGATTTTGTGATATATCTTAAAGAATCTGATAAAAAACATTTCTCTAATCCTATACACCTGGCAAAACAATATTTTGAAAATGACCAGGAATTTCCGATTTTAAACCGAAAAAATATGGCTTATTCTGAAGCCATTTTAATTGAAACTCATTCTGTGAGGATCACTCACGTGAATAAAAATCCTGGATCACGTGGTAAAGAAGCTGAGATTCAATTCTCAAAATGTTTTATAGCAGGTGTTCTTGATTTTAATGACTGGGGAGTTAATCCCAACTCCGTAAACAGACTTCCTAATCATGGTGGAGAATATACTTATTGGGATTATATAGATGCTTTGACAAAAGCATTTTTATATTAAAATTCTTATAGTACTCACACTTGATGGTTTCTTTTTGAGGCCCTCCAAGAGCCCTCAGTGGTTCTAAAAAACCTTCCCCACTGGTTCTATAATTGGTTCCTCAAGTTTGGGCCTGAGGAAAATTTCTTTCATGAAAAAATTCAGCCAATCTATAAAGAGTATAAAGCCATTCACCCTAAACATTTGGATGATCCACAACCTATACAAAACGTTATTCTGATGCGTTTCTTGGGTCATTATTCTATTCCTTGGATTTTTCAGTGGTCATATACTAGTGGAAATCACAAAAATCTTTTTATCCTTGCCCGAGATTTATATTACAAATATGGTGGCCTAAATATGAGTTCGATTAACTCATCCCTAAAATGACCCTTGATTTAAATGCTTACAAAGAATATAATTTATATGTGCAAGAAGAGGAAAAGGCAAGAAAAAGTGAGGCTTTTATGAACCAAGAATTCAAGAACCCCGTCGGTTCAAGACCCCGTCGGTTGCCTCTCTTAAAAAGAAATACCCAAATGCTGAAATTCCCACAATGGATAATCCAAAAAATTAATAAACTAGAAGTTTACTTTTCAAGAGTGTAGAAATTGAGTTTTATGAAACACTTATTTAATTTTTCAAGATTCTTGAAAACCTTTGTGATATTGATGCAATTAATGAACTAATACAGAAAATTAACCAATCAATCACAACACAAGGGTTTTTTACGTGGTAAACTCTAAAGTGAGTGAGAGAAACATCCACGGAGGCACCCTACCTCTGAACAAATCCACTATTAAAAAGCTTTTACAAGAGTTTTACACGGACAAAAGGAATTATAAGGACCCTAATGCACACACCCGTACAATACCAAGGGTACACACTTCTCTCACCAAGCCGACTCGACAAAACTCACAAACCAAACTAATAATAGCAGATTATCCGAGATAACCTCAACAAGAATCAATCAACAATAATAATCTCAGTCAAAAGAATTCCATAAGTTCCAGATTTAAACAACTTTAGTTCCAAAAATTTTCATACAAAATGCATTCACAGAATCTGTCACAACCAGATTTTCACAACTAAACAGTGTATATATATATGCAAGAATATCTAAACAGATAGTAATCTAGCTTCAAACTGAATACGAAAACAAAGCAGCCAAATAAACAATTTATTCCACAAACAGATTCTTCACAATCTTACTTAAACAGATCAAAATTGATTCAAATTTGCAGCTATTAATGGTCAAATATAATCTGATTTAGAGTAACAAAAAAGGCAACACACTAATCAAATATAGCAACAAATTTTAACAAGCAACATATTCTATATCAATCAATTAAAAAGAATAGCAAATTTCTGGTACAAGAACATCAAAAAAATATAATTAGAAAGGTAGTACCAGATTCAAGAAGACAACACTACGCGAGATCTGAAAATACACCGCAGCAGGTCACGGTAGATCCACAGACTTACAGATTCACACACAGCAGAAAATCAATACAGCAGTCCAAAAAAACACAGCCGAAACAACCAAGCAGCAATACCAAAACAGATCCGAAACAACCACACAATCTAGTACACACGGACGGCGAAAATCAACACATCAATAGAAACCAAAATGCTGAGTAACACACAGCCAAAAGAATGATGAAGCTTTAAATCTTCAACTCCAAAAATCTCCAAAATTCGAACTCTAAAAAAACCCCAAAAATTCGAATATAAATGCAACCAAAACTCTCTCTCAAGATGAGAAAAATATATCAACCAATCTAAAACAATCTCTAGATTAATACAAAAAAAATCTAACAAAGAACTTGTGTTCTTTAATTTTTATAGAGAGAACCGAGAGAGAAAAGAAGAAGAAGAAGAGAAGGGTTCGAGGTTTCTGTTTGTGCGACTGCTGCTATTTTTTCTCTAGGGCTCAAAAAAGAAAGAAAGAGATGAATATATAATACTCCCTCCGTCCCAAATTGCTGGTCCCTTTTGGGGAACCCAACTTATTAAGGACCCAACATCATCATTACACTTTTTGGCTTAATTTGCATGGACTTTTCCTTTTTACCCTTTACTTTATTCAAAACTTTTACTTTAAAAGTGAAAGTACAAAAGGAAGGGCAAAATAGGTATGTATTTACCTTTTATGGAAAGTGGACATTTATTTTGAGACATCCAAAAAAAAGAGGAACTAGCAATTTAGAACGGAGGGAGTATCAATAAAGGGCCACACCTACTTTTTAATCCAAAGGCTCAAATCAACTAAAGAGAAAAGTAAAAATATATATGGATGTGTTGTTGTCGGTTGAAAAAGGGAAAAAAGAAAGATATATATGTTTAAAGCACTAAAGGCCAAAACTACTTTAAACCAATGGTCAATCAATCCCACGGCAGAGAAAACAAAGAAACAAAAACAAGGATGTCTTAACCCATTTTATAAAAGAACATAACTAACCAATCAAATAAAAGAAATTTGGATCACATGGATTTTGTTTTAGAATCATATATAAAAACTTAATTAAAAAAAATATTTAAAAAAAACATTTTTAATATTCTGGAACTTATGAAAAATAAAAATATAAGCGGATACAAAAAAATCTTCTTTATCTTTAAAAAAAAAAAAAAAAAAAATTTAAAAAAAAAAAAATAAAAAAAAAAAAAAAAATCTTTATAAAAATTTTATTCTTTAAAATTTAAATCAAATTTCTTTAAAAAAATTAAAAAATTATTAAGCTTTAATAAAATTAGATTCTTTAAAAAATAAAAAATTTTAAAAAATTGATAAAAAAAAAGAAAAACTTTTAAAGCTAAATTTATAAAAATAATCTTTAAAAAAAAAATAAAAAAAATAAAAAAAAAACATTAAAAAATAAAAAAAAATATATCTTTAAATAAAGATTTAAAACTATATAGAAAAAAAAAAAAAGTCAGGTTGGTAAAAAATTTTAAAAAAGAATAAAAAAAATAAGCTTTTTGGCAATAAAAAAATTGAAAACTAAAAAAATTATCATTTTAAAATTATTATATTAAATTTAAAAAATTCTTTATTTAAAAAAAAAATAAAAAAATTAAACTTAAAAAATTTAATTATAAAGAAGTGAAATCAAAAACTTTCAACTTTTATTTATAAATAATATAAAGTTTATTAAAAATAAAAATATAAAAAAAATAAATTTAATTAAAAAAAAAAAAATTTTTAAATTCTTTAAATTAAGAAATTTTAAAAAAAAAAAAAAATTAATAATCTTTAATTTAAAGAAAAATTATAATAATTGTCATTAATTTAAAGTTTAAACTTAAAAAGAAATTAAAGAAAAATAAAAATAAAAAATGAAAAAAAAAAATAAATTAAATATAGATAAAAAAATAACTTTAAAAAAAAATCAGAAAATAAAATAAATAAAAAATTAAAAAAAAAAAAAAATTAAAAACAAAATTTTTTAAAAAAAAAAAAAAATAAAAAAATATTAAACATTAAAAAAAATAATTCTTACATATAAAATCTTTATTGAAAAAAAAAAAAAAAAATCTTTGAAAAAAAAAATACGGTAAAATTTTCTTTTAAATATTAAAAAAAAAAATAAAATAAAAAATAAAAAAACTTTATAAAAAAACTTTAAATTAAAAAAAAAATTAAAAAACTTTAGAAAAAAATTTTATTTAAAATACAAAAAAAAAAAATATCCCTAATATATTATTCTTTAAAGAAAAAATTTAAAAAAGATTTTAAAAAAAAAAAAAAATTAACAAAATAAAAAATTATAAATAATAAAATATGAAATAAAAATAATTTAAAAATAAAATAAAAATTTACCAGACTTTCTAACTCGTGAATTTTTGACAGGTTCTAAAGGATGACCTCCTCACAGCAAGGGGGTAGAGGCCGTGGTCGCGGTACATATAAACAAACGACCATATATTTTAAACCATCATTTAAACAAACCACTTTTAATCAAGGTTCTTCTTCTCGAAGTCCTGTTGGTTCTAAATCTCCAGTTTCTCAATCTGGAACATTTGCAAATGTGCTGAATACTCCAGCACCTCCTCCTTTTAAAAAATCTTTTTAAGATTTTGTGATATATCTTAAAGAATCTGATAAAAAACATTTCTCTAATCCTATACACCTGGCAAAACAATATTTTGAAAATGACCAGGAATTTCCGATTTTAAACCGAAAAAATATGGCTTATTCTGAAGCCATTTTAATTGAAACTCATTCTGTGAGGATCACTCACGTGAATAAAAATCCTGGATCACGTGGTAAAGAAGCTGAGATTCAATTCTCAAAATGTTTTATAGCAGGTGTTCTTGATTTTAATGACTGGGGAGTTAATCCCAACTCCGTAAACAGACTTCCTAATCATGGTGGAGAATATACTTATTGGGATTATATAGATGCTTTGACAAAAGCATTTTTATATTAAAATTCTTATAGTACTCACACTTGATGGTTTCTTTTTGAGGCCCTCCAAGAGCCCTCAGTGGTTCTAAAAAACCTTCCCCACTGGTTCTATAATTGGTTCCTCAAGTTTGGGCCTGAGGAAAATTTCTTTCATGAAAAAATTCAGCCAATCTATAAAGAGTATAAAGCCATTCACCCTAAACATTTGGATGATCCACAACCTATACAAAACGTTATTCTGATGCGTTTCTTGGGTCATTATTCTATTCCTTGGATTTTTCAGTGGTCATATACTAGTGGAAATCACAAAAATCTTTTTATCCTTGCCCGAGATTTATATTACAAATAATGGCCTAAATATGAGTTCGATTAACTCATCCCTAAAATGACCCTTGATTTAAATGCTTACAAAGAATATAATTTATATGTGCAAGAAGAGGAAAAGGCAAGAAAAAGTGAGGCTTTTATGAACCAAGAATTCAAGACCCCGTCGGTTGCCTCTCTTAAAAAGAAATACCCAAATGCTGAAATTCCCACAATGGATAATCCAAAAAATTAATAAACTAGAAGTTTACTTTTCAAGAGTGTAGAAATTGAGTTTTATGAAACACTTATTTAATTTTTCAAGATTCTTGAAAACCTTTGTGATATTGATGCAATTAATGAACTAATACAGAAAATTAACCAATCAATCACAACACAAGGGTTTTTTACGTGGTAAACTCTAAAGTGAAAGAAACATCCACGGAGGCACCCTACCTCTGAACAAATCCACTATTAAAAAGCTTTTACAAGAGTTTTACACGGACAAAAGGAATTATAAGGACCCTAATGCACACACCCGTACAATACCAAGGGTACACACTTCTCTCACCAAGCCGACTCGACAAAACTCACAAACCAAACTAATAATAGCAGATTATCCGAGATAACCTCAACAAGAATCAATCAACAATAATAATCTCAGTCAAAAGAATTCCATAAGTTCCAGATTTAAACAACTTTAGTTCCAAAAATTTTCATACAAAATGCATTCACAGAATCTGTCACAACCAGATTTTCACAACTAAACAGTGTATATATATATGCAAGAATATCTAAACAGATAGTAATCTAGCTTCAAACTGAATACGAAAACAAAGCAGCCAAATAAAAAATTTATTCCACAAACAGATTCTTCACAATCTTACTTAAACAGATCAAAATTGATTCAAATTTGCAGCTATTAATGGTCAAATATAATCTGATTTAGAGTAACAAAAAAGGCAACACACTAATCAAATATAGCAACAAATTTTAACAAGCAACATATTCTATATCAATCAATTAAAAAGAATAGCAAATTTCTGGTACAAGAACATCAAAAAAATATAATTAGAAAGGTAGTACCAGATTCAAGAAGACAACACTACGCGAGATCTGAAAATACACCGCAGCAGGTCACGGTAGATCCACAGACTTACAGATTCACACACAGCAGAAAATCAATACAGCAGTCCAAAAAAAACACAGCCGAAACAACCAAGCAGCAATACCAAAACAGATCCGAAACAACCACACAATCTAGTACACACGGACGAAAATCAACACATCAATAGAAACCAAAATGCTGAGTAACACACAGCCAAAAGAATGATGAAGCTTTAAATCTTCAACTCCAAAAATCTCCAAAATTCGAACTCTAAAAAAACCCCAAAAATTCGAATATAAATGCAACCAAAACTCTCTCTCAAGATGAGAAAAATATATCAACCAATCTAAAACAATCTCTAGATTAATACAAAAAAAATCTAACAAAGAACTTGTGTTCTTTAATTTTTCTAGAGAGAACCGAGAGAGAAAAGAAGAAGAAGAAGAGAAGGGTTCGAGGTTTCTGTTTGTGCGACTGCTGCTATTTTTTCTCTAGGACTCAAAATAGAAAGAAAGAGATGAATATATAATACTCCCTTCGTCCCAAATTGCTGGTCCCTTTTGGGGAACCCAACTTATTAAGGACCCAACATCATCATTACACTTTTTGGCTTAATTTGCATGGACTTTTCCTTTTTACCCTTTACTTTATTCAAAACTTTTACTTTAAAAGTGAAAGTACAAAAGGGAAAAATAGGTATGTATTTACCTTTTATGGAAAGTGGACATTTATTTTGAGACATCCAAAAAAAAGAGGAACTAGCAATTTAGAACGGAGGGAGTATCAATAAAGGGCCACACCTACTTTTTAATCCAAAGGCTCAAATCAACTAAAGAGAAAAGTAAAAATATATATGGATGTGTTGTTGTCGGTTGAAAAAGGGAAAAAGAAAGATATATATGTTTAAAGCACTAAAGGCCAAAACTACTTTAAACCAATGGTCAATCAATCCCACGGCAGAGAAAACAAAGAAACAAAAACAAGGATGTCTTAACCCATTTTATAAAAGAACATAACTAACCAATCAAATAAAAGAAATTTGGATCACATGGATTTTGTTTTAGAATCATATATAAAAACTTAATTAAAAAAAATATTTAAAAAAAACATTTTTAATATTCTGGAACTTATGAAAAATAAAAATATAAGCGGATACAAAAAAATATTATACCTGAATTTTATCTCTGCGATTTTTGCTTCTCGAACCCGGCTTCGATGCAAAAAAAAAGAAAAAAAAACTCTCCGAGACTCTACAAAATAAGACCAAGGGGCGTGCAAATCTAGACACGAAAGAAGGACTTTTTTTGACTCGAAATGCTCCAAAAAATTGCAGCCGAAGAATGGCACTTACAAATGCTTCGCCAGAAGAGATAAAAAAGAAAATGATTAAAGCTTTTATTTCGCGATTGGGATTTTTGGATGAGGATAATATGTCTGTGTCCTCTAAAGCTACTTCTTCTAAAGCTCCTTTAGTAAATTTAGAAGATTTGGATGAAAATATAGACTTCGATGAAAATGAAGATATGGAAAAGTATATGGGGATGTCTTGGGCCGATCAAGTGGAGGCCATGGAAAAAATCAAGACAGAAGGTAAAGCCAAAAGTGGGACAGGTGGTGGGGCACCCACAATTATAATTGGAGACAAGGAAAAGAAGGCGCAGCAGCCGCCGACGCAACAAAACAAATGAGTCACTATTATTGCTAAATTATTAATTTCACTGTATACACTTTAATTATTAAAGATTCACTGTTTGTAATAGTGCGGATTTTATAGATTTCGAAATCCGAATAAATGTTTGGTTATATATAGGATTGATGGAGCATGTTCCATCAAGTTTTTTCTTCTCTTTCTATCTTCCGTTTGTACTCTCTCTCTCTCCCTCTTGTAATTTTATTTTAAAATCAATAATATAAAAGCTTCCCTTTTATTTTCGTCCCTCTCTCTTTCTTTCTTTTTTTTAACTCTAGCTAACTACATTTCTTTTGTTGTGTTTAACATAGAAAGTTTAAAGAAACCATAGTGCTTGTTGGGAATTGGGTGAGAGGCAAAGAAAATCAATGCAGAGGGAAAAAAAAGGGGGAATGAATGGAACGGAAGAGATACATTAGAGTATATATACATATATATATATAGACAATTTCAGGTGCAGAGCAGTCTCTACATAATGGTCTTTTTTATGATGATTTTGTGTCATTAAAAACACTCCCTCATTGTTTTTATGACAGAAAACTGTCGTAAAAAAAATCAATATGTACGGACTGGTTTGCACAAAAAATAGACTCTACATATATATATATATATATATGAAATAGAAGAAAGTGATAAAACGGAACATACGGTGTAAATTTTCTATTACATATATGATACATGTACTATTTTTAACATTTTAAAAAAGTGATTTAAAAAAAAATATCAAACTTTTTTTAATTATAATAACAAAGAAACTCTACGATCCTAGGTGAGATTTGAATTTGGGACTTCGCAAAGTCAAGTGGGCGCTTTTATCATTTAAAATGTATTCTTAATTTATTAAGGTTTCGTTTGATAGGAACATGAAAAATGAAAAAAATAACTAACGGATGAAAAATAAATTAAGGGATGTGGTGAGATACTCTCCATGCCATCTTATATTAATTTTTGTAATTATATATCTTTCATCATTTTTAATGTTTTGTGGAAAAAAAAATTCATCACCACCCAAAGAAATTTTTTTCATGGAAAAAAATAAAAAGTAAGAGTTAATCTTACCACATCTCTCAACTTATTTTTCATTTTCTCACCTAAAAAATTATTTTTTTGTTTTCTATATCGCTATTAAAAGGAACCTAAATGTCCAACGATATATAAAAGATTTCACTCAAGATAATTTTAAAATGTTGAAATATTTATGTAAAGTATTAATAATGTTAATGAAAACAAAATCTTTATTTACTACATATATAATCCATTCATTAATTTGCATTTAAAAGGGTGGGGCTATTGTCACACCCCAAAGTTCTCTTAACACTCTCTCCATTAACTCGGTACAATAGGGCCGAGTATATGATAATTTACTCAATGCAATAAAGCCAAATTAATATTGAAAATAATAAAAAAAAACACTGAGTCAGCCCCCTATTGCACCGAGTAATGTAGATATACTCGACTCTATTGCACCGAGTCACTGCGCACATACACAACTCTCTTACACCGAGTTAATATAGGAGTGTTACCGAAAATTTTGATGGATGGCAATAGCCCCACCCATTTAAAATCTCTCTCTTGTCTCTCTCCCTCCTTTTTTTTAAAACTCCGCCACACATAAATATCCCCACACCACACTCGCGCTCTGAAAGGTCTCATTTTCCGAAGTTCTGCTCATCTGAAGAATCTTATAAAAGCCATAGACAAATTTGGGCAGGTAAAAGATGAACCCACATCTCAGTGCTCCATCATTCACACCTCTTAAAATTTAATATAGGCACGTAGTTTCAATGTTATATGCTCATATTTTATTTTATCCCAAGCTTATAACCTACCGTGGGCGTAATACATGTACGATTTAATTAATAAAAATGTATTAATATTTTAAATAGTATTGATTGAAGTCTAAAAATTATTATATATGTCTAATATTATCTTGAAAATAATGAACTTAATAACTTGGTAAAACATTTTTTTCACAAACTTTGTGAAATTGAGATAATAAAATTGTACATATCAAACAAAAAAAATATTAAACATTGTAATTACTTCGGCCATTATTGAATGATTGATTATTTTCTTTCAAAATAAATAAATAAATTAGTATGCATTACGATAAAAGATAGTGCTGGTCAAAATTTAATAACATCTAAAAAAATTTCATAAGAATCAAAGTAAAAAATTTAAAAGGATCATAAAATAAGTTTTTGCATATCCCTTTATATTATGTCATTCATAGAATAGAAGGACTTTCAATTAAAACTCAAAAGAAAATAAAATGAATGAAATTCAAGACTGAAATTTTAACGCAAAATTTACCGTTTGTTCACTTGAAAATTAGTTCTTATCATTTAAAAATAACTTAAAATATAAAGGTGAATAAAAATAACTTAAATGAAAAAAATTGTAATTATAATATAGTTCTTATCATGCATGTAAAACTGTTCACTTGAATAATAGAGAAGGAAGTGATAGACCTACAATTATATAAAGTTAAACAAAATACAAATAAGAACAATGCAAAAGAGTTCATATACCAAATTGAGAGCAAGTTGATGGCATTATAAAAGCCAGAAAGTATTTATATATATATATATAAATTACCATTATCATTATTAATGAGCTAGTGATGTAACAACAATAAAGAGAAAATAAGACCAAAAGATCAAGAATGTAAGGAAAATCCAAATGAAAGAAATTATATTAATATTCATAAAAAATCATTCAAAATTAAGGTCCCAATCGTAACCTTATATACACGACGGTCGTCGCTCTTCTCATGGTAAGTAGAATACTCACGGATTAGGATTTGTGCCGTGGAAAGAAGAGGGGCCAAATCTTGGTAAAACCGCTGCCCACACTCGGTGCAAGTTTAAATAGTGGAAGGAATACAATAGAAGATTATAGGGTTCCATCGAGCCCTTGTTCTCGATTAATTTACACTAACTCCTGTTCGTACTGAGATGAGATCAAATTAGAAAGATTTTGAAGGTAAAAATTGATTATGTTTTTAGGGCTTTACAAAAAAAAAAAAGTTCAGTTTATACGTAATATTAAACGATCCTGGAATTATGTTTCCATCACCGTCTTGCTACACCCTTTGGCTTATTCATGAGTGTGATTCTTGAGCATGTCTAATAGAGTCAGAAGTTGATTGATGCCCTAGTTTAAAGATGGTTTGACCCAACCCATACCTTCCACTGGTCTTAGGGAGAGATGAATATGGCTCCTCTTGACTTGTTTGCTCTGACCGAAATCTCTACTAAAGGTCAGCCTATCAAGGTTTCACCGACTATGCATATATTTAAGGAGGGGGTTAAGGCTACCTTGGGATGGCATTTTGCGAGTTCTAATGTTCTTCACGCGGTCCTTATCTAGCAGCTGTGTAGAGAGTCTTTGCACTGCGACTGGTCAGTTAAGTTTCTCAATTTCTTTAATAGTTCTAGTAGATTTACCCACATGAGCCATCAAATGACTACTTCTGTAATACCTCGTTCGTCCATTGCACTGCGTTAACCTCCATTAGTTTGCTAATTTCTCTTTGAGTGGTGAAATCTCGATTTATGGAGCCTCGTAGTGTTCTAGCACCTTGTATTAGTTATATTAGTATACTTATAATTGTGTGAGTAATTGTTTCACAATTCGGATGGTTGGAATTGATATCGGCTTGTTAATAGTGCGTTTTAAGTTTTCTCAATTCATTGATTTTAGCTAACTTTGAAGTATCGTAACTTATTTGTTTCTTATCCAATTAAGTCCCTATTTGCACCTATGTCTAGGTTTTGACCCAATCTACAACTTTTATATTTTGACCGAAGCCAACTCATACTCCTTGTTGGTCAAAACAACGTGCGAAGTAAGCCATTCGTTAAAATCTGATCGTTCGGTAACATATTTGTAGAGTGCTGTCTTCAATGAATTTCTAAGATTTATCTATCCAAAATTTGGGGAGAATTCCTTTTGCAAAGATGTGTAGATCTTTGAATTAGCTTTCTGTGGACATAAAGATCATTCCAATCGGAGTCACGAGCAAAAAGTTATGACCGAATTACGAGCAGTGCTCTGAGCCCAAAATTTTACCCGCGAACCGGTCTAGAGAATTTACAGACCGGTCTGACCTTTGTGAATTGGGGGATTTGTGCTCTGACCGGTCTTCCATTTTTGTAGACTGGTCCGTCAATTAAAGCTATGCACTGACTTAAGCTTATTTTTAAAACCAGTTTCATCTATTTTTGCTCCATTTTCGAGCTACACACCAAGGAAGGTTAGAGAGAGATGAGAGTTCATCTGTTAGAGTTTTTGAGGAGATTTTCACACATATTTTATACCACACCTAAGATTTGAGTTCCAAACCTCCATCTCCATCACTATTCATCATTTTCAACATTCATTTTCTTCCATAGGAGCTTGAGGGCGAGTTAGGGTTTCGCGATTTGGAGTCTACGCTTTATTAACTTGAGGATCTTGCTTCTTTAAGATGGAAACATTATTACTAAACTCATTTTTCAAAAGATTACTTATTGCATTAGAGATTTCTACTCAAATTGGGGATTTTCTTAAAAGCCCTAAGCTGTTTGCATTTAATGAGGATTGGGCTAAATAAAGTTTCAATTGATGGTTAATATTGATAGGTTATTACTTTAATTGCATGATTTAACAAGCAAATCAATATTTTAGCTTACACATATAAAGATTTCATAAGAAACCCATCTTGTAACTACATGTATGAACTAGAAATTGGGGATTTTGGGATTTGTGCTTAGAGGATGGTTGATTGGGTTATGAATGGTAGATACATGAAAGTTTGTCGTTAGTTACGAGTGTCGAACATTTTCCTTGAGATTCTTATATCAAAAACCCACAAAGGTGGAATCATATGCAATAACTTTTGAGACTAGTACTTTACATAGACCATTGTTAGCACCGGTGATGAGAATACAATCTCGTTACATTCTTAAAGTGTTATAAATGTAATTTTGGTGGGGTCTAGGTTTCTGTAGTCATAACCATAAGGGGTTAATGTGCCCTAAGCATACTGGTTAGGCAATAATCATAATAACTAATACTTGGCTTGATAGAATGACTTGAGGACTTTAATAAGACTCATACGGCTTTAATTTTACACACACAACACGCTATAAGATATAATTTACTGATAATACAATAGTTGACCATAAAACACAAATAACAATTAGACAATAAAGCATTGGATAAAAGGCCTGGTAACGACGCTTATGGTGATGATAAATGGATGATGTACGATTGTATATTTGGATCTATATTTTTGGATTGCATATGTCTGATGGATTGTGCAATTGATGATAAATATATATTGTTGAGAAAGGAATTAATATATTTATGTTGATATGATCACACATATGGGTTAGATTGATTGCCGAGCACACGGGTCGCGACCGTGTGCTCGTTACAGGGCCGCTTATTGCCACCCCTAAGTGAAAGTCCCTAAACCGTGCACGGAAAAATTAAGAGGTGACTCCACCTATGGTTGAAAGCCCACAAAGGAGAGTCCAGTTGATGTATCTTACCTTTCGATTGACTGCGTGTCCTCAGGTTATAGAGTTTTTTCGGTAAGTCAAGTAGGTTTCATGTGCCATTACTGACTCAATGGTGAGTCCCGAAAAGTAGTTGGACTACTAATGGACACTACCTTGCCAGGGTAGTCTTTTAGCGTAGTTCCTTCCGAGTGTCGAAGTTAGCTTATATGTGTATTCTTCTTGTTAATTATTTGGAGTGTTATCATTGAAAAAATGTCTTGAGTGGGTTATCTCCAAATGACTTACTTGGTAGAATCAAGTCCTTGAGCCACATCCCCACTTAAAGGAGACATGGATACTTAGAGCTTGGGACCCTTCAGAATTCGTTGCTTTAGGCCTAGTCATATTGCGGATTGAAACTGAGGTATTATACTAAAGATATGATACGAGGATGGCTGAGGTATATTGTGTTATTATTATTGATGCTCTTATTATTATTGTATTATGTCTTGTATTGTTTCATATATAATGGCTCAGACGTATTGTGGATAACGTAAGAATGAATGCATATTAAATAGAAGAGTACACATATTTGCCCCTAAAAATTAGGTCCAGTTTCAACATTCAACCCAACTTCAATTTATCGAAAGTTTCGCTCTAAACTATGTTTCAAGTTTTAAATTACCCCTTTCGTCTATTTGGGACGTGTAAGTGTGATGGTAAATGATCATGTGCAAAGAACACGATTGTTTTCAGGAGCATTTATGTTGAACCAAAAATCTCACTCCCACCAAGGCACTCAAGACAACCACCATATCCCACCCCCCTTTCTCAGAACATCCACCGCCATGACCTAACCAATAACAGCTGTTGTCGCTGCCGATTGTGCACAGCCACTGCGAATCTGTCCAAACTCCCCCATGGGTTTTCTCATCAACGAGCCCATTTCTTCTCTCTAATCGATCAAGCAGCATTATAGGAACTGAAAATATAGAAATATATCACACCACCGTTTATGATATAATAATGTAGCAGCCATCCAATATGTCAGAAATCTATCTTTTCTTGAGATTAAAGAACATAAATTGTAAATATACGTGTATAATAAACAATTGAAAGAGTGATACGGAATTAATCAAACGGTGGTAAACTCCATGAACTCTTTATCATCCCCTAGAGCATGCAAGGTTTTCGGATAAAGGCAAATCTCAATATCTACGCTCTCTTCTTCCACACCAGGCACAACCGTTACTTTACCGTCACCCTTGTTTGCCATACCACTTCGCATTGCCAGAGGTTTCCCCCAACCAAAGTCATTGCCGTACATATTAAACCTCGGTGAACTGCCGACGTGCAGACCACTGTTATGCACTACATCACCCATTCTCACTTGCTTGGGATTTTTCACCCAGCTCGTATAAGATTTCATCACCTCTTCATTCGTTTGGGAAGCAACAGCGCTATTCATCTTCCATGCAGCCCATCCTAGTCCGCGCATGAGCAACTCTTCTTCTGTGGTTGCTACTGACTTTGAATTTAATGCAACTCCAAAATACTCTTCCGCCAGGGGAGGGGATAACCTATACATGGTTGGAATTAGAAGTTGTAGAACATATATATGAAATTGGATGCACCAACATAATTTTTTCTTTATCTTTTTAGTCTATTTATATATAAACCGAAAGGTGTTCCATTAGGTTATGACACCAATTTATGGGTGTATTTCCTATTTTGCGTATGTGTTTATTTTTTCAATAAAAAAATGATTAGATGAACTCAAGCCTGCGAAGAGAGATCTTGCCATTTGGCTACTTACGTTATGCATATAAAAAAAGAGTATGCATATGCATTACGTACTAAATATTTATTAAATAAAAAAGGAAGGGACAAGTAAGTTCTGGTTTATAACATATTTAATTTAGAGCTAATTTAGCCAAATTTTCAAAAACGAGTGGTAAATTATAAAATTTCTTTTTAATTTCGGTCACTAAATTTTTTAGTCGAAAAAAACCATTGAAGTCTGATGTTTTTCACGTGGAAAGCCAAAATTAAATTAAAACCGTTGGATTATAATACCCTTTTTTTTCCGTCGATAACAAAATTTTTTATAAAATGACATATATATATATATATATATATATAAACATGATGAATTTAGTCACTAAATCCCTTCGCTCTTGAAACTTAAAATAAAATTAAATATTAATAATCTTGACCCTTCAATTTTGGGGAAAAAATTGGTTGGATAATTATTTTTCCTACATTTATTAATTTTTTTTAATTTTAATATAATACTAGAAGCTAGTAATTACTAGAATAATAATAACTTATGACAATAATATTTTCTTCAGCAATAACTTTTTTTATACTTTGTGTATATTTGTTAAGTCCAAATTAGTTTATCCTCTAGCTTCTTTATTAAGGTTATGTTCTTTTCGAGATTTTGATATACGATTTTGTAAATTATGTGATTTACATAATTCATGACTATTTTGTTGGGATAAATCTTGATATTTTAAAATTCCGTCAAATTTTGAAATCTTGTGTTGAATTACGCCGTTCAAAAAATTGGGATTTTGAATGCTAGGTCAAGATTAACAGATGGAGGATAAAGTCCTTTATATCTATACTTTTATACTATATATA
Source organism: Lonicera japonica (assembly GCA_021464415.1). NCBI lineage: Eukaryota > Viridiplantae > Streptophyta > Magnoliopsida > Dipsacales > Caprifoliaceae > Lonicera > Lonicera japonica. Next base: position 80,872,339 of record CM038464.1, on the reverse strand, counting down.
TATATATATTTCTGAAACGTGAACCATATTTTGAAAATTTATAGACCTACTGCAAACTCCTTTATCAAAATCTATTAAACACATTGAGAGAGTTTGGTATGTATATAAAATTAGCTAGTTACTATGAAGAGCACACATTTAATTACTACTACTAGATCATTGTCATTATATACTTTTAATGTAAATAACTATTAAGTATCCTATTGAACAAACGTAGAGACGGTAGAGCCTACCTTCTTCTTGTGTCCATTAGTAGATGGAAACTAATCTCTTGGCTGGCATGAACATGGAGACAACGTGTAACAGCTAGCCACAAATGAGCAAGAATTGCTTGTAGAGACGAGATTCGATCCGTTTTCATTTCATCATTGGCCTTGGCTTTGAGTGTAGCAATTTTCTCTCTGGTAAAATGAAATACCCTTTCTTTAAGTGGAGTTACTAGTTTCGATGACATATCGTTGATCAATTGTTGGTGAGATAATGGAATGCGAATCGGACAACTAACGTCGTTAGGAAACCAACGATTAAATACCGGGGGTCTCGATATGCAGTCGAGACCTCGTGATATTTCAGACCAAGAATTGAAGAAATGCCAAAAAGATGTCCCATCCACCCCATGTGATTCATTGTGCAGCCGATGAAGATGCCATCGGAAAACTTGGTTACTTGTACAGAAAGCAAAGGATTTGATACGCCTTCATGGTCGAGAACTCCATTTAGTGGGAAAAAAGAGTGGACAATCGAAGGAATGTACACCGGGTCTAGGATATCGGATATGGTAAGGTGGCAACTAACTGCAGCGTGGATGAACTGCGCGCCAGCATTGTTACAATTGATGAAGAAAGAGCTGGTGTTTCTGTGCAAGGCGCCCGGCAAGGGTGTAAAAGAAGTCTAATGTGCAAGCGAGTGATGTTTTAAAGAGGTTGATAGTGTATTCTAAATTGTGGTTTTGGTGTGATTTTGGTTTGTGGAATAGAAGTCCCTTTTGGTTGTAGTTGAAAAGGAGAAGTTGGAGGTCCCAAGGAGTTAAATCAATCCTTTGAGTTGAACTGTTGAGAATTGGTGCTGTTTTTGGATAAATGTTACATTTAGAGATGATTTGAATTTCCGCCATTTCTCTCTCTTGAGGAGAAGCTTTGTTGTTGGATGACTCCATCCTCTCTTAATAGCTCACCTATATCTTGCAACTTCAATTGAGGGTCCCAATATTTAAAGGGTGAAGATTCACCACCACATGTATGTCAAGTTTAAATGGTAATATATACGGTGGTAAGATTAAATTTTAAGTGTGCTTTTATCATCACCCTTGTTTTTAAATAAGTAGTAAAATGGGCATAACATTAATTAATTCAATTACTTGGCATTGGAATTTCTCACTAACTACACTAATAACAGCCTTTTGTGATTATTAATCTCGCAATGCTTGTAACTGTTAATGGCAATCACAACGTTCGTGGCTATCACAAATTCCAAATGATATAATATTAAAATATTGTGATAGTCAATGAGAGTAACATTATTTTTTTAATTTTGTTGCTGCTATATTATTGCTGATGACAGTGATACGATTTCACATATAAATGCAATTCGTCGTACCTTTTGAGGTTTTTTTTGTTTGTTTGCTTTTCTTTTTTTCAATAAGAAGATGAAAACATGACCTAATTAGTAAATAAATTAAATTAAAAACTAAAAGTTGAGTGAAAGCACGAAAACAATTTATAGTACCTTGTAAGCCTAGCTTACCACATTTCTTTTGTCGTGTTCAACATGGAATGGAATTGGGTGAGAGGTAAAGCAAATCAATGGACAGGGGAAAAAGAAGGGAATGCATGGAGCGGAAGAGATACATAAGAGTATATATATATATATATGAAATAATGAAATAGAAGAAAGTGATAAAAGGGAATTTAGCATACGGTGTAAATTTTCTATTACATATATGATACATGTACTAGTTCCAACGTTCAAAAATGTGATTTTAACAAAAAAAAAATCATTTTTTTTAATTATAATAACAAAGAAACTCTGCGATCCTGAGTGAGATTTGAATTCGGGACTTCCCAAATTCAAGTGGGAGCTTTTATCATTAAAAATGTATTCTTAATTTATTAAGGTTCCGTTTGATAGGAACATAAAAAATGAAAAGAAAAATAACTAATTTAGTTAAGAATGAAAAATAAGTTGAGGAATGTTGAGAAATACTCTTCATCTCATACTTATTTTTGTGATTATATGTCCTTCATCATTCTTTATGTTTTGTAGAAAAAAGTTTCACCACAACCCAGAGAATTTTTTTTCATGGAAGAAAATAAAAAGTAAGAGTTAGTTTTATCACATTTTTCAACTTATTTTGTATCTTCTCACATTTTCTATATTGCTATTTAACAAAACCTAAATATCCAACGATATATAAAAAATTTCACTCAATATAATTTTAAAATGTTAAAATATTTATGTAAAGTATTAATAAGGTTAATCAAAACAAAATCATTATTTACTACATATATAATCCATTCATTAATTTGCATTTAAAATCTCTATCTTGTTTCTCACTCTTTTTTTTTTTTTTGAACTCTATCACACAGAAGTATCCCCACACCAGACTCTCACTCTCATTCTGAAAGGTCTCATTTTCCAAAGTTCTGCTCATCTGAAGAATCTTATAAAAGCCATGGACAAATTTGGGCAGGTAAAAGAAGACCCCACATCTCAGTGCTCCATCATTCACACCCCTTAAAATTTAATATAGGTACGTAGTTTCAATATTGCAACCCCCCACTCAATTTCTCCAATGGTTTGTTCAATGAATGCTATTGGAATACTTTTCCTGCAAGGACAAAGCTTAAGGACCATTTAATATGGATTAAAATTAATTTTTGAGGAGATAAATAGATGAGGTTTTTTTTTTTTTTTTTATGAAACTTGGTAAAAATAATCTACATGATTAGTACATTGTATTTAGCAAATTGTATAAAAATAATTCAACCGAATTTTGGTTAAAGAAAAGATTGATACATATACATATATTTTATGTATAAAAGGAATGGTCCTTAAACATGTGTTGAATGTGCATGAAGGCCTATACATACATTTATATGCATCTCTCTTGAAAACTCAGAGAAGTAAAACCTAGTAAAGATAATAATAATAATAATAATAATAATAATAATAATAATAATAATAATAATAATAATAATTGTAACGAAATAGAAACGAAAGAGAGATTGAAGAAGGAGAATGAAAGAATTGTATTACTTTCTTGATGATTGAATGTACAATAGAGTAAGAATATATATACTAGAAATAAAACCCTAATCTAGGATACAATTAGGAAAGTATAATGGGAACACAATCAATACAATTAATACAATATGTAAAGTATAATAGAAATAGGAAACGTAATATATATAGTATATTCTAACACCCCCCTCAAACTCAAGGTGGTAAGTGAGAGACCAGCTGGAGTTTGGAAATCAATGCTTGGAAACGGCTAGCCTGGTGAGCTTTAGTGAAGAGATCTGCAGGCTGGTCATCGGAAGATACGGGCATAAGACGAATGTACAGATTGCGAATATGCTGGCGAATAAGTGACAATCAATCTCAATGTGTTTAGTTCGTTCATGAAAGATGTCATTGTGACTGATTTGAATGGCACTGCGGTTGCACAATAAAGAGTAGTAGCAGAGTCTTGAGGAGCACCTAATTCATTGAGCAGGCGTCGAAGCCATATTAGTTCTTGTGAAGTATCATCAAGAGCGCGGTATTCAGCCTCAGTGCTTGATCGAGAAACAACAGACTGTTTCTTACTACGCCAAGTAAGAAGGGAGTCCCCGAGGAAGAAACAGTAACCAGTAATAAACCGACGATCCGTAGGGTCACCAGCCCAGTCTGCATCAGAGTAAGCCCTTAATACAAGAGATGACTTTGAGGAGTAGTGAAGCCCATGAAAAACTGTCCCTTTGAGATAACGAAGAATCCGAATAACAGCATCAAAATGAGTAGAGCGAGGAGCAGCCATAAACTGACTGACAACATGGACAGCATAAGCAATATCCGGGCGAGTAATAGTAAGATAAACCAGACTGCCAACTAACTGTCTGTATAAAGTTCCATCAGAGATAGGAGTACCATCAAACGGAGTAAGTCTAACATTGGTGTCCAATGGAGTAGATGCAGTTTTACAGTAAGTGAGACCAGCACGAGCTAGAACGTCAGACGTGTATTTCACCTGAGATAAATAGTAACCTATTGAATCAGAAAGGACTTCCAGCCCTAAGAAGTAGTTGAGACGACCAAGATCTTTTATTTCAAAAAACTGACTGAGAGATTGTTTGAGATCTGAGATACCAGAAATATCATCCCCAATAATTATCATATCATCCACATAGAGGAGAAGAAGAATAGTCCCAGAATCTGTCTTTCGAATAAAAAGGCCTGAGTCTGACGAACTGGATGAATAACCAAGCTTTCTGATGGTAGAGCTAAATTTTGCGAACCAAGCTCGGGGAGCTTGCTTGAGTCCATATAGGGCACGACGAAGTTTGCAGACCTGAGTGGACTGGTGTGAATAACCGGGAGGTGGTTTCATATATACTTCTTCTATGAGGTCCCCATTAAGAAAGGCATTTTTAACATCCATCTGAAAAAGATCCCATTTGCGAACGGCAGTAATAGCAATAAGACTGCGAACAGACGTCATTCGAGCCATAGGAGCAAAAGTTTCTTCATAGTCTATACCATACTCCTGATTGAACCCCTTGGCTACGAGACGAGCTTTGTATCGGTCAATCGAACCGTCAGATCGTGTCTTGATTTTATACACCCATTTACACCCAACGGCAGATTTTCCAGGAGGAAGAGTCACCAGATCCCAGGTATGCGCTTTAGCTAAAGCTTGTAATTTTTCTGTCATAGCTTGCTGCCAAAGTGGATTAGTACTAGCTTCCTTATAGGATGTAGGTTCATAGTGAGATATCATAGTAGAATAACAATGGTAATCACGAAGGTGATGAGGGAGCTCTCTTACCCGAGTAGACTGTCGTTGTGGTGGAGGTATGACAGGATTAGCAGGCGAGACATCATCATTGGGAGGTGCCGTATGTTGAAGTTCGTTGGAAGAAATGACGTCAGGTGAGGATGGCTCAGGAGGTGTTGGACTGGGAGGTTGAGGTGGTGATGGTGTGGCTTCTGGTTCAGGTTCTGGTGGAAATGTGACAACTGGAGCCTCAAGTTCAGGGGTGAAAAGGTCAAGAGATGAATGAGTAAAGAACGGAAGTTGTGATTCTTCAAGGACATAAAATTTGGATAGAGAGGAAAACATTTTATGTTCCCAAAAGACAACATGACGAGAAATCCGTAAGCGTTTGGAAATAGGATCCCAACATCGATAGCCTTTATGTTCTATCCTATACCCCAAGAAGCAACAAAGACGAGCACGTGGTTCCAATTTAGAATGTTCATGAGGCTGGAGTAACACAAAACAAGCACAACCGAAGACTCGTAAGAAATTGTAATCAGGAGAGGTACCGTGAAGTCTCTCATATGGAGATTGATGCTGAAGAAAGGGAATAGGGATACGATTGATAGTGTAAATGGCAGTAAGTGCTGCTTCCCCCCAAAACCTTTCAGGACAACTACTAGAGATAAGAAGTGTGCGAACAGTATCAAGAATATGTCTGTGCTTGGGTTCAGCACGACCATTTTGCTGAGATGTACCGGGACAAGAATATTGAGAAACAGTGCCTTGTTCACGGAGAAATTTAAGAAATGAGGTTCCCTTGTATTCCATGGCATTATCAGCTCGAAAAATTTTTATTGGTCGAGAAAACTGAGTTTGAATCATGCAAGCAAAATTAATATAGATTTGGGGTAATTCTAAACGAGTTTTCATAAGATAGATCCAAGTAAAACGACTATAATCATCCAAAAAGATAACAAAATATTTTGAACCCCCCATAGTAGAATGTGGAGAGGGTCCCCAAACATTAGAGTGAATAAGATCAAATGGTGCTGAAGAAATATAATCATTTTTATTAAAACATAATGTCGGTTGTTTTCCAAGTTGACAAGATAAATAAGACAATTTCTCAGACTTTATTGACCCTAACTGACCAAATGACACAATAGAACGAAGACGATCAAAAGACACATGTCCTAAACGGGAATGCCACAACTTAAATGAAGAAATAGTTGGTGGGGATGCAACAGGTGGTGTGGATGCAACAATAGGAGTGGGTGAGGTACGGAGGTGTATGAGCTCGAACATGCGGCCAACTTTACGGCCTATCCTAATAATTTGTCCCGTCTGAGGATCCTGCACATGACAACCAGAAGAGGAAAATATAATATTCAGCCCAAGATCACATAGTTGACCAACAGAAATAAGGTTGATAGTCAATTTGGGAATATGAAATGTAGCAGGTAAAGAGAGGCTAGGAGTAGTAACCGTTCCAACATGACTAACAGATAATTGAGAGCCATCAGCAGTTTTAATGGTGGGTGTATGAGAATTATGACTTTTAGAGGTGAAAATAGTAGAATCAGAAGTCATATGATTGCAGCAGCCAGAATCAAAGAACCAAGATGTACCTGTGGTGGTGGCCATAGCAGAACAAGAAGAGGATGTAACTTGTTTCAGAAGAGCTGTGATGTTAGCTAGAGTCACTGGTGCAGTAGAAATGTCTGTTTCAGAAGAATCAGTGGTGGTAGCGGTGATGGTGCCAGATGATGATCTAGAGGAGGATCTCCTGGATGGATTCTTGTAACAATCGGCTTGAAAGTGACCTGGTCCCACCTTTTTGCAAAAGAAACACGTCCTAATTGGACACTTTAGTAGCATATGGGTGGTGGCATGACAGTACGAACATTCTCGAGAAAACGAGTTTTTGGTAGGTTTTGAGCTCGGAACAGTTAAAACAACATTAAAATTGTGGGCCTGAGTAGCAAACCGAGTTTCTTCAGAGAGAAGCTCTATCGTGACATCATCAAGAGACGGTAAAGGATTGCGATGGAGTAGAGCAGCCCGAACTGGTTCGAATTTATCGTGAAGTCCCATTAGAATAGTGATAACACGCTAGTTATCTCAGTATGTTTCAAATTTTTTTGCATCATGCTCACAAAAAGAAGGTTCGGATTGGGCTAACTGATCCCAAATAGCTTGAAGGTCGGATACATAATCATCAATTGATTGCTCGGGTTGTTGAGTTTTAGAATGTAAAGCAGTAAGCAACTGGTATTGATGAGAGAGATCCTTTGGAGTGTACCTAGATTGTAGAAAATCCCAGACTTCCTACCCGGTGGAAAAACGACCAATTTGCTGCCCGGTGGAAAAATCCCAGACTTCCGAACCCATGTGATAATATCACCATTTTTGCTTTCCCAATCATCAAGGCGATCATTGAACTTATCGTCAGTTTCATCGGTATTCTTGGTTGGCTTAACAACTTCTCCAGTAACAATTCTCCAGGACTTACGAGACTTCAGAAAACTTGTCATGGCTTGGGACCACTGAACATAGTTGGTGCCATTAAGAACGACAGAAATCGGACGCGAAAACTCGTGCTTTTTCATTGAGAAACGTGTAAGATAACACAATATTTATAAAAACTAATCTGATTCCGAGAGATCTGAGGCCAGAAACGGATTCGGAGCGGCTGATTTAGTGGAGAACCGGTCTTAGAGTGAAAAAAATCGGGTTAAATATAGGTGAACCGGTCAAGGGAGTAAGAATTGGTTCAGAAAAAAAACCGGTTTAGGGTTTTTAGGGCAGTGGCGCGTGGCTGTGTTCTAGCGGCGCGTGCCAACTCCGATTGGGGTGATTTTGACGGATTTTGGTTCGTATTAAAGAGAGGAAGGTTTTGGTATATTACATGGGTGGTTTGGGGTTATGTATCGAGGTGCGATTGATCAAGAAAGGAGGGTGCGCGTGGGATCTGGGCTGCGCGACTGGGGGATCTTGCAGAGGCGCGTGAGAGCGCGTGTGGTGTCCGAATGGGGTGTTTTCAATGGGGTTTGGTTCGTATTGAAAATACGAAGCTTTTGGTATATGTTTTGGGTTAATCGAGGTTCTGTAGGGCTTCGAACAGTGGATCGACAGTTGGATGAAGTTAGGGTTTTTGATTGGTTGGTTGCTTGGGTTGATGATGCTAGGGTTTTTGATTTAGATTTGATTGAAGATTAGATGAGAGATTAGTTCTAGAGGAGGATGAATTCCTCTGATACCATGTAACGAAATAGAAACGAAAGAGAGATTGAAGAAGGAGAATGAAAGAATTGTATTACTTTCTTGATGATTGAATGTACAATAGAGTAAGAATATATATACTAGAAATAAAACCCTAATCTAGGATACAATTAGAAAAGTATAATGGGAACACAATCAATACAATTAATACAATATGTAAAGTATAATAGAAATAGGAAACGTAATATATATAGTATATTCTAACAATAATAATAATAAAAGACGACCTTTTTTATTTTTATAAAGTAATATAGAATATTTAATCTATTTATATAAATGTTTATATGAGAAAGTGCAGTATTTTTAAGTTCGAGCACATTGTCCTGTGAATCACACTACCGGTCCTAATCATTATTTAAGCGTACATTAATAAGTAAATTATAAGTGAGAGAACTAGAGATAATAATAAAATCAAGTTTTTCTTCAAGCCAAACCATAAAATCTTCAACACACCAACTGTGCCTATGAAGATTACAAGTAGAATTATTTTCAGTAGTACTAGTTTTTCCTTGTCTATCCTGTAATGAATTGAGAGAGAGAGAGAGAGAGATTAGTGGTACAAATCTTCTTAAAAAGATAATAACAATATTCAAACAGAAAATTTAAATATACCTGTTCGATTCGAGGGCATAAATTTCTACGCATGTTTGGCAGATATGGTTGATCAAGGTTCATGCATCCCCCAATTTCCATATATTTTAGAGATTTTAATTCCCCAATGCCCCTCATCTCGGTTAGTTTTTTGCAGTAAGAAATGTCTAGCCATTCTAAGGATTTAAGTTCCTCAAGTCCCCCTAATTGCAGTTAAATCATCCAAACCACAAATTTTTAGTTCCCCTAATTTTTTTAAGTTCGAGAGATCCAGGAATTCTTCAATTTATTTGCAGTCTAACAAGTCCAGGATCTTCAACGATTCCAAAACCGTAAGGCAGTAAGGCCTTTAACCTCACGCAACTTCTCACAAGAAGAGATGTATAGTTTCTTCAGCTTCGTCAAGTTCGATAAGTCAGATAATCATTATATGGATCTACAATCATGCATATCCAAATGTTCTAAGGATTCCAAAGCTCCAACTTCATCAAGCTCTCATAAGTTCCAGCAAGAAGCTAAATTAGTTCTTTTAGCATTCTCAAGTTTGATAGGCCATTTTATTGGTAATTAGGGCAGCAAACGTGCATCAGATACAATAATTTGTGCGCTAATCATTAAACCCTATGATCTATGCTGTTCAATAAAATCGATAGAAGACATACCTTGTATGAGATTTCGAGTTAATGAAACGAACATGATGGATCAGATCCTTCTGATGTTGTCGTCCTAGCGTAGAAAATACGACGCCTCTACGGTATGCACACATGAACGAGATCAGATCCTTGCTTGGTGTACTAGCGCCTTTTAGGGTTCTCTCAATTATTTTGCTTCTCTAGCCTCTACAACTTTCCTTGACGGCCAAGAAGAACAAAGGTTCCCTTTTAAGGGGAACCCTAGTGAGAACCCTAAGCAACAAACGAACTAGGCCTAAGTCCAACTTGGCCCGTTTTAATTTGTTTTGATCCAACTCGTTTTGGTGTGCGACCCTGTTATACTCTTTGGCAGTATAATTAAAAGCCCGTTTTATTATACAAATAGTAAGCTGCCTCTAGTAAAACATTACTACTACCCAAAGGGTATAAAGGTCAAAATGACACAACCTTAAATAGATATTCCACATATTAATTCCTTTTGTCAACCGATATCTAGATTGAACACAAGACTAGGCAAGTGTCATTCTTGTATAGTTCAATCTTTATTTCTTGATCTCTAAGTATAATTAATCTAATACAAATGACACCTCATTTGCGCATGGCCATGCAAATATTAATTATACTTATCAAGGGGCCCAAAGATATCTCTCTCATTATATGAGAGTGACAAATCCCATCTTGATCAACCACATACCTCTACATAGTTTATAGTATGCTTGATCATCATCTTTATAATTACTCGGTCAAGAGCAACGTTTGATAATGCCTGACATACTAATCCCTATGTTGGTAACCATGACGATCTCAGGTCTGAGGATAATACGATATCACAAATGGGGAACATCACTGATGACATTATGTAACACTCCTCGCAGTGTCCCCAAAGTGGGTCAGTCCAATACTTTGTTCCCTAACAAGTATCAGTGTGTTCAGCTTGATATCTCCATATCCATGACTTGTGGAACATAGTCATCAGCTGACCCATACTCTAATCATTATATCAATGTGATCATAGGTTATTGACACATGATTAGGGACATCTAAATAATATTATTATATCATTACTAGCATCCCACAATCAAGTCACGTACTTAATGAACTAGTATTAATATATATTATTTACAAGAGAATATAAAGTAAAATAAAATAAACTTTATTAATGACAATAAGCATAAGATATCCAAGTACAAATTATAATCTATGAATAGTCCTAGGACATATCTCTTTCACATTTAATCTTGCTAGGGATATGCAACCCGTCATATTGAAAACGTCAAACAATTCCAATGCCTCTAGACCTTGCATCTCAGTTAGCTTCTTGCACTCAACTATATCAAGTTTTTTTAGCTTCCTAAAATTTGATAGATCCAACAATATTTCCAGATCACAACAGCAATCCATATTCATGTATCTTAACGATTTCACCATTCCAAGGTCATCAAGCCTACGTAGCTTTTCCCAATCGCTTAAGTTCAAATTTTCTAAAGCTGAAAATGAGGAGCCATCCAAGGTTCTTAACCCCCGGCAGTTTGATAGGTCTAGAACTCTCAAATTTGATAGATTCCAAATCAATGGGTCAATTTCTACTAATTTATTGCAAAAATGAAGACTCAAACTCTCTAAACTTTTAAAATTTGAAATAAATGAAGCACTCCTTAAGTTGTAACTATTTGAAAGAATTAGAACTTTCAACTCTTTTGCAGTATGCAAAATAATAAAATCAAGTTAATTTGCAAGGGGTTATGAATATGACGATGGGACAATAAAAATAAAAACATATATATACTCTATGGTACCCTAATTTCACTCCAACCCTTCTAGTTGTCTGGTATATTCTTTCCATATAGATTGAGAACAACAAGATTTTTTAAATGACAATTGGTTAGCAAAAAATTCCCAAAGCATTCCCAATCAAGCCATCTTAAATTTGAAAGATATTGCTTAAAATCACCATCAAGGTTATGTTACTTATGTAGGATATTGCTTAAATTTGGAAGCATTCGCTACCAACCTAAAACTTTGAACCATGTTAGTGAAATCGTCTATTATTCATTATTTCTTAAATAAACATGAATCTATTAAATTTTACTATCTAGACATTCATTTATTATCAAGTTACAAGTACTATCTAGATAATCCTTTATTACCAAGTCAAATTTAAATAACTGACTTTCTTCAGTAATAGTTCAGACTTAGATGGAGGGCATACTACGATTTATATCTAAGTATATATCATCATTTAATTTAGTACAATGATTCTGTAATTTATTCTTTCCGATAAAGAGGTTGGTAATAAAAGTCACACAAAAAATAAATCGCATCATTTAAAATTATTTTGCAGAGATGTTTGTACAATGATTCCGCAATATATGTAAGGACCCAAAATATCTCACATCAGTAGTGTAATGGGAAGGTCCTTGGTATATATGTAAGAACAATAAACCTAATTTACAATTTGGGCTAGCCATTATGGAGGAGAACCCTGGTTGTTACATATGGTATCAGAGCAGACCTAGGATCATTACCACGTGACGATATTCAATTCTAGTCAACTAAAATACTGGGGTATGAAATATAAAAGTGATGTTGTCACGTCCCAATTTCCATAAAAATTGATAAGTGATAGAATAAAATTTCACACTAAATTTTGTTTTCTTCATATAGATATATAAAATAACATTACATATGAAGACATAATACATCAGAAACTAATTGTAAAACACTTATTTTATTTATTGTCTTCATTCCCTTCACTTTATTTATTCCTATTGGTTTAGCCACCAATATTCTTATTTCTGATAATCACCTGAAATGTAAAAGGAAAGAGTGAGCTTTCAAGTTTAGTAACATACAATACCCATTCCAAGGATTAGTATACTTTTAGAAAAATTATTTAACTGGATCAAATATAAGTTCCAAGATTGTAAACAAAATAGCTAAGAGATTTAATAATTTTTTAATAAACAATCATACAAATTTCTTAACGAACGGGTAACTCACTTCCTAAGGACATAGATTTATCCCTTGTTAATTGGGGCCCTCATACAATCTATTTAAACAATTGGCCCAACAAAACTAGTTTTGATAATGATAGAATATTCAGCATGACACCCAATTGTCCCTGGAGTGGTACATGTTCAAATCTTACAAGTGTACTTTCCAAAATTACGCATTCGTAAAACAACCAATTTAATATTTTATTATTATTATTATTATTTTCAAACAAAATCCTAGAAATCAGCATCCTTGTTCCTTTAAAACCTTCTTAAAAATAATCTTCCATAACAATCCCATGCTTGATGTTATGGAGATATGTAAATTTGTATTTGTATTTTCTCTTTCTACAAGTCCATTCTTAAATACGGGTCCATGTTTGACTGTCACAATTTTTAAGAATTCACTAATTTCCTCATAATCAATGGTTTAACTTTGTGTTTGGTTTCACTTTTTTTCAATGAAGTATTTATGTGTACCATCTATTTCATCTTTAGTGTGGATTTGATTGTCAACATTTCCATGGAATTAATTCCCATCGCACAACTTGGTTTAGCTTACTTGTATCAAACAAAACCAAAACAAAAATTAAAAATGGTTCAGCCTAATTTTCCCGGGTTCCGTGTAAAATTCAAAAACCACATCTGCCCTCGATCAGCTTATGTTTTTTATCAGAATTTTTTCCCATGCAAAAAGAATTCTATTGATTGAGTTCAATTATTTTCCATGTCATTTAACCAAAATGAGCACCTTGGAAAATATGATTGAAAAGACTACTAATGTTCACGAAAAGTTGGAGAAAGATATGAGTGATATGTTGAGATGTCCTCCATCTTTCCCTTGTTTTCCTTGGAAAACATTCTTATCCAACACACAAACAATTTTACTCCAAGGAAAACCCAAATTGTAATAGAACATCTCTGCCAAATCACTCATCTTTTTCTAGCTTCTCATAAAAACTAGTTGCGTTTCAATCATTTTCCAATTTATAAAACACAACCTATAAGAATCTAAAGCACATAAAAGAGATCCTAAAAGTGATAGGGGAAGACCTCAAGATATAATGCAAACATAGTTAATTCTACTCTTTCCGACTCGCCACAAAGAACAGATTTACAGAATTGACAATAGTTAAGATAAGTATGTCGATAAACATTTTCGCTAATTATATAACATGTGAAAGCATGGCATTGTCTGCCTTTTTATTGTACAGATAAAAGCTTATCAAACTCACAGAGTTTTGAGTTAAGGGGGATTTAGTTTCTGATGGATAAGCATTAGTTACCGGTAGCAAATTAGGCATCACCAATGAGCTTGAACTCCACCAACTCGTTGATCTTCAACAACAGCTTCACAACCACCTCGGCTTCATAAACTTTCGTCTTTTTTCCATCAGTTACCTCTATAGTGATGAAGAACTTAATCTCAATATTCGTAACCACGACCACCACATTTGCTTTCACTACCTTCCGAAATACCAGACAGGTTTTCTGCCAATCAAAAATTCCTAATAACCTCAATAAATAAATCATCCACTAATTTATTTTTTCACACAGAATCCGAAGAAATATATATATATATATATCTAGCCGGAAGCCACGAAGCCGTTTTTCGGTTTTTTGGATTTTCAATTTTGACCTTACAAACTTTTATTTTACAAAAAGGTTTACACTACGGCGTAAGTAATAGTTAATGGGATTTGAATTATGACACATACCAAGAATAACAAATTTCTTGACGGCTTTGCTACGTATTATTATTTTTAAAAAAATTCTTTAAATTATATATATTCTAATAGCAGATACACTGTGCGTATACAAAATCTAGTGCATAAAATATAAGAAGTAAGGGGAAAAAAGAGAGATAGAATAGATGATTACCGCCTTCTTGTTGTGTTCATCAACAGCAAATCGAGCGAGAATCTCAATCTCTGCTTCGCTCTGAGTGGATGTATGAACTCCTCCAATTAGCGCCTTCTTGTTTTGTCCATCAAGAAAGTTCTGAGTGGATTCTTTAATTCCTCCAACTGCCGCCATAAGAAATCGCAAAAGTCTGAGTGTTTTGTGTTTATAGGTAGGAAAGAGATGAATGAGGATGAGAAAAACACAAGGTGTGCGTATATATATATAGAAGATGGGAAAAGAAAAAAATCGTATAAAACGAAAGTGCGTCGAATACGATTCTCTCATTCATTAATTGATTGATTATTCCTTGGCTTTTTTTTCTTCCTCCAAAAATTACGTTATTAAAATAACTTAAAACTATTTAAAATAAAAAAATATATATAAAAATAGACTATACACACCACCTTTTTTTGAGATAAAATTAACAAAGGTGTGCAGTGTTTTCAGTAAAAAGTATGTTATTTAACTTGTGGTACAACTAATAATTTTTTGTGGTGTAAGATTATGTAACGTAAAAAAATATAAAAAAAATCAAACATTACTATCACATTCTTCCCGCACAAATACTCACGTAGAAACCCCGTTTGAAACTTTCTTCACACAGAACCAATGTATTTACCATGCATGTGAGTGATTGTTCATTTATGATTGCTGGTTGTTTATCATCATACATCAGTTTTTTTATACTAAAAGTATACTCTATGTTTTGTATTGTTCCAAAAAGGTTTGAGCAAGATAATAAACTTGAAGATTATTTAAAGCACTCAAATATCTACGTTGATAATGATACATTATGCATTGGGGTATGTATAATATGCATCATTTGCCTTCCTTCAAAACATGGAAAATTGAGCTCTATTTTGTAAAACAAAATATCGTTGTCGGCAACACAGAGTCGAGAAAATAATACTTATTCAACAACACATTCCCAAGATTAGAATAATACATCATTACAAGACTACTGAATAATATTCAACATACTTTGTGTTCGGTGGCTGATTTATACCCCTGTTCTTGGCCATGTGTTGCTAACGAGACTCATCAAGACTCGTCAAATTGTTTTTCAAAACTTCGCAAGCTACTTCTTGATGGACAAGGTAAGTAGATATCCCCCACCATTTTAGATTTTGCTATAAGGTTTAGACAAGATACTAAATGCATTTTATCTTTCTTATAGGTATTCGAGTCGCGAATGAGTTCTTCGATTGGTGTGAATGCATTGCTCGAAATTTGAACATAGATAATTTCATCCAACATTCTAATGTCATAATTTTCAAACCAAGAAGTTGTTTCACATGCCTAATATATGTGCCAAAATGAAGCGATGGGCGAAACTCGTGCGTCGCCATCCAAAAACAACTTCATGAAATGAACCATTTACAAAAGCTGTGTTCGAAAACTCTATTCATTCATCAAATATATTTCGTAAAGCACCACGACCAGTAGTAAATGAATCAATGGTTTCTAAATTTCATTATTTCTTGCTTCACAAAAAGTTATTCAATCCCAAAAATTAATTAATAACTAAATAAGAAGAAAATCATATCATAGAAGCATCTAAATATATATATAAAGTATAAAAGTGTATAATCTTGCCAATAGGGATAGCAACAACTCATTATAAAGTGCATAATCTAAATTTAAATCCTTGGCTGTTTATTTTAAAATGAAAAAATAACAAAATGATTTTGCCAGATTTACTCGTTTTTAGTTTTAACAGGTAAAAGAACACTACTTCGGTTTGGTTAGAAAATTAAAGATTTATATATATTCAGTCCGGTCCAATTCAAGATTTCTAGCAAAATTTTCCTGAATAGTACTAGTTTTTCTTGTCTACCAAATACCCGGAAAAAGACTTGAATTCGAACCAAATAATTGAGTTCAATGAAAAGGGCATGTATAGTTAAAAGAAAAGGAGAAAAGAGAGAATCCGAAAATAAAGAATATATCTTTCTCATTGAAAGGAGCATATAGATAATGAATCTAGTTCTTGAAAACTCCCTTGATAGAGTAAAAATCTTAGAGCATCTGTAACAATTGTGTAAAAATTTATGCGTAAATTCCTATGTGTCAATCAACTTTTACACAAAACTTGAAATTTGAAAAACAAAATATGCTCCAATAAGACTTTTGTAAATTTTTGTAAATTTTGAAATAACCAATAAGATATTAACACGTGTTAAATATTATTTTATATAATTTTATAGTTTTTTCCTTAATTTTATATGCATAATCTTATATTCACATTGGATCTTGATTTATAGCTATTAATGATTAGATTTCAAATATATAATATCTATTTAAATATATATTTTATTTTAAAAGTTATCACATTTTAAAATTTTAGTAAAAAAAAAAAAACCCTATGTGAGAGTGTATTTTACGCAACCAATTTACATAAAACTCATATTTAAATGGCTTGTTGGAGACTATATTTTTTACAAGTTTTGTAAAATTTAAACAAAATATAACTATATATATACATATAAGACTTTTGGAGATGCTCTTAGCTTATAGGAATAAAAGCAATGACCAAGAATCAAGAATTATTAAATGTTTCGTTAACTAAAAATATCTTCGAGTATAATTAAATCTCTCAAATATAATCCAGATAGGGATGCCAAAAATACCGTGGGTCCCTAACCCGATAGAGGGCGGGTATGGGGACAAGTAATCAGGGGCAGGGTTGGGTTCAGGTCCGGGTCTAGAACTTTTAAATATAGTTGGGTTCGGGTCGAGTTTGGGTATGGGTGTCTCCACCCCGTTCCCGCCCCAATATACTTAATTTTGATATTTTCTTTCTTTGTACTTATAGCCATGTGTGTATATATGTACATTAAAATATATATATGTATATAAAGTTAGTTCATTGTTAATTGTGTATATATAATTTCTTCTATATATATTATAATATTATATTATTTCTAACTTTACTCTTTTTCTTGTTTTATTTTTATATTTAAAAAAAAATGTATCGGAATCCATATGGGTACCCGTTACTCGGCGGAGACTAGGATGGGGATTACCTGATACCCCAAATCGGGGATGGGGGGGGGGTGAGGATGGTTTTTGGTAGCGCGGGCGAGGATATAAATTGTAGGGATTTTTTGAGTTTGCCCCCTATTATTAATAGGAAACTCAAGATACCCCCCTATTTTACTAATCATTTGACTTACCCCCCCTCCTAAGGATTTGACGGAATACTAACTCCGTTAAAAAAAAATCCGTTTCACCATTTTACCCCTATCTTATGTAACTGTTCATCTTTTTAAAAAATTTTCAAAACTCCATTTTAGAGAGAGAAAGTTAAAAATTCAAAACTCCAACTTCTTCTGTCTCCCTCCTCTCTCTCTCTCTCATCGAAACCCTAGCTATCCTTCCTCCCACAATCGCGCAATCACCCCCTTTAGCCCCCAAACCCTCTTTTGCTTCATAGTAAGCTTGCCGAAGAAAGACCCATTTCGGATCTAAAGAAAAATGGTGGTCATGATGATGAACCCATTTTCCTTTCTCTTCTTTCTCCCCTATTGAAAGATATGCGATGAAATTTGAGATTTAAATGTTCGAATTGAAATTAGATCCTCAAATCAACTAATTTTAGAGAGAGAAAATTAAAATTAATTTTGGATATATTTACGAAATGATTTTTTGAAGGTTTAGATGAGAAAAGATGGAGAAGGAATGAGATGAAATTAGAGAGAGAAAGTTGTTAGGTTTTGAGAGTGAATTGAAAATGAAGCAATTGAATATAATTACAAAATGAGTTTCTTAAAGATTAAGATGGAGAAAAGATGGAGAAGGATGAAAATGAAATTAGAGAGAGAAAGTTGTTGGGTTTTGAGTTTAGGAAGAAAAGAAATGAAATTACGGTTTGAGTGAGGAAGATGATGAATAGTAAGGGCAAAAGGGTCAAAACGACATAAAGTTGAACGGCTAGTCCATCAAATCCTGGGGGGTTAAGTCAAAGGATTAGTAAAATAGGGGGTATCTTGAGTTTTGTATTAATAATAGAGGGAAAACTCAAAAAGTCCCTAAATTGTAAACCCGACCCGAACCAGACCCATTGCCATCCCCAAATCCAATCACCCAGCAATATTGTGAACCAAAAATAGAAAATAGAAAGTGGTGTACTTTAACACATAAGTTGTAATTATTCTACTATAGATAATGACTATTGTAAAAGAGCATAATTCTTATATATAGAGATAAGAGATAATGTATAGGTGTGCTAGGTTACAGTTGATTAATAAGAAACAAAGTAATGCAAGAATCAATCACATAGAGATAAGAGATTTTTTGTTAGAAGATAGTCCTAGCCCCAACCAATGTATAGTAGGTCAGGTGTATGTCCACCCTTTGTGTTGTACTTTTCTTAAACTATGCTAATGATCGAACAATACAAGAGTTTGGTTATATTGTATTGTTGATTTGTCAATTCGGGATCCTTTGCAAGGATGTAAGCCTCTATAGCTACATGATTAGGGTTTAAATGTTTGAATATGGTAGTGTTTGATTAGGAAAAAAATACTTAAAAAGTAAGGATACACAAAAGGATAACTCCGATAAGTTAGGGGTTATCTATGGTAGTTTCCTTAAATATAATAAGATAGGAGTTATCCGTGCTAATTTCCTTAAATCATGGGATTGGGCATATGCTTTATGGCATATTTTAATCATGTTGAACCTTCTTGCCTCATGTTTTTAACCATCACCGTGTCACCCAGCCGAGTTCATCCAAACGCTCTTTTATAGTGTGCCTGCTTCGCTCTATGGCAATAGTTGAGGAAGTCAGTTCCAATATATTTAGTCAGCTATTTAATTTTAGCCATCGTCGCTGTTATTTTGTCAATATCATTGCAATGTGTTTGATTGTATATTTTCCTGACTCAACTATTGATCATTCCTATTTGTTATGTGTTTGATCGTTTACGCTTGGATTGTAATTCTGCAATGAGGTGGTTGTAAGGGTGAGGATGAACTAAAACGTAATTGTGTAATAAACCAATTGTAATATTACTTAACTATCAATCATAAAATTTACAAGCTGCAGAAGTAACCTCGCTCTTTGAATTATCATGAATGTTGAAATTATATTTTAAAAGTGACGGCTCCAAAATAGCGCGTTGTGTTATAGCCCAAGTGCAAGCTTGTCAAGTTGTATTATAGTCTTGGAAGTCCGAGTGTCGAACCACAGGGATAAGTGAAAAGGAATGGAATGGATTACGGATTTTACGGTTTTCAGATTTGTGTGAGTTGGATTTGTTGTATAACAACGTGAATGTAAAACAGTTGTGAAAATTAATAAGAAAGCACTAATGTGAGAATCCGCAAATGCGACCCCCGGGTTCTCGTTCCCGTTGGTGGGCGTCTGAAACATCGGAAAGGATTCCATTGTTCTATTTGCTTTTATGTGTTGATAATTCTTATCGGGAGTCCCTCTATCCTATTTCTAGATGCAAGAGGGTTCGTTCAGAGTCGCCAGTACATTTTACGAGAAAACGGACAAAATGATTGTGTAAGAGGGAAGGCTACAGATAAGCCTTTCTTTACACGTTTGTCTACGAAACCAGGATTCTATAGGGTTCGGGAACTATATTACAGTTTGGGAAGGTGTTAAGCACCCATTATGCCCTTTCGGTCTCTAGTGGTCTTATATGTTTATTCTATGTTGGAAAACTTGGATGCTTTTACTGATATTTTACTGCTTTCTGGAAATAACTAATGAAAACCTGATTTTCGAGCACGTTAGGAATCTACCATAACCTGGTCGCCACTTCGCTTACTAGGACGGGGATCGACCTGCCCGGTCAGGTCGCGGGGTGCGGGGCAGCGCCCCTTTAGAAAAATCAAGTTTTAAACAAGTCTATAATAAAACTAATATACAAATATCTTATTTAATTACTAGAAGAGACTTTAGTTACCTTCCCGGCGATATATATAAGAATAAAAGAGAGAAAATATAATACGGCAGACAAGACCTCTGACGGATATCAGCTTTCCTCTTAGAAATATTTCCGGTGGTCTGACTCTAGAAGGTGGCACTCCGGTTGCCAAGATTAGATCCGAGACTCTTGCGAAAATAAATGTTATCATAGATGCTTCCAGAGAAGGCTTAAAGATTAGAAAATATCAGAGAGAATAAGGAATTTTAGTATAGAAATTGTGGCGAGAAGTTGCCGTCTAGAACCCATGGGGGTGTTGCCTTATTTATAGTGCTCGGGAGGGTTTATCGCGCGACATTCCCCCAGAAAGGGCAAGTGTCGCGCGACATTTCTGTTTGTCGCGCGACATTCCTATTTCACTGTGCCTGTTTGTCGCGCGACATATCTATTTGTCGCGCGACAAACGGCTGAAGTGATGGGTTTTGACACTGTGATGTGTCAGAAAGTGGTTGATCGGGTTCAGAGGGGTTTGTCGCGCGACATAAGAGTGATTGTCGCGTGACATACCAGTATGTCGTGCAACAATCCCACTTAAAAATAGGTTTGTTGGCCAACAAACCCTTTCGGGATAATTTCGGGTGCTCGGATGGGTCCCGGACTCCAAAAACAGTAGTTCTCGAAGGTCGTTAGGGTTCTTGCGGGGGTCACGGATCGGGGTGTCTACAACTAAGGTAGGTGGAGGTCGGTTATGATTTAAAAGACGGTGATCACTAGCTCATACAAAGATTTCAACACACAGTTTCTCGAGATATGGGAAATGTTGGTGTATCTCTCAATAGCAAAGGGTGCGACACTAGGCGACTCATTCCCGAATTGAAGCTATATCAAGAGAGAGACAAACAACATTCCTCCAAAGACGAGGTTATCATTCCTACATCTTAGCTACGGGTGTGAAGCAAGGCACCCATTCCTGATGAAGCTAATCCGAGATAGGTATGACAAACTCATCATAAAAAGATTTAACATAAAGCAAGTGTATGTAATCTCATAATTTAAAGAATGAAAATTATAAAGTGAATCCTAACAATGAAACGGAATGAAGTTTATGGGATAAATTTGTCATCTCATCATTTATCACTTAAGGTAGAAAATAAAGAGTCTAAGTATCACATATAGTGTTCGAAGCACTCAATATATCAAGAAATGAATCAAAGATAAGCTAAACAAATTTATAATCCATCTATGGAGTTTTATGAACTATTTATAATTTCTACAAAAAGGACAAAAACTCCATGAATGGGGGAAAAAAGACTACAAGCTTTCTAGAACCATATAAATATGTTGTATGTTCATTATCATCCAAGAACTAAACATACAAGGCATATGAAGTCTTAGCTTAATATGAAAATACCTAGAAAGCATGAAATAATGGAAGATATGATGAAGAAGAAGAAGATTCACAAATATTTATCGAACTTTAAACATGGATTGAGCCATTAATCACTAAAAATCATATCGCAATCAACCTCCGTAACCTTAGTAATAGACTACTCCATAATAGATGCAAAAACAAATATTATAGATGAATAAATCATTCTTACAAATCAAAACACTTACAAGGAAAAATGAAGAACAATACAACTTTAGCTCTCCCTTCTCTCTAGAACTTGTAAATGTGTAAAAACTAGATAATATCTAATAATGCTATCTCCCTTGATTCCCTAGACTAAAAGCTAGCTAAGAGAGTACTTAAATTAATAAAATAAACAAGGGAAAATATCTAGAGACAATAATCCCTCAAAACAGGCTGAAAGGAGCAGGTAGTTGGTACACTCGTGGGGCCATGATCGATCATGGCTTTGCCCATGATCGATCATGGAAGTGTTCTGCCAGAATTTTTTCAAGCCATGATCGATCGTGGCTTTGCCCATGATCGATCATGGGACTGGAACTTTTTACTCAGCACTTTTGCAAGCTACTAGGCTTGCTTTTGATCACCACATGCAATGCTATTGTATTTCAATCCTACAAAAACATGGAATACTACAAAATACACACCAACTTGGGCCATGTTAGATACAACACTCGTTAAGGCACTAATCTCGAGATAAGTGGATAATTAGGCAGAATTAAAGCAACAAACGCGTCAAGCGACTCCGCCAAGGAGCTTATGCATGACAATATTATGCGTTTATCAAAAAGTAAGAGTTGATATTTTTTTTGTCCAAAATAAGTAGAAACAAAGCATAGCTAGAGTTCTTATTATTATTATTATTATTATTATTATTATTATTATTATTATTATTATTATTATTATTATTATTATTATTATTATTATTTACCAAAATAAGTGTAACCTTACAATTTATTTAATTTAAAAAAAAATATTGTAGAAACTCAATAAAATAATAATCTCGCTAAATTAATAAATTTTGCAGATTCCCACTCGGGCCCAAGAGTTAAATTAATATTTTTGATAAATTTATAAGATGATTCTTTTTTGTAAGGTACCCAGGCTTATGAGTTACATAAATTAATAATTCATATTTTTAGAACTACTATCATGCCTTATAAAAATATGAGTACATTGTTTGCTTTTTGTTAAAATTTATATTTTTCTGAATTTCATTCCTAATTTTCTATAATTTCTTAAGCATGTGAGGTGTACGTGCATTTCTCATTTTGTAAGAGGAAATTATTTAGTGTTGTTATTGCTTTGATGACTTCTTTTCATCAGACAGACTTTATTGCTTAATTAAGTTTATAGGAAATAAAAATTTAGGAGACCAATATCACAATATTGGAAACATAAATCTTTGAAATTATTTATCAAAGGATAATATAATTTACTTAATTAAGTTTATAGGAAATAAAATTTAAGGAATATTGAGAGAACAATATTGAAAATATAAATCTTTCGATAAACTAATAAATTATTAACTTATCAATAAATTAAAAGTTCGTTTAATTAAAAAAATTGAACGATCCTAACATTATTAATTTATGAAGTGTTTACTATATACAAAAACTAGGGGTCCAGTTGTCGGACTGTTGACCTGTAAAAGGGCATGGATCGTTGAAGTCGGTCCTCTATTTTTTTGGACCAGACCTAAGAGCATATTAAGTTCGGTCCCGACTGGACTATTTTGAATGATCTGATTTCAGTCGATTCAACTGGTTTGGTCTTTTATGACGAGTCTGCCTTTTTATTGGGGTTACCGAATAATTTTAAGCAATGGAACTATTTCAAACAATGGGCCTATTATTTTTCTTTCTCTATCCCACCACAATATTTAGTATTTACTAAGGGATGTGTATTTAATTTAGATTCTATAGGATTTTTTAAAATTTTGAAAGTCCATGGGCATTCAATTGGGATTTTAAAAGGTCTTTTAAAATCTTATGGTATTCAATTATGATTTTGAAAAGTCTTTTGAAATGTTGTGATATTCAATTTGGATTAAAAGTGGTCTTTTAAAATCTTATGGTATTCAAAACTCAATAAAGTTTGAAGGATTTTATAAAGAAATACCCAAAATGAAAAAATAAATAAAGTACAATGTTTCTAATGTTGAAAAAAATATTACCTAAATTGTAAAAATGGGTAAAGTACATTATATTTTTTGGTAATTTACCCTTTTATAAATTAATAGATTTTGATGGATTTGAGAGTACGTATTTTTATGAATAACAAATCCACCAACAAATATTCTCTTCAAGCGGAAGACTTCATATGGATTTCTCTTCCATCTTTCTCCCAAACTTAAGCCATTACAATTCATACTTGGTGGCATAATTTATTTCATCATTCAATTAACTATTCAAATCCATTTGCGACGATTTGTTTGGAGTGCAAGCTATTCTATCTTCAATTTTCAACTCTTTATTTAAACTTTAAGTGAGAAGCCAAAAACAATAATGCGACTTTATTTCCAAAACAAAAAAGTAGAAAAACACTACTTCAGTCTGGTTAAAAATTAAAGATTAATTTATATATATTTGGTCCAATCCAATTTAAGATTTCTAGCTAAATTTTCATGGAATGTACTAGTTTTTCTTGTGTACCAAACACCTTGGAAAAGAATTGACTTCAATGAAAAAGAAGGGGGGGGGGGGAGAAACATAAAATAAATAATATATCTTTGTCATTGAATAAAGCATAGATAATGAATCTAGTTCTTGATAACGACCTTGAATAAAACTATTTAAAATAAAAAAGTATTTATTAAAATAGACTATATATACACACCACCTTTTTTTGAGATAAAATTAAGAAAGGTGTGGAGTGTTTTAAGTAAAAAATATTTTATTTAACTTGTGGTAAAATTAATAAATTTTTGAGGTGTAAGATTGTGTAACGTAAAAAAATATAATAAAAAACAAACACTACTATCACATTCTTCCCGCACAAATACTCACGTAGAAACCCTGTTTGAAACTTTCTTCATGCAGAACCAACGTATTTACCACGTGAGTGATTGTTCATTTATTATTGCTGGCTGTTTATCATCATATATCCATTTTTTTTATACTAAAAGTATACTCTATGTTTTGTATTGTTCGAAAAAGGTTTGAGCAAGATGATAAACTTGAAGATTATTTACCGCACTCAAATATCTACGTTGATAATGATACATTATGCATTGGGGTATGTATGGCAAAACATGGACAAATGAGCTCTATTTTGTAAAACAAAATATCGTTGTCGGCAACGCAGAGTCGAGAAAATAATACTTATTCAACAACACATTCCCAAGAATAAAATAATACATCATTACAAGATTACTGAATAATATGCAACATACTCGGTGTTCGGTGGCTAATTTATACCACCGTTCTCGGCCATGTGTCGCCAAGTATTAATTTCCTTATAATTTATATTTTCTTAAATGTCTAATATATATATACACAAGTAAAATGCTTTCTTTCAACGAGTGCTTGACATATGACAATATTTATTACTTTATTTAATTTTTCTTTTCTTTTTTTTAAGGTGGATTTTAAATTATTCACACTTTAGTTACTCATCATTATTGCATCCATTACTTACCTAAACTTAATCTCATTTTATGTTTTCTTTTTTAACATAATGACTATTTATTGACTAATACGATGACTAATTATTGACTAATATAATGGCTAATTAATTGGTCATCATTATTACTTCTGTTATTTACCTTAACTTAATTCCATTTCCATTTTTTTTAAATGACTAATTATTTACTAATATGATAACTAATTATTGAGTAATTTAAAGTAATAATAATAATAATAATAATAATAATAATAATAATAATAATAATAATAATAATAATAATAATAATAATAAACTCTCATTTTTTATTCTCAAGATCAAATAGACCATACATTTCAATAACATAAAATTGTTAGAATAGGTATTAGTAATATTCCTTTATACATTTGGTGTATTTTTTTTTTTATGTTTTTTAGTCATCCCTTAATTACCTTAACTTAATTTCATTTTCCCTTTTTTTAATATAATAACTAATTATAGACTAATATGATGACTAATTAATTGCTCAGTATTATTGCATCAGTTACTTACCTTAACTTAATTTTATTTTTCATTTTAATTTTATTTTTCATTTTTGTTTTAATACAATGACTAATTATTGACTAATATGATGACTAATCATTGAGTAAATTAATTTCATTAGTTAATGATGATGATGATGATGATGATGATGATGATGATGATAATAATAATAATAATAATAATAATAATAATAATAATAATAATAATAATAATAATAATAATAACCTCTTATTTTTTATTCCCACGATCAAATAGACCACACATGTCAATAACATAAAATTGTTAGAATAGGTATGAGTAATATTCCTTTATATATTTGGCCTCTGTTTTTTCTTTTTCCTTCTAATGTGTAAATGTACATGCTAATTACGGGGTATGCCGAAAAAGATGGATTTATGATTTTTTCTAATACCCAAATCACGTCTCAATGAAGAAATTAAATGTGATACACTTTAAAAATATCTATAATTTTATATTTCAGAAGTACAAATATACAAAAATAACAAAATTATAATATATCTATTTTCAAAAACATGTACTATTTAAAATAATATATCTAATATACTTAATATACTAAATATACTATTTCAATCCATTCTATCTAATTTCTCAATATGCAACCACCTTCTACCTTTTTTCATGTTCTCTCCCACCAATATATTGAAATCACCATCATATGAAATCACCATTAAAACCCTATTCCACCATCATATTAAAATCACCATTAAGTGATTATTAATTAGTATTTAATAACATTCATTCTAGTAACCATGCATATAAAAATGGCTCCCCATAATCCTAATTTATTGCATATCATTTTTCTCAAAAGCTCATCAATGTAACATTTTATTTCAATTTATGTCAAATAACTTAGTTTTGATTTTTCCTTCCAATTGTATCCTCATAATTTCTTTCCCTTCATAATGTTTTGAAGTGTTCAAGATATTCATCAAATATTATTTTCTCCCACTCCATCAACGGTTTATTTTTTCAAGATTAGTTATGTCTACTTCTTTTCCTCTTTGATTGTTTTCCCACTTTAGAAGTTTCATACTCAATATTTGAATCTACTCTTAATAGTCACAAGACTAACCACTAATGATTTATCAAAGTTTTTAATGAATCTTTACAAAAAAATTATATTAAAATCATTATATTTTGTATAGAATTGATTTCGCTATCTCTAATTGAAACTGTCAGCAATTTCAAATTATTATTATTATTATTATTTTATTATTATTATTATTATTATTATTATTATTATTATTATTATTATTATTATTATTATTATTTTATTATTAGTATTAGTTACATTTTGATTTAGTATTTTTTTAATAAAATATTATGTCTTTAAATAATTTTTTAATTTAAAAAATATTAATGTTTCTAGCTTAATTCACACTCCACGCATCGCGTGGATTAAACACTAGTCATATTATATATTGCAGTGTTTATCTTTTGTGTTAAAATCATTAGATGATACCCACCAAACTAATACCGATGCTTTAGTTCCGATTGAAGTTTATCATGTTCTGATCAAAGTTGATAATATTTCGAAGTTTCCCATTGTCTCCGCTACAAATTATAGGACTGATATGGCAAGACAAATTGTGCAAGTGATCCTAACAAGCCTAGTCAAATTATTTCTCAAAACTTCGCAAACTGCTTCTTGACGGACAAGGTAAGTACACAGACAAGATACTAAATGCTTTTTATCTTTATTGTAGGTATTGGAGTCGCGAATGAGTTGTTTGATTGGTGTCAGTGCATTACTTGAAATTTGAACACATTTATTTTCATCCAACATTCTAATGTCATAATTTTCAAACCACTAAGTTGCTTCACGTGCATAATATATGTGCCAAAATGAAGCGATGGGCGGAATTGGTGCATCTTCATCCAAAAACAACTTCATGAAATGAACCATTTACAAAATCTATGTTCAAAAACTCTATTCATTCATCAGATATATTTCGTAAAGTACCACGGCCAGTAGTAAATAAATCAATGGTTTCTAAATTTTCATTATTTCTTGCTTTACAAAAAGTTAACAAAATGATTTTTCCAGATCTACTCATTTTTAGTTTTAACAGGTAAAAGAACACTACTTCGATCTGGCTAAATTTAAAGATTTATATATATTCAGTCCGGTCCAATTCAAGATTTCTAGCTAAATTTTCCTAGAAAGTACTAGTTTTTCTTGTCTACCAAACACACCAAAAAGAATTGAATTCGGACCAAATAATTGAGTTCAATGAAAAGGGCATGTGTAATTAAAAAAAGGGAAAAGAAATAATCCAAAAATAAAGAATAATCTTTCTCATTGAAAGGAGCATAGATAATGAATCTAGTTCTTGAAAACGGCCTTGATAGAATAAAATTCTTAGAGCATCTCTAACAATTGTGTAAAAAATTAAGTGTAAATCCAATGTGTCAATCAACTTTTACACAAAACATGAAGTTTGAAAAAAATATGCTCCAATAATACTTTTCTAAATTTGTGTAAATTTTGAAATAACCAATAAGATATAAACACATGTTAAATATTATTTTATATAATTTTATTAAACTAAGATATAAACACATGTTAAATATAGAGATAAGAGATAATGTATGAGTGTGCTGCGTTACAGTTGATTAACAAGAAACAAAGTAATGCAAGAATCAATCACACAAAGATAAGAGATTTTTTTGTTAAAAGATAGTTCCTGGCCCCGACTAATGTATAGTGGTCAGGTGTACGTCCACCCTTTGTGTTGTACTTTTTATAAACTATGCTAATGATCGAACAATACAAGAGTTTAGTTATATTGTATTGTTGATTTGTCAATTCGGGATCCTTTGCAAGGATGTAACCCTCTATAGCTACATGATTAGGGTTTCAATGTTTGAATATGGTAGTATTTGATTAGGAAAAAAATACTTAAAAAGTAAGGATACACAAAAGGATAACTCTGATAAGTTAGAGGTTATCTATGGTAGTTTCCTTAAATCCAATAAGATAGGGGTTATTCGTGCTAG
Source organism: Lonicera japonica (assembly GCA_021464415.1). NCBI lineage: Eukaryota > Viridiplantae > Streptophyta > Magnoliopsida > Dipsacales > Caprifoliaceae > Lonicera > Lonicera japonica. Next base: position 80,843,495 of record CM038464.1, on the reverse strand, counting down.
TTTCATTAAATCATGAGATTAGGCATATCCTTAGCTTTCTGGCATATTTTAATTAAGTTGAACCTTTTTTCCTCATTTTTTTAACCGTCTCCATGTCACCCAACTAAGTTCATCCAAACGCTCTCATAGTGTGCCTACTCCACTCTACGGCAGTAGGTGAGGAATAAGTTCCAATATGTTTAGTCAGCTATTTACTTTTAGCCACCCTCACTGTTGTTGTATTAATATCATTGCAATGTGTTTGATTGTATATTTTCCTGACTCAACTATTGATCATTCCTATTTTTTATGTGTTTGATCGTTTACGATTGGATTGTAATTGTGCAATGAGTTGGTTGAAAATGTGGGGATGAACTAAACATAATAGTGTAATAAACCAATTGTAATATTACTTAACTATCAATCACAAAATTTACAAGCTGCAGCAATAATCCGACTCTTTGAATTATCATGAATGTTGAAGCTATATTATAAAAGTAAGAGTTGATCAATATTTTTTTTGTCCAAAATAAGTAGAAACAAAGTATAACCTTACAATTTATTTAATTTTAAAAAAAATACTGTAGAAACTCGATAAAATAATAATCTCGCTAAATTAATAAATTTTGCCGATTCCCACTCGGGCCCAAGAGTTAAATTAATTATTTTTGATAAATTTATAAGTTGATACTTTTTTCTAAGGTACCCTTAGATTTATGAGTTACATAAATTAATAATTCATATTTTTAGAATTACTATCATGCCTTATAAAAATATGAGTACAATGTTGTTTTCTTTTTGTTAAAATTTATATTTGTCTGAATTTCATCCCTAACTTTATGTAATGTACTAAGCATGTGAGGTGTGCGTGTATTTCTCATTTTGAAAGAAGAAATTATTTAGTGTCGTTATTGCTTTGATGACTTCTTTTCGCCAAACATACTCTATTGCTTAATTAACTTTATAGGAAATAAAAATTTAGGGAAGACCAATATCACAATATTGGAACATAAATCTTTCAAATTATTTGTCAAAGGATAATATAATTTACTTAATTAAGTTTATAAGAAATAAAATTTAAGGAATATCAAGAGAACAGTATTGAAAATACAAATCTTACAATAAACTAATAAATTATTAACTTATCGATAAATTAATAGTTCATTTAATTAATAAAATTGATCGATCCTAACTTTATTAATTTATAGAGTGTTTACTGTGTATGAAAACTAGGAGTCCAGTTGACAGAACTATTGACCTATAAGATGGCCTGGATCGTTGAAGTTGGTCCTCTATTTTTTTTTACCAGACCTAAAAGCAGACTAAAATCGAACCCGATTAGACCATTTTGAATGATCCGATTTTAGTAAATTCAACTAGTCTGGACTCTTATGATGGGTCGGCTTTTTTATTGGGGTTTCTTTATAATTTTAAGAAGTGGAACTATTTCAAACAATGGGCCTATTATTTTTTTTCTCTAGCCCACCACAACATTTAGTATTTACTTAGGGAGCGTATTTAATTTAGATTCTATAGGATTTTTTTAAAATTTTGAAAGTCCATGGGATTTTAAAAGATCTTTTAAAATCTTATGGTATTCAATTAAAACGTCTTTTAAAATCTTGTGGTATTCAAATAGGATTAAAAATGGTCTTTTAAAATCTTATAGTATTCAATACTCAATAAACTTTGAAGGATTTTATAAATTAACACATTTTGATGGATTTGAGAGTATTTTTATGAATAACAAATCCACGAACAAATCTTCTCTTCAAGAAGAAGATTTCATATGGATTTCTTTTCTATCTTTCTCCAAAACTTAAGCCACTACAATTCATACTTGGTGGTGTAATTTATTCCATCATTCAATTTACTATTCAAATCCATTTGTCGTTATTTGTTTGGAGTGCAGGCTATTCTATCTTCAATTTTCATCTATTTATTTAAACTTTCGGTGAGAAGCCCAAAAACAATAATGCAATTTTATTTCCAAAACAAAAAAGTAAAAGAACACTATTTCGGTTTGGTTAAAAATTAAAGATTTATATATATTCGGTCCGGTCCAATTCAAGATTTCTAGCTAAATTTTCCTAGAAAGTACTAGTTTTTCTTGTGTACCAAACATGCTGGAAAAGAATTGAATTCAGACCAAATAATTGAGTCCAATGAAAGGGGCATGTGTAATTAATAAAGGGGGAGGGGGGGGGGGGGGGGGGGGGGGAAGAGAAACGAAAAATAAATAATATATCTTTCTCACTAAATGGAGCATAGATAATGAATCTAGTTCTTGAGAATGACCTTGATGATTTAAAAATCTTAGAGCATCTTTGAGAGTTGTGTAAAAATTTAAATATGAGTCATATGTATCAATCAACTTTTACACAACTTGAAGTTTACTTGAATAGCACTTTTGTAAATTCTTGTGTAAATTTTGAAATAACCAATAAGATATCAACACATGTTAAATATTATTTTATATAATTTAATTATTTTTTCCTTCAATTGTTTTTATTCATTATCTTATATTCACAATGGATCTTGATTTATACCTCTTGATGAGTAGATTTCAAATATATAATTTTTATTAAAATATACAATTTGTATTAAAAGTTATCACGTTTTAAAGTTTTAGTAAAAAAATGGAGAAATAAAAAACTGATGTGGCAGTGTGAAGTGAGAGTGTATTTACGCAACAATTTACACAAAACTCATTTTTAAATGATTGTTGGAGACTAATTTTTTTACAAATTTTGTAAAATTTAGACATGATATAAATATAGAGGACTAAGAGATGCACCCAGCTTTTGGAAGTAAAAGCAATGACCAAGAATCAGGAACTATTAAATGTCGATAACTATATATAAATATCATCGAGCATAAATCCCTCAAAACTAATCTAGATAAGGATGGCAAAAATAGCTGCGAGTCTCTGACCTGATGGGGGCGGCTATGGCGACAAGTAATCAGGGGCGGGAGCGAGTTCGGGTATGGGTGTCTTCACCCTGTACCCGCCCTGATATACTTAATTTTGATATTTTCTTTCTTTGTACTTATATCTATGTGTGTATATATATGTACATAAATATATATGTATATAAAATTAGTTTATCGTTAATTGCGTAAATATATAATGCCATATCTCTTTATATATATATATATATATTATAATAGGAAAATGATACAATGTGTCCTTAAGGCACATGTTAAAGCTACTATAAATGAAAATAATTAAATCTTGTATGAGAATCTATGCCAAATTTAATGCATTTTGGGAGTTAATTATTTTCAAAAATTGGTACTTAACCTATGCCCTTAGGGCACACGTTAACGTGACCCTTTATAATAGTAATTATATTATTTATAACTTCACTCTTTTTCTTGTTTTATTTTTATATTTATATTTTTTAAAAAAATTTCCTAAAATCCCTGCAGGTACCCGTTACCCGACGGGGACCGGCATAGGGTTACCCGATACCCCAAATCGGGGATGGAGGCAAAGATGGGGATGGTTTTTAGTAGCGGGTACGAGGATGGAAATTGTAAACCCGACCCGTTGCCATCCCTAAATCCAATTACCTAGCAATATTGTGACCCAAAAAAAAAGAAAGTCGTGTACTTTGACACATGACTAGTAATTACTGTACAGTAGACAATGATTATTAATTGTAGAAGTGCATAATTATAATATACATAGATAAGAGATAATGTACGAGTGTGCTGGGCTACTGTTAATTAACAAGAAACAAAGTAATGCAAGATTCAATCACACAGAGATGAGATTTTTTGTTAGGAGATGGTTCGTGGCCCCAACCAATGTATAGTAGGTCTGGTGTACGTCTGCCTTTTGTGCTGTACTTTTCTTAGACTATGCGCGCTGAAGATCAAAAAATACAATATAACCAAACTCTTGTATTTTTTGATCTTCAGCGCGCATAGTCTAAGAAAAGTACAGCACAAAAGGCAAAACTCCGTTAAGTTACAACTATTGTGTCAATGATTAGGGTTTTAACGTTTGAATATGGTAGTGTTTGATTAGGAAAAAAATACTAATAAAGTAAGGATACACAAAAGGATAACTCCGTTAAGTTAGAGGTTACCCGTGATAGTTTCCTTAAATCCAATAAGATGGGGGTTATCCGTGGTAGTTTCCTTAAATCATGGGATTGGGCATAACCTTTCAAGCATATTTTAACTAAGTTGAACCTTCTTTCCTCATGTTTTTAACCACCTCCAAGTCACCCAACCTTAGAGCTCGTCCAAACGCTCTTTCACAGTGTGCCTACTCCGCTCTATGGCAGTAGTTGAGGATGTCAGTTCCAATATATTTGGTCAGCTATTTACTTTTAGCCACCTCACTACTATTGTGTCAATATCATTGCACTGTGTTTGATAGAATATGTGTTTGATTGTATATTTTCCTGACTTAACTGTTGATCATTCCTATTTTTTATGTGTTTGATCGTTTACGATTGGGTTGTAATTGAATAATGAAGTGGTTGTAAATGTGGGGATGAACTAAACATAATAGTGTAATAAGCTAATTGTAACAATACAATAAATTAATTAATTACTTTATAATTATTTAATATAAAAGGATACTATAGGAATTGTGCATGCGTAATAAATTAAAAGTTTAGTTACAAATCAAAATTGGACTTCATTATGAAGTCTTTTAATATTTGGACCGAATTAAAAGTAACTTTTTTGAATTTTCCCAATCTCTTCCCTTTCAAGAGCATGGAAGGTCATGTGGCTATGGTACAAAATAAATGAAATTTGGGTACGGATTTGATCCCATAACCTTTTAATTATAATAAAAAACATCCACGTATGACTTGACCGAACGAACATTGTGTGCTTCAAATTCTAGTAAAATATAAAAATGGACTTGAGTAAAAACTAAATGACGAATGGTAGTTTGGTCGGCTCAGCCGTTTTTTTACTCGGCTTCACAATTAGTATTGGATCCAGTTTCATGACCCAACATTGGCGACCAACAATTTTTTTTCAACCGCTCACACGGTTTTACCCAGTCATGTGGATTCAGGATCCGAGGAACCTTAGCCGAACTTCCATACCATTTTAATGCCCCACTTGGGTCACAAGCCCGTGTGACTGGACTTAGCAATAAATTTGCTTTCTATTTTCTAATATGAAGAACATACTGTTTTGATATACATTTTTCCCATGTGGGATCAAGACTTCTAAGCTAATTTTCATGGAAAATTCAAGTTTTTCTCGTCTACCAAATATCCTGAAAAAGAATTGGTTTGAGTTCAATTCTACCAAAACTTGAACCAAATAACTGAGTCCAAACAAAAAGGCTAGTCTAATCAACAAAAAAGAAATGAATCTCTCTCACCGAAAGGAGAGTAGATAATATATTCCTATTCCATCGCAATAACTGTTAATTATCTTCACATTAAAATTGAGATGAATCTCTCTCACCGAAAGGAGAGTAGATAATATATTCCAGACCACAAGATACTCTCCACCTTTCTCCTCTTCCTTGAGATCGATTTAGCTTTGACATCTAATCAAATCCATCTAGAGATTGGATTGGATTGATTTTTTCAATTGCTCTTAATTAAATTGGGCGTATTTGAGCTTGGGTCTGATCCAATATTACTTTAATCAAACCCAATTTGAGATTGGCCAAATGTTTCTGGCGTGCACAATGTTCGTATTTTGGGCATAACTCCTATTATGAAAAAAAACTCTAATCCTAATTTATACCCTTCTCATCTACTTGGCTACCTCTTTTTACATAAAACTCAGTAGATGGATAAAGCCACCATATAATATATGTTGTGATTTTTCACTTTCTCATGCTTAAAAGAACTATAAAAATCTAAAATATAAAAATTAGGCTCGACAAGCTAGTTTTAATTAATCCAATGTATAAATACTTTTTTTATTAATTACTAAGCTATATGAGCGTCGGTATACAGAAGATGGATAAGTACTTTTTATTGAAGGAAGTTTTGAATATTATACATTCGTTTTGATTAAATAGAGTAAGGGTGTGTTTGGCAACCCCAATTCCGTACTATAGAATTGGAATTGGGGGATGGTTTTAGAATTCTATTGTTTGGATAGGTTAAAAGTTATAGTTTTGGAATTCTACTAGAATTCCAAAACCACAAATTCTAAAGGATTGAATCCCATAAAAATAGTAGAGTTTTCTAATTCCAATTTCTATTGAATTAAAAAAAAAAAAAAAATCACCATTACCACTCATATCACCCCCATACACCTCCCACCTCACCCCACGCCACCCCACCCCCCCAAAAAAAAAAAAAAAAAAAAATAAAAACATCCTTCACAGTTCACGCCCCTTGTTTCACAAACCAAACCCAAAAAAAAAATGCAGCTAGACACATACATACATATATATATATATATATAAATTACATATGTACACTTACAACTCTCACCTCACTTATTTCTTCTTTCTCATTATAATTTTTTTTACATGTACACGTATATATACGTATACATTAAATATAATATATATTAAATATAATGTATATGTATATACAAAGTGTATATATATATACAAAGTTGTATATATATATACAAAGTTGTATATATATTAAATGAACTTATGCTATCACCTCCTTATTATCTATTTGGAATTTCAAATGAATTCTATAATTTAGTCAAATAAATAAATTTTAAATTATATTAGAATTTCAAATGAAAACTACGTGCAATCCAAACAATGGTATTATAATTCAATGGTATTGCAATTCTTGGAATTGTAATACTATAGAATTACAATTCTAATAGAATTCTAAAACTACATATCCAAACACACCCTAAGGGTATTTGTAAAACATCACATTTTTTTATTATATTTAAATTTCATTGGAAAAGGTTCTTTAATTAGTTTTTCTTTAGTTTTCAAATTTATCCAACAAATTGGATAAATTGACAGACAACGGTGGACCAACTTAGTAATTGAAAGAATCTGGATAAACTAATGAATTATGTGGATAGAAATAAAATTATCGTGGTCCATGAGAAGAAGGTTGTAAGAATCTTTAATATACCTTTCTGCTTTACTTTTAATTATTCTAATTCCAAGAAAATTATTATAAACTTTGCAGGGGAAGTTACTTGAAAACGTAAAGGCTCAAATTCATCAGCTTAATTCAATTATTGATATGAAAAGAGATAAGATAGGAACACCAGAGGAAAAAGACTCCTTTGTCTCAATGGAACCTTGAAATTACAAAGTTGAAAGAAAAGCTTATTGCCTACAGGACTAATCGCATAGAGTTTTGCTAATGCATTTGAGTTTATGTAAGGGTGGTTTTGATAAAAATGGTTGAAACTACTGTAATTTTCATCAGAAGTTGGAAAAAGAGAGGAGTGAATTGTTGAAATGTTCAATAGATTTTTTGGTTTTCCATGGAATAAGAAAACTTTTCCATGGAAATAAGGAATAGATCAAGAACATACATAAAAATCACTTAATTTATTTTTCTAACTTTTCACAAAATTTAGTAGCATGTTAATCATTTTTCAACTTTTTATCAAACGAACCCCAAAAGGTTTAAGTATTTGACTTCTTGAGCGTATCTATTCTCATTTATGTACACCCTCGATCAATTTAGATTGAAACAAGAAAGGCAGAGCTTGAGACCAATCTGTCAACAAACCTTGTTAGACGGAAACAAGAATTGGAGGCAAAAAAATCATACGCAGAGCCCGACATGTTTCACAGTGAAGTAGAACAACAACGGCAGGATAGTACTAAGGGATGCAAAGTTATGAGTTGAAGATGTGATACAGCAACTGAAAAGTGAGCCCTTCAAAAGCATCTGCTGAATTCTTCAATTATATATTTACATATAGTCACTAATGCCCTTGTTTGACAAATTATCTGGCACAGGAGTTTCTGATAGTATTGAAGAACAAACCAGGAAGCTTAAAAAGATCAAAGACGAAAGAAACAAGTTAAAGGTAGTTATACTTTTTTTTTTTTGGGGGGGGGGGGGGGGGAGGGGGGCGTGTGATGAAAACGTTGAAAAATGGTTGAAAACAATACTAATTATTATATGAAGTTGGACAAAAAGTTGAGTGATTTGGTGACATGTTGTATTACTTTATATGGTTTTCCATATATAGAATCCAATTCTTTGGGGGACGGGTAGGAAACTTTTTCCATGAAAAAAGAGGAAAAGATAGACAGCTTATCACTAAATAATTCTTCTCTTTTTCCAACTTCTCTTAAAACTTACAATTATTTTCCAAATATTTTATCAAACGGACTATTAAAGTTCAATTTTTTTAGTGCGTCATTGATGCTAATACAATGTCTTATGAATACAGACCAAAGAAGATGACTGTCAAAGGGCCCTTCAAGAAGAAGCAAAAGACTTTGACCGACTTTAGTAAAAGAAATATTTTCGTTGCCAAACAAGAAGAGTATGTTGCGTCAAAAACTTGTTTATTTACTCGCAAGCGCACGAATCAGTATATAGTATAGCATATGCAAGTGCGAGGTCGAACCCTAGGGACTTGATGCGTTTTCCACTTACTAATTTTGATTAATTCCTAATATAATTTAGAAATTGAGAGGTGGTGAGTTGTCAACTAAAAGTATGAATGGGATTACACAGATTTATGTTACAAAGAGATATGGTTTAGGGTCGATCTTATATTGAACTTGTGCAATGGATAAACTTCATTTTGAAACTTTTATTATCAGGAAATACATTGATTGTGTGTAGAACAGGGTAGAAGAACTTTGCTAATTCTTTTGTTTGAACATTTAAAATATTAGAAACAAAAGAGTTGAAAATGCGAGGCTTATTTCAATTTTTCGATAGCCGCCTATACCTAGTTCTTGCATTCCAGTAGGTGGAGAGGGTAAAATATAGGGTTTTCTAGTGTTGATTTGTGAATCAAACAAAGATTAGTAATGTTTTTGCCAAGATTCTTTCTCCTTGTAGACTTGTAGTTATTCTAATTATTTCTCCTTTTGGGATCACTCTAACAGGATTCTTCACGTACGTGTTAAATTGTATTCTTTTATGGCCTGTTATGGAACCATAACTAGCAGTAATAAACAACATAATTCTGTACTTGTCTGGTGAGTAATAGGATTCCATCTTTTAATGTTGATGGTATATATGTACGGACTGGTAATGGATATTGGAGATAACGCTAAGTCCTTGAGTTTAATTTCCTTTTGGAGGGAGGTGGGAAATCATATTAAAAAATATTACTAGTGAGCGTTAATTACCGTGAAAGATAGTGGAATGCCAATATACATGTAGATGTTTATAGGAACAAAACGGATAATAAGGCAGAAAATCTATTGTGAAATTCCTTATATACAATTATAAATCACATTTCATCTGCAAGTTTACATAATTGACAGTATTTATAAGAGGTGTTCACTGTTGTTGAGATCATATTTTACAGATGATTATGACATAAGAGCAATATATGCTCCTTTTAGTTGTTTCCTTTCATTTACATAGCTTTTAGGGCTGACAATTTTCAAACTGACCTGCTAACATGACACAAAGTTAGCCGTTTGGGTAAAGCCTTAACAGATTCTGGTCATAAATGAGTTGATCTGCTACACATGATGAGAAAAATGGGTCACATGAACCGAAGATTCTCTATCTGTGATAAATATATAAGATGTGCCCACTAGACACGAAATGCGTCACTTGTTACCAATAAACAAATTGGGTATGAGTTGAGCTAATCGTGATACTACTAGAATTAGACCCAATACAAGCCAATTGCAAGGCCTATGTGCACCCTGTTTCGCCGTGTTTGCACATTCTCTGTCGCATACCCTTTGTTAGTGCATTTTTTATGATGCACACAATAAATTATTTTGTATATACAAGAGATCAAGAACAAATGTTTTTGGAATTGTGGAAACTGAGAGAGTATTCGTCGAGTAATTCCAATTTTGATTTGATATTTGTCTTCGTTGACAAAAAAATTATTTTTTTTCAAAATCAAAATAGTTTTCCTTTGTAGTTTAGCAAACTTCCACTATTACAATTGGGAGGGGCGATTAATGTTACAATCGCAACTGCTGAGACTCGAAGGTCCCATGAGGAATCTTTATCATTCGGATAATCAACTCGCTCAAAACTATTTTCCTTCCGATGATTTATTAATTAAGAGTCCTATTTCTTTATCTTGAAATTACGTTCCGTTTGATGACAAATTTTGGAAACTAATTGGAGAAACAATTACTTTATGAGAAGATAGAAGATGGGATGCGTAATTTAGTGAGATGCTTTTTTCTCGTGCTTATTTAAATGAGTAGATGTTCTCCATATTTTCTTATTTTTTGTGGATTTTCCTTCATCACTCACAAATTTTTTTATGTTATCATTTTCTACCGTGCCTTGGTGTTTCCTTAAAGTGTGCAAAAATCCATCTTATGATATCTCGGTTTAAAACCTTAATTATTATTGTATTTCTAAAATCTTCTCAAAAAATTGCCCTTCAAAAGTTTGTTTGTTTATCCAATTTTTGCCTCTCTTCCTCCAAACCCCACTCAATTTCTCCAACGGTTTGTTCAACGAATGCTGTTGGGATACTTTTCCTACAAGGACAAAGTTTAAGGACCATTTAATATGGACTGGAATTTTGAGCGGATAAATATATGAGTTTTTTGAGGAAACTTGGTAAAAATGATCCACATGATTAGTACATCGTATTTAGCAAATTTTATAAAAAACATTCAACCGAAATTTGGTTAACGAAAAGAGTGATACATATACATATATTTTATATATAAAAGGAATGGTCCTTAAACTTGGTTTTTGTAGAAAGTGCACTATATATATATAGATACACTAGTGCACTATATATATAAAGGGACTCAAACCTATTTATATATTTTTTGTTTATTCTTTATGTAATGTCAGGAATTATTAAGTAGCATATTGTATATGTGTTGAATGTGCTTGAAGGTCTATACATACATTTATATGCATCTCTCTTGAAAACACGGAGAAGTAAAACCTAGTAAAGATAATAAAAAAAGAAGATAAAGTTTTTTATTTTTTGAAGTAATACAGAAAATTTAATATATATATATATATAAATGTGTATATGAGAAAGCGCACTATTTTTAAGTTCGAGCACATAGTCCTATGAATCACAGAAGGGGCCCTAATCATTATTTAAGTGTACATTGATAAGTAAATTATAAGTAAGAGAACTAGAGATAATAATAAAAAAAAAGTTTTTCTTCAAGCCAAACCATAAAATCAATTGAGAGAGAGAGAGAGTGAAAGAGAGATTAGTGGTACAAATCTTCTTGAAAAGATAATAACAACATTTAAACAGAAAATTTAAATATACATGTTCGATTCGAGGGCATAAATTTCTACATGCATGTTTTGCAGATATGGTAGATCAAGGTTCCTGCATCCCCCAATTTCCATATATTTTAGAGATTTTAATTCCTCAATGTGCCTCATCTCATTTAGTTTTTTGCAGTAAGAAATGTCTAGCCATTCTAAGGATTTAAGTTCCTCAAGTCCCCTAATTGCAGTTAAATATTCATCCAAACAAAAAAAATTTAGTTCCACTAAATTTTTTAACTTTGAGAGATCTGGGAATTCTTCCATTGATTTGCAATCCGACGGGTCCAGGATCTTCAACGATTCCAAAATCGTAAGGCCTTTAATCTCACGCAACATCTCGCAAGCAGATAGATGTAGTTTCTTCAGCTTTGTCAAGTTCGATAAGTCATGTAATCTTTCTATGGATCTACAATCATGCATATCCATATGTTCTAAGGATTCCAAAGCTCCGACTTCATGAAGCTCTCATATGTTCCAGATAGAAGCTAGACTGAGTTCTTTTAGCATTCTCAAGTTTGATTTGCCAGTTAATCTTTCTAAGGATATGCAATCTGTGATTTTGAAAATGTCAAACAATTCCAATGTATCTAGACCTTGCATCTCAATTGGCTTCACACACCCAACTATATCTAGTTTTTTTTTTGCTTCATAAAATTCGATAAATCCGACAATATTTCCAGATCACTGTGATGCCCCGAATCCTGTTTTGATATTTTCACCTCCGAGACGAGGTTAATCACTGATGCTGTGCGCGACGACAGGTTTAAATGTAATAAAAATCACAACTTTCAAAGAACTTTCTTAAGTAGAGTATAATTTAAATGAAATTCCGTTATGTAAATTTCGACATGTGGAGTTTATTTAAGTAATAAACCAACCTATGAAATTTAAAACCATTTTCATAAAGGTACAATCACATCCAATCGCATTTAAGATCCACACCACATCTTAAATCATTTGTACCAGTTCACTTAAAACACTAGTTTACAATAAATACTGTTTATACATTAAATCCAAAGTTTATAAAATACAACAAAACCAAAACCAAAAATGACAATATAACATAGTCCTTTCTTAAAGGAATAAACACAGTCTGTGGGCATCAGAGGCTTCTATAGACGTACACCACGTGTCACCTGAGATGCTAAGCCTGTAAAAGTGTTTAGAAAAGAGAATGAGCAAAATCCATATAGCTCACACAAGAACATGCATCTTTGTATAAAAAATTTAGTGCTTTACTTTATTACAATAGTTTGAAACCAATGCAATGCAATTCATGCCCAAGTGCATGTCAAACCCCACTAGGATTTTTATCCTAGCCATAAGAAGCTCTACTCGACTAACCAGCCTCATCCCTAGGCATTCATTAAAGTAAACCTCTTACGTACTTCCATACCACTAGAGGATTGGTAGTCTAAGTTATATCATCACAACACTAGCTTCCTACGATTTGTCTTGCTATGGTGGACTCGCTCCCAAGGGTAATCCAACTCTATCCTACACTATCCGATACTTATAACGCAAGTCAGTAACTAATAGCCAAGCATTTATATTCTTCTCTTTGTACTTAGTTCATTATGAATTCCATGCTTGGCTGACTAATAGGCATCTCCTCGGGAACATCTATCTAAGGTGTTACGTTTTAGCGTTCTCTCATTTAACTGCCCATTAGCCATACTTGACACTTTGTTATCAATGTTTTCTATTCATTATGATACGGCTATCAATTCTCACCATCATCACGCGTTCCCATATCCTTATTTCCTATTTAAGGATCTTTAGGTATTATACGTTTTCACTTTACAGTCTAGTTCATTATGAATAGCCTGAAACTTTCCTATATGTGTTATGATACGTTCATAGGTGTCCTCCTACATCTTGTATTATACACAACACATCCGAGGCATTATATATATAACAACACAGATATGATATGACAATAACAATAATGACATTCATCCAAATCACATCGGTCTGTATCATATATCTTATATCATGCCTTAGTTTCACCCTGCAGTAGCCTAGGCCCAGAACAAAGGATCCCAAAGGGTCCAAAGCTCTTATCCATATTTCCTCTAAGTGAGGACTGACTTAGGGACTTGGTTTTCCTAGTAACTAATTTGGAGATGACCCACGCAAGACATTTTATCGGGGGTAACACTCCAAATAGTTAACCAGAAGAACACCTCATGCAAGCAAACTCGACACTCGAAAAGAACTACACCAGGAGACACCCTAGTAGGGTGATGTCCATTAGTAGTCCACTACTTTCCGGGAAACTCACCAATTGGATAGTATGGCAAACGGGACATACTCTGCTGTCGGGGAAACTTTATAGCCTGGGGACACACAGTCAGCCTGTAATACTCCTTAATTCTTATATCACCTTAATTACGGTTTATCGTCTCAATAAGAGTTAATTTGAATCTTGTATGGTGAAAACTTAATTTTTCAAGAAGTTGGGATCAGTGGAGACTTTTTGTATGTTATAATAATGTTTTGTAACTCTATAGTGTGTTCATAAAGTGATTTGAGTGGTTCGGGTGAGGATTGGTTCAAAGCTAGCGCGTTCCTACTTTGCTGGTAAATTTGGTGTCCCTGTTTTGACAAGGCATAACTTCTTCATTCGAAGTCCAAATGAATCACTGTTTACGTGGTTAGAAAGGTCTTTCAACGATCTAAAACTTTCATGTTTCGGCCAAAGCCCAACTCCCACTCCTCGATAGTGAAAAATGTGCGCGAAGTTATAGAACTGCCCAAAATCTGTTCAAGGCAAATTTCCTATGCGAACCGGTTTGGGTTTTGGCCATATCGGTCCGGCCTTTGGGATTCGAGAAAATTGTAGACTTTGGAGCGGTCCCCAAAAAGGGCATACAGGTCTGGCCTACCAACCTAGGCACCGACTTAATTATATTAAGTCGAGCTTTTCCCATTTCTTCCCCATTTTTAGAGCAAAGCTACGAGAGAGTGAGAGAAAGAAGTGAGAGCTCTTCCAGAAAGGTTTCTAAGGAGATTCTCTATGCTTAATCATTACAAATCAAGTCATCATCATCACTATCTTCATCTTCTCCATCCTCTTTCCTCCATTGATGTGGGTCTAAGCTCAAAATTGGGGATTTCATAATCTAACAAGTCCTGGCTTGATCCGACGCTTCTAAACTCAAGATACCACTCTATTGAGGTGGGAACCCACTCTTAAAAATCATTTCCCTTCCCATTATTGTTTGATTCCACTTATATCTCAAGCCATTATAAACCTAGGTTATATATGTATATATATATACGCATATGTAGGTTTTGGGGTTTATGATGAGATGGGGTCTTAAATTGATGATTCTAATACCCTATTTGCTATTTGTATAACTTACTTTAACTAGAAATTTCCATTAATTACTTGATTGGAATATAAAACTACATGGACATTGTTTTCTTCATATATTCCTTGACAAAAAGCCTATTAATCATTTCATTGGTCCAAAAGGAAGATTTTCTCTACAAAATACCTGCCATGGATTATTTAGGTAATTGGGATTTTGCTTGCACGGAATTTCCCCTAGTCACTTGTACTGTTATTGGTGCTTATTATATATATATATACATATATATATGCGTGTATATGATGCAGTCCACCTTATGATGAGTCTATAGGCGATTATATGGACATTGTATGCTAGCACTAGTGCACGGCAGTCCCAGGTTTGGTCTCATTGGACGGGGACGGAAGATGGGACACAATCTCCTGGGTGCAAGACCCGAAACCGTGCACGAAAATGATCGAGAGGCCCTGCTACCACGTGGGTGAAAGGCCACAAAATGCAGACCTAGTCGTACGCATGGATAGTGGCTAGGATTGCCGAGATTACCGTTTTAGGCCGGTGGAATAGTATCATAGAGGTTATTCACTCAAGGAAGTTTAATTACTATATTAACCCAATGCTTTTCGTTTACTATCTCATTGCTTATATATATATATTCGTATAGTTCCCACTGAGTCCTTCCGACTCACTCATTTCTTCTCTTACAAGTACTTCAACTGATTCTTTAGGAAAAAGGAAAGGGAAGGACGCATCTTCCTAAACCGCCTCTGTACTGTTTCTTAATTTAGTATGTGAAAGACCATTTCCCTTCAAGTTTTGATAGCTTACTTGCTTGATACTTATGTGTTAGAAATTATGTGTTGCGAGAATACTTTAGATGTATTCCTTTTGGTACTCCGTTGGGGCCTTGTTTGCTTTGTGTATTGCCTTAATATAGAACCTGGATTGTACAATTTGACAAGCTATGTATGTAAAGGTTTAATCCAGATGTTTTGATTAGTTTACATTTATCGCTTTCCTATATGGATTTTCTTTAGGCTACCCGCCGTCAGCGTACGGCTCCTGTGATTAACTAGATCCCGGAGGATAATTCTTATAACGGGATTTGGGGCATCACACAACCGAAAAGAAATATGCATAGAGTGGGCTCTTCTTTATTACTTAGGCCATGCTATGAGCTCTATTATCTCACATACACATCACATCCACTTAGTAGCTAAAAGTGAACTACGTTTGGGGGAATTTCGGGATTTTACCTTGAAAATGGTTAATTATAGATTATAAGTGATAATACACACATATACATAAATAGTTAAAGGTGTTGAACATTATCCATGGGTGTTGAACTGAGAACCCAATAGGGTGGAAACCATATACATTAACCTTTGAGTCTATTGTCTTATATAGACCTTGTTAGAATTATTAACGAGAATACACCTACGATACACTTTAGTAGTGTAATAAGTATAACTTAGTGGGGTGTAGGTTTCCATGGCCATTAACCTAACAAACTAAGCATGCTTTAGATGTGCCAATTAGGCGAGAATTATAATAGCCATTGTATGGTTGGGTATAATAACTTACAAACCTTAATGCGGATCACACATCCTCGATTCTACATGCTTGACACATAATGAGATGTGAGATACTGATAATGAACTAGTTGACTATAAACTCGGATAACAACTTAACAATAAGGCTGTGGCTCATAAGCATGATAACGACGCTTATAGTGATGATGATGAACGATGTGTAATTGTATGATTGTGTTTATACACGTTGATTTCCACATGTGTGACGGATGATGTGATTGATGATATATATATTGTTAAGGAATGAATGAACGAATATATTCATGTTGATGCGATCACACATATGGCCTGGATTGATGGACTGAGCGCGCGGGTAGCTCATGTGGCTCGTAAACGGGCCGCCTAATTGCTGCCCTTGGGTGAAATTTTATAAATTGTGCACGGTAAAATAGTAAGGTGTACTCCACCGGGTGGTTAAAATGCCATAAAAGGAGAGCCCACTTTATGCATCTTGCTTTTTTACTACAGGTTATAGAGTTTCCCTGACAGCGGAGTAGGTCCCATGTGCCATTACTGACCAATTGGTGAGTTTTTCGGGAAGTAGATAGATAACACCCTGCTAGGGTGTCTCCTGGCGTAGTTCCTTTCGAGTGTCAAGTCGGCTTGTGTAGGTGTTCTCCTCGTTAACTATTCGGAGTGTCGTCCCTGGGAAAATGCTTTGCGTGGGTTCTCTCCGAATGATTTACTTGGAGAACCAAGTCCCTAAGCCACTTCCAACTTAGAGGAGACATGGACAAGAGGTTTGGACCCTTCGGGATCCATTATTCTGGGCCTATGCTACCACGGGGTGAAAATGAGGCATAATGCAAGAGATATAATACAGACCAATGTGATATGGATGACTGTTATTACTGTTATTGTTGTAACACATATATGTTGTTTTATATATAATGCCTTAGATGTGTTGTATATAGCATAAGAGGAAGGCGGACACTATTAAACGGATCATAATACACATAGTAAGCAAGCGGCCTTTCATAATGTACTTATACATAAAATGGAAAGTGTTAGTAACTATAGAACCTCATACATGATATATGAGCCTATGAACCTGTATTAATTATCGGATTATAAAGAACATAAGATATTAATAATCAAAGTGGCAATCATAGCTAATGGATTAGCTCGATAAGAGAATACTGTAACGTGAGACTTTAGATGAATGATCTAGGAATGATGCCTGTTAGCCGGCCAAGTATGGATTCCATAATGAATTATAATTAAAGAGGAAACAGTGAATACATGGCCTATAGTTATGACTTTCGAGATAAGTATAGGATAGTTGAGAAATATAGTCAATATGTGCTTTGAGACAATCCACTTAGCATGACGAACCTTAGGAAGCTAGTGTTTGTAGTGTGGTGGCTTTAGACTAACGACCCTCTTATGAACGTTTAGAAGTGAGATTGATTAATCGGGTAGATAGCTTACGGTGGCTAAGATAGAGATCCTAGTGGAGTTCGGCATGCACTTGTGTGTGGATTGCATTACATGGCACTGTTTTCAAACTATTGAATTAAAGTAAAGTATTTACTTTCTATATAAAGATGCACGTGCTTGTGTATGCAATATTTACATTCTATACAAACCTATATAGTTCCCACTGAGCCTAGATTTGGCTCATTTCATTTTCTAAACAATTTTGCAGGTTGGGCTTCAGGGACAAGAACGTGAAGTGTCTATTTAGAAGACTCTGATTTTCATACCCTTTGTAGTCCTTGAACTAAAAACTAAGCTGTATAATTGTTTGGGTCTCATTGTTTTATATATGAACATTGGTTTTTTTGTATATATGATGTTTAATGGATAAGTATAAGTGTTTTCATATGTGGAGTAAATTTTAAATGTGGTTGGTTATGAGTACATTTGTACAAAAATGATTTTAATCCTTCTAAGTTGGTTTGTTAATGAAACGAACTCTACATGCTGAAATTTTATTAGATAGGCTTTTGTTCAGATCATATTATAATTAAGAAAAAAATTTAAAAGTCGTTATTTTATATATTTAATACCTGCCGTCACCCAAGGCATCCATGATTAAACAGGTTCCGAAGGTGAAAATCTCATAATGGGACTCAGGGCATCACACTTACTCTATTTTGGTTGTGTATCTTTGAAGTGGAGAAGAATAGGGGTAAAAAAATTTGGTCAAACCTGTTAGTTCTGGGTTCATGATCAATCATGCCTTTGCCATGATTCACTATGGACAAAAAACTAGGGCTACTACAGGTTTCACCATGGCCATGATCAATCATGAACCAACCATGATGTAACATCCTGTATTTAATTATGTTTTATTAATCCCTTTATACAAATGTGAATGATCATTTGGTGATTCGGGTGATCTGAATCAATTTCAGTTGGTAAATATGAAGTTTTGGTTCTTTGCGATTCGTTGATTCTAGCTAAATTTGAGCTATCGTAATTTCTTTGTTTCTTGTCCAATTAAGATTCCATTCACGAGTGTGTCTAGTTTTCATACCATTCTACAACTTTCACGTTTTGACCAAAAGTTAATTCGCACTCCTTGTGGGCTAAAACAGGGAGCAAAGTAAGCCCATCGCTAAATTCTGGTCATTCGGTAATGCTTTGGCAGAGCGCTGTCTTCGGAGAATTTTTGGAGATAATATATTCATAATTTGGGGAAAACTTTCTCTTATGAAGTTTTAGATCTTTGAAATACCTTTCTGTGGACATAAAGATCACCCCAATCTGAGTTCCGAGTAAGGAGTTATGACCAAATTATCAATAGTGGTCAGTGCAGCCAAAACTAAAGATTGGATAGAATATTTCTGGGATCGATCCCAGGAACCTAGGATCGGTCCCAGACCCCTGTACTGTTGCTGGGATCGATCCCAGATGCCTAGGATCGGTCCCAGACCCCTTTGTGTCGAATTTTCTAGAGTTTTAACTCCATTTTCTCACCATTTATCACCTTAACTCCCCAAACTCAACCCAAACTCGCTCCTATCAACTTGAGGGTTTTAGAGAGAGGTAGAGGTGGTTCTTTGAAGGATTCTTACTCATTTTTCAACATCAATCCGAAATAAAAGCTCCAAATCCCTCGAATCATCCTCCTGGTCGCTATTCATCATCTTCTTCGCTTGGATTTCTTCGGATAAGGCTTGAATCTTTATATTTTCTTCTTCTTTCTCGTTGATAAGTCGAGGTAGGGGTTTTCTTGTTTTTAAAAAGTAATGATGTGCTTTTATTCTTTAATATTGATCGCTTTTGACTTGTGTTTGTTTATGTATTGAAAAATAAGTGAAATTTTGATATTTATATGATTGATGAAGCTATAAAGATATGATTTGAGACAAAATATGCCATCCACACTTGCTTTAAAGTGTTATCTGAACTATAGAAGATATCCCTTGGTTGTGTGAATAATATTTGTTGTTAAAAATGGATTGTCGGTGGATTTAAATTGTTGATGATAGATATACATCATGGAAAATATGTTGAGATTTGTTGAATGGTGTTTGGCATAAATTGCTTTAACGGCATATTTAATGGCACGATTTGCATAATCCACATCCATAGTGTGTCAACCGGAAGATCAGAGATTTTACGGCAAGTTCTTGAACGAAATTGTGGCTTATGATTTAATCAGCTATCTCTTGAAAGGCTTATATCTTCTTGTATTGGTTCGGGGAGTTTGTATTCCTCGAAAATAGATATCTTATATCCATTGAATAGTGCTTGCTGGGATGGGAAAATTAGGCAGGGCCCAGTGCCCTTGGGTTGAAAAGCCCTAAACCCCTTGGGGAGCAATATTTTACCGCCTATAAGCCACTAGTGTGGAGCCCGAGAACTTAGGCAAATTGGCAAGGCACTATGATTTTGTTGTTATCAATGTTTACATGGGATCGGGATGATTAATCCCAGGATTATTGATATCTATATTCACATGGGATCGGGATAATTGATCCCAGGGTATCAACTTGATGATTCGACATCTCAGTGGCATTGGATGATAGTCATAGCTTAGGCTCTTTATTGTATGATAATCGGTTGACATGAGAGGTAAACTGCATTAGCACGTTCATGCATAATTTGTTTGATGGACATGGTTCTTATTGATATTACCAAATTACACGTGGTTTGAAAGATATGTCCATAAACCAATTTTTGAACATATGCCTTTCACCCCCTTACTGAGCAAATAGCTCATCGCTGTTTTCTTTAAATCCTTATAGGTACTCACGAGTTTCATGAGAACAAAGAAGCGACGGGATCTGGGACGAATTAGAAGCTCTGATACAATTCATTTTTTGTGGATATATGTTTTCCAAGAAGCTACGGCTAGCCCGAGGAGTTATATACTTTGAGAATTCATATGTTTTGGCTATACATATATGATGCATGCATGCTTGAATGTTATGATATGTTTATATATCCCCTGCTTAGAACCCTTGATATGCATGTTGTTGCTAGTTTGTTTCGTTTTAGTATATACCTATCTTAGTCTTACTAAGATGGGTTAGTAACGCTCCAAGTCTTAATTATAGGTCTTATCCTGTAGATTAAGGCGGGGGTGTTATCATTTGATATCAGAGCCTAGGTTTTGCGATTACTTGGTTTGTGGGATGAAATTTGAGACATATTATGATAGATTGTTGTCTTGTTAACGTATATTGGGTTGTTATGACGTTTATCTTCTTGTTTTCATATAGAATGACGACTTCACCAAATCACAATACCACCCATGAGAGTTCCATCTCTGGGGAATCGATAGATGCGATATGTGCCATGGCCCGAGAGTTGGCCAACGTGCTAAGGCATATTGAGCAACCTCAGGGTAAAGTCCAAGAGAATAGGGCTATGGTGGCCTTAGAGAAATTCAAGAAGCTAGCCCCACCTACTTTCAACGGGATGTCTGGTCCTGATATGGCAGAGTCCTGGCTCGATCAAATCAAGAGAGCCTTTGAAGTCATGACTTTGTCCGATGACCTAAAGCTTAATTTAGGGACCTACCAGCTGGTTGATCAAGCTGGTATCTGGTAGAGAAATGTGTATAGGAGAGCGGGCGCTCCTACCTCTTGGGAGTAATTTACTCAACTATTCCTAGAACGTTATTTCTAGTCGGTTCATCTGAATCTGAAGAGAGATGAGTTTCATTCCCTGATTTAAGGGAACATGTCCGTGGCAGAGTACGAGATAAAGTTTGAAAGTTTGAGTCGATTTGATAAGAGTCTAAACAATGACCTAGAGGACAAAATACGTTTGTTTTTGAAGGGATTGAAACCTTCTATTCGAGAAAAGGTGTATCACCTGAATCACGGCAATGTCGCAGAAGCCGTGAGGATGGCAATGAAAGTTGAACAAGAAATGATAGATGCCAGTAGATTCCTTGACAAGAAAAAGGGTACCGAAGGGAAAAAGTCGAGTAGTCAAAGAAAGAGGTACAAGGGTGAGTCTGGGTCCTCTAGTGGAAGTTATGGTAGAGGTCGTTCTATAGGTTAGGGGGAATGAAAGCCAAGGGTCTCGAGAAATAGTTTGTTATGGGTGTGGTCAGTTAGGGCACTTTAAGACAAAATGTCCAAACATAAGACGAGAGTAGCAATAACCCTCCCAATCCTTTAATAGTCGGTCACAGTTTCAAGGCTCAAGTTGTACGGGCGGCGAGGGCCGGTCTTTTTCTAGAAGTCCAGGTGGTCAGGGTCTTGGGCAGAATCAGAGTGGGTCCTGAGGAGGTAGAAATATGTACTCTCGGGGTGGTGGCAGAACAAAGGGTTGGGTCTACACGTTGACCAGTCATAGCAGCCAGATGTTAAAGTTATGAAAGGTTTATCTTGTTCTTCAGTACCTGGGTTAAAGTTCTATTTGATACTGGTGCCTCCCATTCCTTTATTTCACATGCATTGGTTGATAGATTGGGATTGTGTGTTGAATTATTGAATCTACCTTTATGGGTTGGTACACCCATGGGAAATAGAATTGAGTTGGGATCTGTTTGTAGGAACTACTCCTTGAATTTTAAGGAAACCTCGGTAGAGTTTGATCTTATTGTCCTTGATACGGGGGATCTTATACTGGGTATGGATTGGTTAGCCACTTTTCATGTGGTAATTGATTGCTCTAGACGTCGGATATCGATTCCGCTATCAAATAGTGAAGTTTTGACTTTCTAGTGTAAACCTGAGTCATTTGTTTCGTGTGTATTTTTAAAACCCAAAGAAGAACGAAGTTACTTTGGGTGGTTGGCTAGTATCGTAGCATAAGAGGATGGTAGTTCTCTTCCTTCTGATCTACCCGTGGTTAGGGAATTTCCTGATGTTCTTCCAGGTCTACCCCCACATCAGGAGGTGGATTTCTCTATCAACATCCTTCTGGGTACTGCACTAATATCTTTAGCCCCGTATCATATGGCTCCTGCTGAACTAAAGGAGCTGAAGATTCAAATTGACGAATTATTAAGGAAAGGGTTTATCAGACCCAGTGCATCTTTGTGGGGTGCACCCGTCCTATTCGCTAAGAAGCAAGATGGGTCTTTGTGATTATGTATAGATTATCCTCAGTTGAATCGAGTCACTATTAAGAATAAGTATCCGTTGCCGTGAATCGATGATTTGTTCGATCAATTACAAGGTGTCGTTAGGTTTTCCAAGATCGATCTTCGATCGGGCTATCACTAGATGTTGGTCCGTGAGGAAGATATTCCAAAGACAGCCTATCGTACTCGATATGGGCATTTTGAGTTCTTAGTAATGCCATTTGGGTTGACGAATGCGCTAGCCGCATTCATGGACCTAATGAATCATTTATATCGTCCATATCTCGATCAGTTTCTTGTAGTCTTTATAGATGACATTCTTATCTATTCCAAGTCAGATGAAGAGCATGAGAATCATCTTCGTTTGGCTCTTCAAGTTCTTCGAGATCATAAACTATATGTAAAACTTAGCAAATGTGACTTCTGGATGTCAAAAGTCAAATTCTTGGGAGATGTAGTCTCAAGGAAGGGTATCTCTGTAGATCCGGGGAAGGTAGAAGCAGTCCTAAAGTGGGAAAGACCTCGAAATGTTACCGAGGTCAGAAGTTTCTTAGGTTTGGCTGGGTACTATCGTCAGTTTGTCAAAGATTTTTCTCGCATAGCTTTACCATTGACACGCCTAACACATAAGGGCGTTCAGTTCATTTGGGATGATTCATGTGAAAAAACCTTCTTGGAGCTGAAAGATAGGCTTACTTCAGCTCTAGTTCTTATTCTACTCGAGCGAGAAAAGGGTTATACAATCTACTGTGATGCGTCTAAGCTTGGTTTGGGTAGTGTTCTAATGCTGGAGGAGCATGTTGTGGCTTATGCTTCTCGACAACTCAAGCAACATGAGAAAAACTATCCTACTCACGATCTAGAGTTAGCAGTGGTTGTCTTTGCTCTTAAGATCTGGGACCATTATTTGTATGGCGAGAGATTTGAAGTTTACTCTGATCATAAGAGTTTAAAGTACATCTTTACCCAAAAAAATCTGAATCTTAGAAAACGCAGGTGGGTAGAGTATTTAGAAGATTATGATTTGACCCTACAATAACACCTAGGCAAGGCTAATGTGGTAGCCGATGCCTTAAGCCAGAAATCTCAGGGGTCTTTAGCCGCATTGCGATGTCGGGAATGGAGATTAAGGGAGGAATTACAACGACACAACCTCATGGTAAATCGTGATGAGAACCAAGCCTATTTGTATAATATGATTGCCCAACCGGCAATCCAACAACGAGTGATAGATGCTCAACGGGTAGATGAAACATTCCGAGTAACACGTGATTAGTTGGCTACTGAAGCCGAATACGGTGGGTATAAACTTGGGACTGACGGTGGGATTCGAGTCCAGGATAGACTAGTACTACCGAACGATCTAGGACTTAGAAATGAAATTCTAAGTCAAGCACACCATTCCACATTTTTTATCCATCCTGGTGGTACAAAGATGTATCGTGACTTGAGTCAAAACTTCTAGTGGAATGGCATGAAGAAAGATGTCGCGAATTTTGTGAGTAGATGTATAACATGTCAACTAGTGAAGGCCGAGCACCAAAGGCCTACAGGACAACTCCAGCCATTACCCATTCCCGAGTGGAAGTGGGAATATGTCACTATGGATTTTGTTTCGGGATTATCGAAGGCATTAGAGGGTCAAGATACTATTTGGGTGGTTATCGATAGATTGACGAAGTCTGCTCACTTCCTTCCCATCTGGAATAACCAAAATGTAGAGAGTTTGGGGAAACTCTATGTTCGGGAGATAGTCAAGCTCCATGAGGTTCCATTAACCATTGTGTCGGATCGAGATCCACGTTTCACTTCCCGGTTTTGGGAGAGTCTACAAAGGGCTTTGGGGACTCAATTGAATTTTAGTACGGAGTTTCATCCACAGACTGATGGACAATTCGAGCGAGTTATTCAAATACTTGAGGATATGCTGAGGGCATGTGTCCTCAACTTTCGAGGAAACTAGATAAAACATTTTTCATTAGTCGAGTTTGCATATAATAATAGCTTCTAGGCTAGTATAGGCATGGCGCCTTACGAAGCCCTTTATGGTCATCCATGTAGATCCCCGATATGCTGGTATGAAGTCAGGAAAAGAACCTTGTTAGGTCCAGAATTAGTAGAACAAAATACTGTAAAGATTAAGACCATTCGACAACATCTCCTTACTGCCCAGAGTCGACATAAAAGTTATGCCGATAAGCGTCGTCGTCCGCTAGAGTTCGAAGTTGGTAACTATGTGTTCTTGAAAACTAAGCCTCATTTCGGTGTTACGCGGTTCGGTAGTAAGGGGAAGCTATCTCATCAATACATTGGGCCTTTCAAGATTCTCGAACGTATCGAGAATGTTTCATATCATCTAGCTTTACCGCCACAATTACCTAGTTTTCACAATGTCTTCCATATATCGATGCTACGCCAGTACGTTCATGATCCTTCCCATATTGTTCAATGGGAAAACCTCGAGGTATTAGACGACGGGACTTACAAAACCCGCCCAATGCAGATCCTAGATCATTGAGATCAGGTGCTACGAAACAAAGTCATCCCGTTGGTAAAATTCTTATGGTTGCATCATGGAGCCGAGGAGGCAACGTGGGAGTTAGAGACATAAATTCGTAGCAAGTATCCCGAATTGTTTGATTAATATATAATTTTTAAATTTCGAGGATGACATTTTATTTAGTGGGAGAGATTGTAACATCCTGTATTTAATTGTGTTGTATTAATACCTTTATGCAGATGTGAATGATCGTTTGGTGATTCGGGTGATCCGAATCGATTTCGGTTGGTAAATAAGAAGTTTTGGTTCTTTGCGATTCGTTGATTCTAGCTAAATTTGAGCTATCGTAATTTCTTTGTTTCTTGTCCGATTAAGATTCCGTTCACGAATGTGTCTAGTTTTTATGCCATTAACTTTCGTGTTTTGACCGTAAGCTAATTCGCACTCCTTGTGGGCTAAAATAGGGCGCAAAGTAGGCCTATCGCTAAATTCTAGTCATTCGGTAATGCTTTGGCAGAGTGCTGTCTTCGGCGAATTTTTGGAGATAATGTAGTCATAATTTGGGGAAACTTCCTCTTAGAAAGTTGTAAATCTTTGAATTACCTTTTTGTGGACATAAAGATCACCCCAATCCGAGTTCCAAACAAGGAGTTATGACCAAATTACCAACAGTGGTTAGTGTAGCCAAAACTAAAGCTTGGACAAAATGTTTCTGGGATCGATCCCAGGAACCTAGGATCAGTCCCAGACCCCTGTACTGTTGCTGGGATCGATCCCAAAAGCCTAGGATTGGTCCTAGACCCCTGTGTGTCGAATTTTCTAGAGTTTGAACCCTATTTTCTCACCATTTATCTCCTTAACTCCCCAAACTCGACCCAAACTCACTCCTATCAACTTGAGGGCTTTAGAGAAAGATAGAGGTGGTTCTTTGAAGGATTCTTACTCATTTTTCAGTATCAATCCGAAATAAAAGCTCCAACTCCCCTGAATCATTCTCCTGGTCTCTATTCATCATCTTCCTTACTGGGATTTCTTTGGATAAAGCTTGATTCTTCATATTTTCTTCTTCTTTCTCGTTGATAAGTCGAGGTAGGGGTTTTCTTGTTTTTAAAACGTAAAGATTTGCTTTTATTCTTCAATATTGATCGCTTTTGACTTGTGTTTGTTTGTGTATTGAAAAATAAGTGAAATTTTGATATTTATATGATTGATGAAGCTATAAAGATATGATTTGAGACAAGCTATGCCATCCACACTTGCTTTAAAGTGTTATCCAAACTATAGGAGATATCCCTTCGTTGTGTGAATAATATTTGTTATTAAAAATGGATTGTTGGTGGAATTAAATTGTTGTTGACAAATATACATCATGGAAAATATGTTGAGATTTATTGAAGGGTGTTTGGCATAAATTGCTTCATTGGCATATTTAATGGCATGATTTGCATTATCCACATCCATATTGTGTCAACCGGAAGCTCGGAGTTTTTACGGCAAGTTCTTGAACGAAATTGTGGCTTGTGATTTAATCAACTATCTCGTGAAAGGCTTATATCTTCTTGTATTGGTTCATGGAGTTTGTATTCCTCGAAAATGGATATCTTATATCGATTGAATAGTGCTTATCGGGATGGGAAAAATAGGCAGGGCCCGGTGCCCTTGGGTTGAAAAGCCCTAAACCCCTGGGGAGCAAGGTTTTGCCGTCTATAAGCCACCGATGTAAAGCCCAGGAACATAGGCAAATTGGCAAGGCACTATGGTTTTGTTGTTATCAGTGTTTATATGGGATCGGGATGATTGATCCCAGGACTGTTGCTATCTATATTCACATGGGATCGGGATAATTGATCCCAAGGTATCAACTTGATGATTCGACATCTCGGTGGCATTGGATGATAGTCATAGCTTAGGCTCTCTATTGTATGGTAATCGGTTGACACGGGAGGTAAACTGCATTAACACGTTCATGCATAATTTGTTTGATGAACATGGTTCTTGTTGATATTATCAAATTACACGTGGTTTGAAAAATATGTCCATAAACCAATTTTTTAACATATGCCTTTCACCCCCCCCTACTGAGCAGATAGCTCACCCCTGTTTTCTTTAAATCCTTACAAGTACTCACGAGTTTCATGAGAACAAAGAAACGATAAGATCAAGGACGAATTTAAAGCTCTAATACAATTCATTTTTGGTGTATATATGTTTTCCAGGAAGCCATGGCTAGCCCGAGGAGTTATATACTTTGAGAATTCATATGTTTTGGGTATACATATATGATGCATGCTTGAATGTTATGATATGTTTATATACCCCCTACTTAGAACCCTTGATATGGATGTTGTTGCTAGTTTGTTTCCTTTTAGTATATACCTATCTTAGTCTTACTAAGATGGGTTAGTAACGCTCCAGGTCTTAATTACAGGTGTTATCCTGTAGATTAAGGCAGGGGTGTTACACATGATCAATCTTGGTTGTTACACTATAAGTTTCTCACTTTGGAAGCAAAAAATGCAATTCGAGATGTCTGAATCTCAACTTGGGCTAAACACAAAACTTGAAGAGTGGAATGAGATAGAACTTTTAGTGCTAATGAGAACTCATTTGGATAAGAAATAATGGATAAATGACTTCTCAAAGATAACCAAAAATCTATAAGTCATGTAAAGCTTAAATACACAATTATCATCTTAATTTCCATTTGGACCACCTGAATTGCAAAATGATTGATCATGTAAACTAAATACAACTAACATCACATGCTAGAAGGGTTAAACCACCCAAGTGCAACCCAAAGTGGGTACTCATCACATAATCTGTTGATTAAGATGGGCTTAATGCTTAATAACACACTAATGATGTATGAGGTGATATAATAGTAGTTGGTACCTCAGTAGATTTGGTTTTAAAACCCTTTGATAAGGTTAGTATGGTCTAGCCAAGCCCAGTGATGGATCATTACTTGATCATTAAGATTAGCGAGGTTGTGTTCACGCCGATTAGGGGTTGTCTATAACTCTTTTATTTAGATTCCCATCTAGGTTAGTTCGGTAGGATATTCCTGTAGAATAGTAATGCGTTTACACACTAGTCGTGGGTGGTTGTTACCTCTACATTTAGGTCACAGAGGCCAGTGTAGTGACTTGAACAATACCCTTCGATTTTTCCTTAAAGATTAGTTGGTCACAGAGGCCAGTGTAATCTTACTATCAATTCCTTTTAGTGTGGTGGGTGACTAGTTGGTCACCTAATTGGAGGGACAAGTGTCCTTGTTGACTCATGGGGTACCAGTTAAGTGGGATCACATTCCTTAGGTATGAACCATGGTGAGAGTGAACTTTGATTTTTTTTAGAACTCTTCCTTTGTCCTTAAACAAGTAATTGGGGCTTGTAATCATCGTTTAATTCGGTATACTACCTTCTTGATAGTTATTGAACCACTCCAGGTTTTCCAACATGGGAATTAACTTTGATTTATAGTATGTAGTGTGGATTACACTTTCTAGGCTAGGCATTTTGGATAAAGACCCTTATGGAAGGGGAAGATCGCTTAAAGGTGTGTCACGTATGTGAAAACTATCCTTATGCTATGTAAGTTATGGATTCCCGAATTTATAATAGCTAGTGGTTGGTTTGCTTTTGGGCCAATATATTGAGTCTGAGTTTCTCCCTCGCCTTCTTTAGGGTGGCACATGGGGCAATGTTACTTTGAGCGAATGACCTAAACATATGAGATGGTAACAATTAAATTTTGAGTTATAAATCTTAGTTATCTGTGGCACTATTCATTTAAGGAGTAGAGATAACCAAATCCTTTCTCGAGTGGTGCCTCTCTTGATGAGTTCTAGTTCGAATGGATTTGTACGTGAATGAACATTTTTCCTCTGATCTAGGATAACTAGTTTGTGTGTGGGTCTATAGTGCTTTACATTTCGGATGGGCCAGATGTGATTCGAGAGATAATAACACAATGGTTGCATGTTTGACGATTATGGTTGTTGGCCTTTAAATAGTCAAGCATTTCTCCTAATTCTTGGGCGAGGTCTTTTTGCTTTGATAGGGCTTTCGACAATCTCACCCTTAAACTTCATAGTGAGTTGTTGTGTTGGGTAACAAATCTTGATTCCGCCTCAAATTTGTTAGGTTACATACTCCAAATAGAATCCAATGGCATAATTACATTCGCATGAGTAATTATTCTACATTTCGGACAGGCCAAATGCAAATCGAAATGGCAATCACATATTTTGGTTTTGTACGACTATTATAATCTAGTGAGGTTTAGAAATAGTTATAACTCCTCCATTTCTTTTGCGATTACTTTCCCGTTTACGTCTTTTATTAGGTTTTGCTCTGTAGTATAAGTTTTTAGTTTGATCCCATCGTAGGATTTGACAATTGGAGGTTAAATCAACTAGTTTGGTTAAGACTTGGGAGCAGGGCACGCATAGCACCCACAACTCCAATAGAAGTACATAAAGTCCATGACGGATTGTGTATTCCTATTGTGCTTGTGTAACAAGGGAGCCTTAGGGTTATACCATATGGATGGATGTTAGTATAGAGCCGTGGTAATGTGGTAGGCCGATTTGTGTAGTGTGCTTTGGTTCTTCAGTATTAAGAGTGGTCCTATAAGAATGAATTTATTGTTCTTGTGGGTGTGCTTTGATTTCATTAAATACATCCTTGGAAAGACAACTGGGATTACTACAGTAACATCCATATTTTATTATACTTACTTTCCGGTTTAGAATTGAATCAACGAAGCAAGTTCTTTTAGATTTGGCACCCTTTCTTTACAAGTGATTAACTTGTAGAATTAATGGTTGTGGCATGGTATGGAACCGTGTTCAGGCCTAATTGTATTGGGTGATTGGCCTAAATCTTGAAGAGAATTTCGACAATCAATGTAACAACCTGCCCAATTAAGTAGGCGTTAACAAACGCTGTATCAAATTAACAGCAGATAAGAAAATAGACATAACCGATAAATTAAACAAGGTAGAAAAATCTATTAAAAATTCGGCATGAAGTATTCGCAAATACTAAGAAATCCATCTTGTTTAATAAAAACAGCGGAAACATAAAATACTTCTGAAATCCATTACAATCCAAATTTGAAATAACATAACTGAAAATATAACTAGTACACACATCGAAGGTCTAAAGTTCTTAAACTTAATTAGAAATTACAACTCCCACAAATCAAAATGATATAATAAACTAAATCCATATAGGCATCAGAGAGGGCTCTAAGATGAACTCAAAACTGGTTCACGACCTCTACCCGTACCACGAGGAATGCCTGAAAGATAAATGAGGAAATAAGCCAAAACTGGCCCATTAGGAACTATAGTGGAAGGGAATATGCAATGCAATGGACGTTCTACAATATATGGGATCATAATTTTAGTCGTTAACAAAATTCCCCAATTGTTACCAATTCATAGAAAGAAAACCATTTATTAAATATCATTATAATCCAATTATGATCCATGTGTAACACACACAATATATATGGATACACATCCATGCACCTCCTCATCCTCCTCGGCCTAATACCGGTACTAGACGGAATAAGATACTCATAAACGTACCCCACCTTTCCATGGGTCTGTGCACTGGTAACCAGATTTACAGCACCCCATCTTTACCATGGGTCTGTGCAATAACATAACTCAAGTATTTCTATATCGGTGCTTATTCGGTTCCAACAATCTCATTATTTTTCTCTCAGTACAAGTGTGTTATCATTGTTGTTATAAAAACATTCCATATAATTAATGGGGATAATTATTTTGCATTAAAAACAATATTTCTCACTCATCTTACACCATTAAATTAAGAATCAAATTGAAATAATCTATTTCATGTATTACAACAATATGTATCAATAAAAATGACTGAATCTCGATAGTCCAATTGAGCAAACATGATGTTTCAATACTAGACTCACTAGAATTGTCATCAAGTCCTTCATACATGTCCAACCATTAGTTCAAATATGATTTTTAGGTGTTTTCTATTCAGGAAATTCAAAACTTTGTTTGAAAATTTCAAGGGTTAGACATGCATGTGGCATTTTTATCCTTTTCGGTACCAAATTCCTAATCCATCACTTAAATAACGACATGCAGCGCGATCAACCTCCATTTTCATTAAATATATCCAATTTATCATCAATATAAATGCTCATAATATCTATTCCATAGCTAAACAACATACATGTAGAGACCTCTCGAAGATTCAGAACTCGACTTGGCCCTCCTATTTCTTCCTCAATTACCAAATGCACTTATTTTCTTCCCCTTATCTGACGAGTATAAGAGCCTATCTAAATAATTGTCATAGCTTCCCCTACTAGACTCCATTAGAACGGAATCTCTCCGCCACCACTTTATAGGTCTGGTAATTGTAAGCACTTAGGACATCCCGAAAATATGCCCGTAGACCAAAGAAGAATGCCTTCATCTTATCCCTATCAGATGGTCGATCCATGTGCAAACACAAATTCTCAAATTTCTAGTGATATTCTGCCACCATCATCTATTCTTGTCTCAGCATCTGAAGCTCCTCCCTCTTTCTCTTGCGGTAAGCATCAGGTATAAACTGATTCTTGAATTCTCTACTAAACACCTCCTAGGAGTTCATATCCACCATCCCACTGTGTCCTCCACTAACCATGTGCAAACCCTGATAGCTTGGAAGCTGCTAACCTAGGGCGTAGTGCATCAGGAGCTTCAATCAAATCAACCTTCTCCTTCACATCGAACAACCAAGATTCAGCGTTTTCGGGCCCTTTAGTCCCATCAAATTTTGTAGGATCTACTAGGTTTATATTTTAGTTGAAGCCATAGGCAAAACAAGCTAACTTTAGAGATATATAGGTTATAGTCTACATAACCCAAAATCTCCTTCTTTCAGCTATCCCAGGTTGAAATAATCTATATATAGGATCTGGCTGCCTTGAAATAGTGGTAACTTGAAGTCTCAGTCTCTCATCATGAATTGTTTTGCCTATGGCTTTTTTTTATGCTAAAAATACTTTTTCCGTTATAATTGTTTGAGTTAAATTGAAGATTTGAAGACGTGACAATTAACGAAAGTTCGCCGAACTTATCAAATTCATTGCACATAATTCAGGAAGTAAGTTAAATTGAGTTTATGGTTTGATTCAAAATATAAGTGGTGTTTAAGCTTAAAATTCGTAATTAAAAATCTTTTGAGTCAAATCTTTTATAACTTGGACCGGTTTGGCGCAAAAGGTGATCATAGAATTTAATTCTCAATTTCAAACTGGTCTAACTTATTGAGGTCTGTACCGGTCTGACGTATAATTAATGGGACATGATTTTTTATCGCAATTTTTTTTTTAATATTTTTAACTTATTTAAAAAAAAAATTGACTCTATATTTTTTCTATAAATATAACCATTAGTTTGGGTCAAAAATACATAATTTTAGAGAGTTTTTTTAGACAGAAAATATCATAACGCTATAATCAATTTTTGAGAGTTTTGAAACACCACCTAGGTTTTGTTTACATGCCATAAGAGATCCTATTGTTCTTGAATTCTACGAACTAGGGTTCCAAACGTTCATGGTCCTGCGGGAGTGTCTTTGGTTGCGATTGAAGACGAGCTGAGCGAAGTGGCTAACACGCGATTAGGGAGATCACAACAGACGATGGTGAAGGATTACGATTAAGTGCGTGGAAGGAGGGACGAGTAAGCCGGAACAGCAGGAAGAGCTAAGCCAAGCCAACCGCGGTTGGATTTTACATTCAAGGAATTGACGGGACTGTTGCGTAAATTATGAGGAAGCAATTTTTGTAAGTCATCGATACTGTAATTCCGTTTTGATCATAGGTTAGTCCCGAGGATTAGTCCTGCGTAAGTAGGGATACCTCATAAATTTTTTGTGTTGTGTAATTACTTTTTGTGTGATTACTTGATTAAATTGTTTAACAACACAGCACAGGTTTCGACAGTAAAATTGATTAGACCTAGAGTTTTAATTTCGCTTATCAAACTTTAAATTATTTTTGTTAAAAACCCTAAAATCAACCTAGGCAATGCAATCCCTGAAGTTTGTTGGTTTTATCAATTGGTATCAGAGGAAGTTTCCTTAATTTGCTAAGAATTGCATCTAGGTTGATTTGTGTCTATTTGTTTGCTTTGCTTTATTTGATTTGTTTGGTTTTCCATGGATATTATGAATAATTCGTGGAATTCACTTTCTAATGATGAGGAAGACTTTTCGGATCTTAAATCGGCCTATGACGTTCTTTTACTAGAATGTCAAAAACTTTTCATGAAAAATTCAAAACTTACGTCCAAGAATAAATTTTTTGAAAAGGATATTATTAATTTGAAAAGGACAAAGAAAGTTTTGAAAATTCAAAGGCCGAGAAGACCGAATTTTTTTAAAAAATTAGACAACTTGAAAACAATAACGAAAATTGTCTTGGTCTAATTAGTTCTTTAAAAAAGACAAATTTATAGTATGAGGATAAAACCAAACGACTAGAAGAAAGCGTTTACGATCTAACTCAACAACTTGAAAACGCTTTAACTATCAAAGTTAGGTTAGAAACTAGTGCTAAAAAACTTGAATCAATGCTTTCAAATCAAAAGAGTGAACATAACAAAGAAGGTCTTGGATTCTCAAATTTTAATGCAAAAAAGCTAACCAAGACAGTCTTTGTGGAGGCCGCTTCTCAAAATTCAAGTTTTAAGGGTGCTAGTTCTTCAAAGTCAAAATCTTTCATTGATAAAACTCAAACTTCAAAGAAAACCAAGAACGTCCAAACGGGAGAACAAGTTTTTACTCAAAAACCAATTTTTCAAAAAGTTTCCTATTCAGAAGTTCTTGAAGATCAAGTGATACCTTTTGACGTGCACAAGTACACACTCCCACAACCCTTTTGGTGTGGGTATTGTGAGAGGAGAGGTCATTTGAGAGAATTTTGTCGGCAAGCTTTGAATCAAATGCTGAAGAGTGTTCCAATTTCTAAATTGAAACCTAAACCAAGAGGGAAAAAGAAGAAAAATAAGAAGGTTAGGGTTTTGAATAATGAGGGACAAAAGAAGGATATGACTCCACAGATTAAGAAAGTTTGGGTCCCGAAAGGGATCATTGCACCTACTTAAGTGATAGGGGGTCCGCCTAGTATGGAATTGGTTGGATGGATGGCTATGCTAGGTGAGTTTGTTGCTTTGGTCGGTTTTAGCTCATCGCATTGGTACCAAAGCAAAGTGAATTTTGGTTTTGAATTTTCGATTGCAATATTGCCTAAATTCTTTGAAAAATTCATTACTTGCATGCATGTGATTGTAACTGTTTTCTATTCTGGATATCTCTAGATTTTCATAATTAAATGCTTCATTTGGAGATATATGGACATAATGCTTTGACAATTCGATAACCGGTAGCATGTTATTTCATTCACATAAGAGTTTTTATGTATATCCCATACACTACACTGCACTATCTACATTGATACATAATGAATAATCACTTGGGTTAAGCTCTTACTTTTAATTTAAAATTTCAGAAACTCCCATATACTGTTTATTTAGGGAGAGAGAGTCTAAGAAAATCATTGTGATTAATGCAGTGAGATTTTGGTGATGTAAATTTGAGCGAAAAATTTAAAGACAATCATGTGAAGAAAAAATGTAAAAGGGATGGAAAAGGGCTACTATAGTGGAAGGAGAACCGAAAGCTACCAAAAAGGAAATAGTTGGCATCCACTAGGGGTGAAAGCCTCCATCGAAAAGAAAAGAGAAGATGTTTGCATAAAACATCACAAGTTTAAATGTAAAATTGCATATTTTTTAGAGAAAAGAACAAGATTGCTTCTGAGGGAGAAAAAAAATTGTTGAAAAATAATGGCTTAAAGGCTTTCTAAATTCTCTTGTATATGGATGCGCGAGTGTTTTAAAACTCATAATTATTTGATAGCACTTTATATGATCCATATTTTTAAGCATAATGAGATATATACTTGTACTCTCTGTCACTTGGTGTATATATGCTGAATTGTTGATGAATTGTTATATACATAGTACACGTATCATATTAATGAAAACCGTGTTTTGAAATTTAATTGATATATTCCGAATTTGATACCTGTTACATAGCAATACATGTTGAGTATTTGTGCTAAAAATTTTTTTGGCCAATTTGCTCTCGAAACTCCAAACCAAATCCATGAAAAAGTTAGGAATTGGTGATGAAGGATTTCTCAAGATTTAGCTAGAAGGTTTTGAGATTAGTGGATATCTTTGCTAGCTATAATCTCTTTACTTAGACAACATTTGGAATTGGTATTAATTGATATTATTTGCTTTGCATGATCTTGTTTTCTATGCTTTGCTACTTTCCATGCTCATTTTCTTTGTCTATTCCTATGACAAAAGGGGGAGAGATGAAGGGGGATAATGCTCATGTGAAGGGGAGTAGTAAAGTATGAATGCTTTGAGGGGGAGAGATACATAATTTTTTACTTATTTGATTATTGTATCTCTTTACGCCTATGCTGCACTATGTGTTTGTTGAGCTTTGGTGTTTCAGGATTAACAGGTAGATTTTTCAGCTTGCTCTTTTGCCTTGTGAAGTGTTGCAGCCGACATCGAGACTTAGAGTTATGCAT
This sequence comes from Lonicera japonica, assembly GCA_021464415.1. NCBI lineage: Eukaryota > Viridiplantae > Streptophyta > Magnoliopsida > Dipsacales > Caprifoliaceae > Lonicera > Lonicera japonica. The sequence goes on along the minus strand of CM038464.1, from coordinate 80,807,591 downwards.
GTCTTTAAGTTTTGTTGTTGTGGACTAATTCCACATAGAGTATGTAATTAGATGTTATAGATATCTCGTCGAAAGCGTCTATATTAGTTGTATGTGTTTCGCCATCGGAATAGCTAAAGGGGGAGTTTGTTAGGTTTATATTTTAGTTGGCTTGATTCTGATGCCAAAACACTTTTTTCGTTGTAATTGTTTGAGTCAAATTGAAGATTTCAAGACGCGATAATTAACGGAAGCTCGCTGAATTTACCAGATTCATCCAACATAATTCAAGACCTAAGTTAAGTTGAGTTTATGGTTTGATTCAAAATATAAGTGATGTTTGGGATTAAATTTTGTAATTAAACAACTTTTGAGTCAAATCTATTTTTAAATATTTTTACCGAATTTTGTCATAATTCGAAAAGCTCTGTCAACACAAATTATTGAAAAAACTTAATTTTTTTATATCTAACATGTTCTATAAAGTTGCCTCTAAAATTTGAGTCGAATTGATTCTCAAACGGATTTAATATGGCAAGATAAAGTAAAAAGAAAAAGAAAAATAAAAAGATTTTTAAATAAAAGATTTTATTAAATAAAAGTTAAATGAAAACTTTGAAAAGTCAAAGATACCTTTCCTTTTGTTTTAAAAATTAACTAACGTGACTTTTCTTATTTTTTACTATAAATTAGGTAAGTCTTATTATATATTGATTTTTACCAAAAATCTAATGGATAATATTTTTTTGAATGAAGGGCCTATTTTTAATTGGTGATTAGTGTAAGAGGTTATTTTATTTTATATTTTAAATGAATGTATTTGAATAAATTTAAATATCATTTAATTAATAAAAACATATTATATGTTACATAAATTACCCCCTTCTTATGAAATTTGCACAAAAAATATGGTCTGTAAAGTTCATATTGCAGTAAAATATGGATTGCAAAGTTCATATTGTGGTGAAATATGGACTACAAAGTTCATATTGCGGTAAAATATGGACTGCAATATAAACTTTGCACTAGAAATATAGACTGTAATATGAATTTTACATTAGAAATATGGACTGCAAAGTTCACATTATAGAAAAATATGGACTGCAATATGAACTTTGCACCAGAAATATGGACTGCAAAGTTCATATTGCAGTGAAATATGAACTGCAAGGTTCATATTGTAATTCATATTTTAATGCATATTAGTATTTTTTTAGTTTATTTTTAAGAGTTGAGATGTCATTTTATAATGAAAAAAAAAGGCACATGTTATATTATCAATAAAATAAAAATAGGCCCTTCATTTACAAAAAAATTATTCTTTAATTTTAGTGTAAAATTTTTCTCTAATAAGTCTTTTTTTTTAATTGTCCGTATTTTTTAAATATCATGTGCTGCCATTAATGTTGCTGGGACAAGTCCATGTGGCAAAACTCTAGCCACATGCAAAATTGAAATTGAATAAGGAAGCAGCGCATGTTTTACTGAGTGGGCCGGTACAAGTTTTATAACTTGGACCGGTCCGGCGCAAAAGGTGATTATGGAATTCAATTCTCAATTTCGAACCGATCCAACTTATCGAGGTATGCACCGGTCCGGCGTATAATTAATGGGACACAATTTTTTATCACAATTTTTTTTTTTTAATATTTTTGACTTATTTCAAAAAAGATTTTGACTTTATATTTTTCCTATAAATATAACCATTAGTTTGGGTAAAAAATACATAATTCTAAAGAGTTTTTTTATACAGAAAATATCCGAACGCTAGAATCAATTTTTGATAGTTTTGAAACACCGCCTAGGTTTTGTTTACATGCCATAAGAGATCCTATTGTTCTTGAATTTTATGAACTAGGGTTCCAAACGTTCACAGTCTGGCGGAAGTGTCTTTGGTTGCAATTAAAGACGAGGTAAGCGAAGTGGCTAACTCACGATAAGGGAGATCACAGCAGACGATGGTGAAAGATTATGATCAAGTGCGTGGAAGGAGGCGACGGTTAAGCAGGAACAGCGGAAAGCGCTATGCCAAGCCAGCTGCGGTTGGATACGGTCATGTGCTGAAGGAATAGAATGATCCTATCTACCCAAACTCCGGTTGAAAAGGGAATTGAACCTATCCACCTATACCAACTGTAACAACCCGCCCAATTAAACAGGTGTTAACGAATGCTGTATTAAATTAAGAGCAAATAGGCAAATAGACATAACCAATAAATTAAATAAGGACAGAAATCTAATAAAAATTCGACATGACGTATTCACAAATACTAAGAAATCCATCCAGTTTAATAAACAACGCAAAAACATAGAATACTTCTTAAATCCAGTACAATTCAAATTTGAAATAACATAACTGAAAATACAACTAGTACACACATCGAAGGTCTAAAGTTCTTAAACTTAATTAGAAATTACAACTCCCACAAATCAAAATGATATAATAAACTAAATCCATATAGGCATCAGAGAGGGCTCTAAGATGAACTCAAAACTGGTTCACGACCTCTACCCGTACCATGGGGTGTGCCTGAAAGATAAATGAGGAAATAAGCCAAAACTGGCCCAATAGGAACTATAGTAGAAGGGAATATGCAATGCAATGGACGTTCTACAATATATGGGATCATAATTTTAGTCGTTAACAAAATTCCCCAATTGTTACCAATTCATAGAAAGAAAACCATTTATTAAATATCATTATAATCCAATTATGATCCATGTGTAACACACACAATATATATGGATACACATCCATGCACCTCCTCATCCTCCTCGGCCTAATACCGGTACTAGACGAAATAAGATACTCATAAACGTACCCCACTTTTCCATGGGTCTGTGCACTGGTAACCAGATTTACAGCACCCCATCTTTACCATGGGTCTGTGCAATAACATAACTCAAGCATTTTTATACCGATGCTTATCCGGTTCCAACAATCTCAATATTTTTCTCACAGCACAAATGTGCTATCATTTTTGTTATAAAAACATTATATATAATTAATGGGGATAATTATTCGGCATTGAAAACAAAATTTCTCACCCATCTTACACCATTAAATTAAGAATCAAATTGCAAGAATCTATTCCATGCATTACACCAATATGTATATATAAAAATGACTGAATCTCGACAGTCTAATTGAGCAAGCATGAGGTTTTAATACTAGACTCACTAGAATTGTGACGCCCCGAATCCCGTTAGGAGGATCTATCCTCCGGGACCTAGTTAATCACGGTGCCGTACACAGACGGCTGGTTAACGAAATAATTCTTTTTGTGAGAAACTAAAAAAAATCGCAACCTAGGCAATAAGATTGAATTCCATTTCTCAAATCTATCCATAAAAGAAAAAAAAAATGCTATAATTCAACAACTAGCCTCAAACGAAGTCCCAAGTACAAGATACACAATCTCCACTTATAATATATATATATATTCTAAAATAAAGGTGATGCATGTATCGTCAATAAAGCTTAGAGAACAAAGGTCCTTCTATCGTGAAGGACTCGTGATTATTTTTTGGTATTGAGGTAACCTAAGAATATACGTCCTTTCCTTTCTCCGTCTCGTGGAACCCGCTGAAGTACTTATGTAGAAAATAGTGGAGTGAGTCAAACGGACTCAATGGGAATTGTATAATACATTACTTATGAAAATGGTATCTGGAAAACGTTAAAGTAATATCATAAGGCAAACCCATATATGGTGGAACCATATGGCACAAATTTAAATACTTCGTAAGATCCGAGCCATTATTCTTGCAATCGTCGTGAACAGCCAAGCGTACAACCGGGTCTACATTTCGTGGCCTTTCACCCACGCCGCAACAAGGCCTCCTATTCGTTTCAGTGCACGGTTTCTGGTCTTGCACCTAGGAGACTGTGTCCCAACTTCCGTCCCCAATCGTTAGAGACCAAACTCGGGACCTAACATGGCCTCGTACTAGCATATAACCCAATTATAATCTCAACCGGCTCATTTGAAAAGAAATTGTGCCATATAATCATATAAGCGCTTCAATAACCAATTCCAACAATAATATAATTAACAAAGGAATTCTTGTAACAATAATCTCTATGAATATAATTAATCTTTAATAAGTGTTTTGGAGAGAAAACCCACTAAAGGGACTTTGAATTGTAATTAACAAGTTCTTGTGATAAGATTCACTACCTATGAAATACGGTCCAAGTGGGTTTTTATGTGAATCAAGTGTTTGGCCAAGACTTCTTTTGGAATCATGTTATTTGAATAATAGATATGCTATTAGATTCCTCAATCATCACATTTCATCTCATTCTCAACATGTACTCAAAGTATATATATATATATATGTGTGTATATATGTATGTATGTATGTATATAACCTTTATACATCACTAATTAGGTAATGACTAGGAAATTCTTAAACCGATAAACCAAGGTAGTATATTAGTTCATATACTTGTGTTTTATGAAAATAAATCATTACTTGAACCATTTAAGGAAATTCCATTCAACAATGTTAAGGGTTATTAGTAAGGAAAGAAGGTGCAAGTGGCTTTTTGTGTGAATCAAACAAATAGTCACCAATTCTAGTTGAATCATGTAATTAAGGATAATAACAAGTTAGTTGAATCATCAATTCCAACAATTATCCATAAAACCCCAACATACACACTAAGGCCATTTGAAAAACTAGGTTTTTAGGTGAACAATAAGTATGATCATGATTGAGCTATAATAGAATGTAAAATAGGTTTTAATACTAGATTCTCACCTCTAAAAAGATAAATCCTCGAGTTTGGAAGCTTGAATCGAGCTCTAAGTCCTCAAATCATAAAATGCCCCATTTCTTTCTTTGGGCTCTAGCCATTAAGGTGAGAGAGGATCCAAGGGTTGATGAATAATGATGCAGAAGGTTGTTTTGGTGTTAGTTTGATGTGAGTTTTGAGTGGTGAAGAGATGTAAGTGAAGAGCTCTTCAAATCCCTCTCAAAGTTGCTTTATATCTCTCTGTAGAAGGCTCTAGGCTTGTAGCTCAAAAATGGTTTGAGTTTTGGGGTTTAAGGTGTTAAAATCGAGTCAGAAGTAGTCAAAATGGGTCTGTATTGATGAGTAAGATCGATCTTATACTCTGGGCAAAAAGTGCATTGTTGGTATTTTGGTCATAACTTTCTGCTTGGGACTCGGATTGAGCTGATCTTTATGTCCACGAAAAAATAACTCAAAGACCTACAACTTCATGAGAGGAAGTCTTCCCAAACTCTGAATAAATAATTCCCTGAAATTCTTCGAAGACAGTGCATTGCCAAAGCGCTACCGAATGATCTAATTTTGTTAAACGGCCTACTTCGCACGCTGTTTTGACCCACGAGGAATATGAGGCCTTTGGTCCAAATACAAAAGTTGTAAAATGGTTCAAAACATGCACATAGACACAAACAAGGACTTATTGGGATAAGAAGCAAAGAAGTTACGATAGTTCAAAGTTAGCTAAATTTAAGTAATCACGTAAACTGAAAACACACGATTAACATCCCGATTTCAATTCAAACCATCCGAATTATGAAACGATCATTCTCGCAAACTTAATAGAACTATGATGAGAAACTAGAAGTATTGGACCAACTAAGAAGGGTCTGAAACCCAAAAGTGCATGCCTTGATGGAGATTAGGCCTTCACCCGGCTTAAAAGAAAGATTAACTCGAAAATAGAAGAACAGTGTATTACAAGAATTATCATAAAGTATTTCATACCTGTCTAACCAGTAGTTCAAATACGATTTTTAAGTGTTTTATATTCTGGATATTCGAAAATTTTTTGAAAATTTCAGGGGTTAGACATGCATGTGACATTTTTAGCATTTTCAGTACCAAATTCCTAATCCGTCACTTAAATAACGACAGCCTAGGTTAGACATTCAAGAATCAAAGAAGAGAGGGGAGTTCCCACCTTAGCTCTTGAAGAAAAGGGGGTTAGACAACCTAGGTTTAGTTCAAGAAGTCTCCGAATCAAGCATGCAAGCCCAGAAAAGAAATGAGAATGTGAAGAACATGAAGAATCTAAACTTTTGGTAAGAAAAGCTTGAATTTGAGCTATGAAACCATGAAATTTCACCAAGAATCACTCTCTCTCTCCCTAAAAATGTTCATCCTTCTCTCACTCTTAAAACTAAGATGAAATGGAGGAGAAAGGGGCTCAAAAACGGGTCAACGCTGGTCAATTCGATAAAAACGAGGTTACAGTAACTGGTCAATTAGATAAAAACGAGGTTACAAAATTACTGTTTGTAATTTGGTCATAACTTTTTGCTCGGAACTCTGATCGGGATGATCTTTATATCAACGGAAAGATAATTCAAAGATCTACAATTTTTTTGAAGGATGTTACACCAAATTCGGCACAGATTAATACTAGAATTCTGTCGAAGACAGCATTGTGCCGAAATGCTACAGAAAATCAGATTTGGTTAATTAGCTAGTTTTGTACTCACTTTTGACCAATGAGGAGCTTGAATTAACTTTCGTTCAAAACACAAAAGTTTTATAAGGAAATATGAGGAAGCTACAGGAGTTGACGGAGTAGAATTTGATTAAATAACGAGGGAGTTACGAGTCCCCAAAGTTGACTGAAATCCAACCGAGGAGTAAATTTTTCGTTTCCGAAAAATGCCTCCGAAATACTCAATTCAGGTCCGGATGTGAAGAAAATTTTCAGAATAGTTCTAAATATATAATAAGACACTATAGAAATGACGAAGTTAAATTCAGATCTCCCAAAACAATTTAATCCGAAAGAAAGTATTTAAGCATCAAAGTAACAAGGATATGGACGCTAACTACAAAATAAAATAAAAATAAAACACGAGATGTTACAATGAAATCTTGTGAGGGGATATTGTAACGTTCCGTACTCTAATCATTCGGTAACCCCTCCATACTAACCTAACCTTCATCCTTAGGGGAGATTTTGGGAAGTGAGTTTTGGACCTGGGATGATTTTATGGTTTGAACATTTCCTACACATTCAATTAGTGTGATTGGACTTGAATGCATTGTTGCCCCATGTATCGGATGGCCCAATTGAGTATGGAGCTGTTAAATCATTTATAGGCGTGATTTATTCTCCTTTCTGAGTTTGAGTTGTAATACCCCGTATTTCAAGGTATATTAATTGGGTTGAGTATAGCCTACTTTAATCATATTAGTTGAAGTGAAAAAGGATTAAATGTTAACTTTATACGGGTGAGGGGTGAAATTTCGTGTAATGAAGTCTCGTGGTATTTTAATACATCTTATTATGTTGTATTCACTCCTCTATACTCGTAGGGGTCATCATTTGGTGATTCGGGTTATCCGGATCAATTTTGGTTGGTGAATAAGAAGTTTTGGCTCTACGCGATTCGTTAATGTTAGCTATCTTTGAGCTATCGTAATTTCTTTACTGCTTACCCGATTAAGATTCCGTTCACGATGGTGTCTAGTATTTGTATCATTCTACAACTTTCATGTTTTTACCGAAGTCAAATTCACACTCCTCGTGGGTCAAAACAGGGCGCAAAGTAGGCCCATTGCAAAATTCTGGTCATTCGGTAACGCTTCGGCAGAGCGCTGTCTTCGGTGAATTTCTGAGAAAAATATATCCAAAATTTGAGAAAACTTCCTTCTAAGAAGTTGTAGATCGTTGAATTAACTTTCCGTGGACATAAAAAATTCCTCAATCGGAGTTCCGAGTCAAAAGTTATGGCCAAATTATAACAGTGCATCAGAGCACCAAAATTACATGCGGACCGGTCTGGGGATTTCAGACTCAAGCGCGGACCGGTCTGGTCTTTTTCTAGACCGATCCAGCAGCGGGCCAATGGCGGTTTTAAGCATTCTTTTGACCACTTTTTGCCACAACTTCGACCCAAAACATCCACCAAGCTCTAGAAGGGTCTAGAGAGGGAAAGAGGAGAGATTCTTGAGGGATTTCCACCCATCCAACCTCCCACACCAAAGATTAAAGCTCCAAATCACTTGAATCTCTTCTTCCTTGCTACTATTCATTGTATTTTTCATGCGGATTGCTTGGGGGAGAGCTGCAATCTTCATCCTTTCTTCTTCTTATTCGCTCATAAGTCGAGGTAGGGGTTTATATGTTCTTAAACTTGAAATTTTGGCCATGTTTCATGAAGATCATCATAATCTCACTCCATTTGTCTTATTTATCTAAAGTATGGCCTATAACATGATGTTTTATGATTAATAAGGATCTAAAAGTGAGGTTTTAGGCAATTGCTGCTATGTAAACTTGATAATACGATTTTATTTGACTAGAAATTAATGATTTATACACGTATGTTAAATATGATGATCTTGCCTATTGATATCATTGATACATGATTAATTGGAGTATGAATTCACATATTTAAGCAAGATACGCCATCTAAGCTCTATGATTACATGTTATTAATTCATATGGATGTTCTTTAGGCGTGTATGTGTTGATTTGACAAGAAAAGGGTTTTGTATACACTAAAGGACATGAACATGATTTTGATAGAGTTTATATGGCATATGTAATTTATATTTTACATTTAACGCATGAATTGGACAAGATGTGCTGCTTAAACTCGGAATCTATATAATATGGATTTGTATGCGATGTTCCTTAGGTATACATGTTTGGTTGTGTTCAAATGGATTGGTAAATAAGTTAGTATATGCCAAGGAACATGAATGATTGTTGGATGATGTTTAAGTGGCATATGTTGTCTCTAGTTGTTTCACGAGTAAGAAATGCACTTTATGCATGAATATTGTGTCAACCCAGCATCATGGAGGTATTCTAGCAAGTTCGGATCTCTCTTATAGCATATGATACGGATGTGATCTCACAAGGAGTTTATATCTCTTTATCTATAACTCAAGCTTGTGGCAGAGTATCTGGATGCTTCAAGAATTCTTATTTCTTATGGAAATTCTTGGAAGCTTTATTTTTATCTTGATATCTTCTTGTCAGATACGACCGGTTAACAGATCTCTGGTAATGATGGTATGTGGTCATGGATGACCAGGATAATGTGAATTCTGTATGAATATCTGTCTTTATGGTGCTTGCCGGGATGAAAAAATAGGCAGGGCCTGGTGCCCTTGGGTTGAAAAGCCCTAAACACCTGGGAGAGATTGTTTGGCCGCCTATAAGCCACCGGTGAAAGACCCGGGAACCTAGGCATTGGCAATGCACCATTGGTTTGATTCTTTTCTGTGGAAGATGGACGGGTTGTTGTTCTACTTCCTGGGTATGATGACAGTATGCCATTTTGAGGCAATGAATTCTGTGATGAGATTCCAGTTCAGATTCTCGTTGATAGGAACTATGATTATATTGTATGCTCTTGGGGCGAATGGATTCTATATGGCCATCTTGGCTTGGTTTCTCATCGGTATGCATCGTCAAGATTCGGAAATGGGTTGACACAAAGAGAGGTAACCTACATATGCATGAGCATGCTTCATCATGAACTAGATATCTTTTGTGATATTTTATAAATAATGTTTAGATTATACGATGAAAAGGTTTACTTGGTTTATAGTAATAAATTAAGGAATGTTTTTCAAACTTTCCCTCTACATTTCCCCCCTACTAAGCGGTATGCTCACCCCATTTTTCTAAACTATACAGGTATTCAGGAGTCTACAAAAAGCAAGGACACGTAGGGACCAGGAACGAATTAGTGGCTCTGATACAGATGTATTTTTATGTACATACTATCGCGGGAAGCCACGGCTAGCCCGGAGTGTAGTATATTATCATGAAATTACTCAGTTAGTTTTAAAACTATTATATACATGTTTATATGTTTGTATACAGTATTATCATCATCAGTATGATTATAAAAAGGGTTTTGACATGTATGATAGTCCTATTTGGATTCCTTTGTGCATTTTACATTATATATACCCATTTTAGTCAATCTAAGATGGGTTAGTGACACTCCAGGCCTTAATTACGGGTGTTGTCCCAATAATTAGGGTGGGGGTGTTACATGAGTGGTCAAATTTGATTTTGCACATATTTTTATATTACCGGTAGTTTCTGTAGGTCCTATTAATTATAATACACATTCATGTATAGTCTCAATGCAATTCAAATTGTCGGAATGTGTTTTGGATGTTGAGCCGCTCTTTAATAGCATTTATATTATTAAATTTGTTTCAGGTAGCCAATTTTTACACTAGGCATCTTTACATGGATTTAACACTTCTTAAAAGTTAGTTTAATCATATTACATATGTGTGCATGGTTAAAATGCATTTTGGATAGCCATGGTTAAATTTGGTTGGGTGAGAATTAAGTTTTTGGTAAATTGAATTTTTGGCTAACTTTGGAATGTCATAACTCATTCATTCAATGTCCAAATGATTCATACTTTAAACCTTCAAAATGTTAATTTAATTATCTACAAGTTTCATGTTTTGACCAAGAACCAATTCATGCTTCTCATCGGTTGAAATTGCGTGCAAAGTTAATTGATTATCAAAATCTAATCCTATCAGAACCTGACAGCATATTTTGGCAGGTTGCTATCTTATTTTCATTTCTGGCATTAATATTTCCATAAATTAGAGAAACTCAAAGGTTAAAAGTTGTTTCTCTTCGAGTCTTTTTTTTTTATGATATATAGATCACCAAATCTGAGTTCAGGGAGTGAAATTATGTCCAAAATACGAACAATGCACCATAAACTTTTAGCCAATTGGGTTTGACCCCTTTTCTTTTTTACCTTTTAACCTTATTTTAATCTATTTTTACCCATTTTCCCCCTGTTTAAGCTAACTTCGACCATGATACCCCAAACTCAATTCATAATATATCTAAGGAGAAAAATGGAGATTCGTTAGGGGATTTTGGTGACTTATCACTTGCTATACAAGATTTGGCTTAAATCACAACTATTTATCTTCTTCTTCGTCCGCTCCATTATTTCGTTGCTTAAAGCTTTGGGGATCTTGGATTGGGGCATGGACAAACCATTAACTATTCACCAATACTTTAGTTTTCTTATGCTAAAGCTTCAGAATAGGTAGGAGTACTATTATTAAACTTATTCGTTAAAGTATTACTTGTTGCATGTTTTTATGACTACTAAATTGGGGATTTTGGTATGGATTTTGATCGGCTTACGTGCATGGTTTGGGGTTACAATTTACGATATATTTAATTTGATATATAAACACTTGATATAAACTCAATTTGTTGACCAAGCCAAAATCCCCACTTGCATGATATGATTTCACATAGTTCGATTTAAAACCCAAAAAAAAGTGTAAATGGTTTCGGATTAAATCTTGTACACTATTGTAAATGAATTTGATGTGGGTTTTAGGATGGAAATGGTTTTCATAACATATAAGTAACTACCATATGGATGTTACACATGATTGGTGTGAAATGATTTAAACCCACATTTTTGTAAATTACAAATATATATGTATATGCTTATAAATGGTGATGATTGTGGGTTTAACTTGTGATTTAGACACAAATAATTATGAATAAGTATTTGATGAGATTTTTGGAAGGTTGTTTATATATCTTATATCTTTGGGATTCCTTATATGTGAATAGGCAATATAGTTATGCCAGTTGGACAAGATATTATGATTGCTTATATGTGATGATTATTATACATTAGCCTATTTAAGGCTTGTCACTAGGTGTCCTATGGGAGGACTTGGCCATGGAGCCAAATTAAACGGTGTACAATAAGTTATTATACCTAGTTGACCTATTACGGCATATGGGAGGAATCGACTATGGCAGCCGTATTACCAATGTTCTTGTGGAGGGAATGTAATCGGGACATGCTCAAACTAATAGTTACACATCTTCTGTGGAAGGACAGAGCAAGTATCATATGGTGGTATAAGTTTAGTGCCTACGATTACTTATTGTTAGTACGTGTTATACCTTTACTTGTACTATGGTTATACAAGTTGCTTGTTTTGAGATTGGGTAATATGTGGTATGCATTGCATACTCTACTAGATTCATGGTATTTTGGAGTAGTACTACTTATATTTGTATATGATATACATAAATATAAGTTATTGCACATTTTCAACTTTTGCCCTTACTTTCTATTATGGCATATGCATGTGTGTTCCAATGTGTATTTTATTATACAAAAGCCTTATAGTTCCCACTGACTATTACTTGGAACACTCCCATTTTCGTTGTACCTTCACTTGTCTAATAATTCATCCATTGGAAAAAAAATTGAATAAATAATTTTTCAATTATTCAAACCATAATTCATACATCAAAAATATCCAAGAGGTTTTTCATAAACCACTTAATTATACAATAAAATTAAAGTATTTCCAATTACATTGAACTTTCAACTTAGGTATACTTAATACAAAAGAGTATTTACATATATACATAAAGTTCTAAAAACACAACAAAGGGTCAAGTCATCAAAAGCCTTTAATCACCATGGACGCATACTAGTCTCCCATGGAGGGATGACTTGACCCTTTGTTGTGTTTTTAGAACTTTATGTATATACGTAAAGACTCTTTTGTATCAAGTAAACTGAAGTTGAAAGTTCAATGTATTTGGAAATACTTTAACTTTATTGTATAATTAATTGGTTTATGAAAAACTTCTAGGATATTTTTGATGTATGAATTATGCTTTGAATAATTTAAATATTATTTATTCGATTTCGTTTCCATTGGATGAATTATTAGACAAGTGAAGGTACAACATATTTTTGTTGGAAAAGCTTACTTACTAGTAACACTTTAAAAATGAGTAATACGCGAAAATGTTTTTCTTAAATTATAAAATTTACACCACACCCGCCGTTGTGAGCGACAACATCCGTGATTAGCCAAATCTCGGGGGTTCGAACCCCATAACGGGGTGGATCATATTGCTTAGGTTGATTTTAGGATTTATATCAAAAACAATTTAAAGTTTGAAAACTGCAATCAAAACCCTAGGTTTAATCAATTTTGCTGTCAAAACCTATGTTGTATTATCTAGCAAATAAATTAATCAAGCAATCACACAAAAGCAATCGCTTAACACCAGGAATTACGAGGTATTCGTACTTGCATAAGACTAATCCTTAGGACTAACTGACTGTGCTTCATTATGAAAGAAACAAAATTACAGACTCAATGACTTACAAAAATTGTTTCCCCACAATGTTCGCAGTTGTTCAGTTAATTCCATGAACGTAGAATCCAACTGCGGTTAGCCTGGTGTAGCGTATAATAGCCCATAAATTAAATTATGTGATTATTTAAATATTAAACTTAATTAATTGAAAATTTGAAGTTTAAAGACTTAATATAATGGGAATAGGAGGGCATGATCGATCGTTTGAATTGGCCATGATTGATTATGGGAATGGCGTAAGCAATCATGGGAATGGGGCTCTCGGGAGTGGAGAAATTATTGAATATAACCGTGATACCATGTCATTTTGATGACATGGTATCACCAACCAATCAAATAGCTGGAATTTGCTAACTGGACTCCTCTCTCTTAAATTGTGTCATCACTTCTTAACGTGTTTGCTCTCTCCTCCATCAATCTCCTTTCTCTGTCTTCTCTATCAATCCCTCATGTTCCTCTTGCTTTTGCATCCATCAATTTCTTCTTCGCCAAAATAGTTTTAATTCAATTCTAGGATTACAACACAATTTTCTTGTATAACAAAGTAAATGTAGTATTAAAGAAGAAGAGACAATGGGATCGAGTTCATCAGATAGAAGATGTCAAAAAGAATCTGAAAATATGGCAACATGGTTTTGGGGTTCAGCGATAGTACGTTTGGATGTTCGGGGACTATAGCAAAAGCTTAATTCAAATAGGTTGAAGTTTTGCCAAGGAAGAAATTAGGGTATCATTGATTTGAAAAAACAGGGGAATGGTAAATAAGCAATAACCAAGAGCTTTGAAGTTTATATGAAACTTACATCCATAGAAATTCAAATCTATACCCACTTGTTGTCTAACCATAATCAATTGATGATTCCGTGAAATTCTGAGTAGCAATACCTTAAGTTGCATAAATCATACCCATTTTTTTGTCTACGCAATTTAATTCAAAGATGGAACAAATTGGTTCTCGAGATTCAAAATTATTAATTACCTTTTACTCTTTCTTGGTTTAATCATTATTTTAGGGGTGGAATGAAGTCCAGTCTCTGTTGGAAAAAAAGAACATATCCAATGTTAGAAAAAAAAAAAAAAAGAAGAAGAAGTGGAACATATCCAATTTCAACCTCATTGACAAAGTGAAAGAGAAGGTGGAAGAAGTAAATTTCAGGCGGGTTATTATATTCAAAGAAAAAATATGGGTAAATTTAAGCATCCATTTACACTCAAATGAGATGAGAGATATGTTGTTAGAAAGCAAGAGGGGAGAGAGAATAAGAAGAAGAAGAAGAAGAAGAAGAAGAAGAAGACGAAGGGACAGAAGAGCGTTAGGTTAGTGGGATTCTAGCTGGCTTATTGTTACTTTCTTATTGGATGGTGATACCATGTGAGCATAATGACAAGGTATCACAGTTGTAACCAATATTTTCTCCTCGGGAGTGGGTCTGAGAGTTGACCATGATAAGATCATGGCAAAGGCACGATCAATCATGGGCCTTGTAAAACAGAGTTTAACCGTAAGGAAAGGGTTGACTCGAGAATTTTATCATTAATTCTCATTTCCTTCATTCAAAACTGAAATACACACTTAGGGAGCAATGGAGAATTCTAGAGAGAGAGAGAGAAGAAATTTGGGAATTGGAGAAATCTGTTAAAATTGGCTAGGAAGTTGTACAAATTCATCATCAACACCATCATCTTTGCTTGGGGCTTGATAAATTTGTGGAAAAAGTCAAGAATCACCTAATTGAAGCAAATGCTAATATTCAGAGTGTTATTCATATTTATTTTTCAAATGCTAGTGTTATAGACTGGGCAAAAGGTAGGTTAAATGTTCTTGCTTCTTTTCTTTTTGGTGCAAAGTTTCTTAGAAGCAAATGCTCATCGTTGGGTGCAAATTGTATGTCCCAAATATGTTGTGCTTTTAGTTTATTGGGAGTATGATTGGTCAACTGTACTGCTCAGTTTGTTTTAAGAGTTTAGTGGTTATCTTTCTTATCGATCCTTGGGGGAGTTTCTCTTGTACTATTTCTTTTCTTTTATTTTCGCCTTTTCTCTTGAATCATTTACAATATTATTGGATTCTTACTTATTTTGTTTTTGGAAAGCATTTGTGTGAGGTTTATTTTGCTTGTGAGACGCCTTTCATCTTGGGTGGGGAATTAAAAAGGGGGACTGTGAGACACAAGCCTCTTTCTGAAGTTAGACTCGAGGGAAAGGAACCTTCTATTTAAGAATTAAGGACAATCATACGCAAAACCGTGTGAGCATTTGGTTTGTGAAAACAAATACCAAGACAATATATTTGATTCGCATTGTAATGTTTGCTTATGTTTGACAGTGTGTTGGACACTTGGACCGTCGAATGGTTTTGGCGTGGTCCCCAATATGGATTGTGGTGGACAACGCGATCCGATACGTAAGGCTTAGCGAAATAAAAAAAGTTAGTGTTCTTGTGTTTCACATACTTTCTAAAATGTATATTAAATAGACGAGTAAACATATTTGTCCCCCAAAATTAGGTTCTGTTTCAAAATTCAACACAACTTCAATTTATCTCAAGTTTCGCTGTAAACTATGTTTCAAGTTTTAAATTACCCTTTCCGTCTATTTGGGACGTGCAAATGTGATGGAAAATGGTCATGTGCAAAGAACACAATTGTTTTCAGGAGCATTTATGTTGAGCCAAAAATCTCTCACACTCCCACCAAGGCACTCAAGACAACCACCATATCCCACACCCCCCTCTCTCAAAAACACCCACCACCAGCATTTATTATTGGATACTTACTTCTTCATTAAAAGAGAGAGGATAACTCATATTGTTCTTGTGTTTCTCCTCTCTTATGCATTAAAACCGTTGGATTATAATACCCTCTTTTTTATTTTTTTCCGTCGGTAACAAAATTATGTAAAAAGAAATATATATATATATATATAGAGAGAGAGAGAGAGAGAGATAAACATGATGATTTTAGTTACTAAATCCCTTTGCTCTTGAAACTTAAAATAAAACTAAATATTAATAATCTTGACCCTTCAATTTGGGGAAAAAATTATTGGAAAATTATTTTTACTACATTTATTAAATTTTTTAATTTTAATATAATACTAGAAGCTAGTAATTACTAGAATAATAATAAATTATGACAATAATATTTTCTTCAGCAATAACTTTTTTTCTTAGTTTGTGTATGTTTGTTAAGTCCAAATTAGTTTACCCTCTTCTCATTAAGGTTATCTTCTTTTCCCGAGATTTTGATATAGGATTTTTAAATCACATGATTTACGTAGTTCATGGCTGTTTTGTTGGGACAAATCTTGACATTTTATAATTCCATCAAATTTTGAAATCCTATGATTTCATAATCCGTTCAAAAAGTTGGGGTTTTGAAATCTCATGTTGAATTACGAAATTTGAATTTGATCCATCTCATTTTAATGTTATCTCTCCATTATTGGTCACTAAAATTTTCTCACTCTAACTAAAACACATAAATGGATAATAATTCTACTTAGTTTGAACTTACATTACTATATTTTGATAATTTATAAAACATTAATGAAAATTTCTAAAATTTTAAAAACACCTAAATTGAAAATCATAAGATTTTGAAATTTAAATCTTATGATTTATCAAATTACATGATTTTAATTTTTTGTAAAAAGAACACAACTTAAATAACAATTACCCTCTCTCACATGCGACCCCATACTCGCACGTGAAGGGTAGACATGGATAGATTCAAGATTAACAGGTCGGGGATAGAGGTGCCAAGGGCTTGATCCATAGACCTCCTAGAGAACAACCCTCACATGCGATCTCATACTCGCACATGGAGAGTAGACATAGACAGATTCAAGATTAACAGATGGGAGGATAAAGGTGCCAAGGATTGAATTTTGGATCTCCTAGACCAATTCAAGATTATCAGATGGGGGATAAAGTCCTTTATACATATATCCATGCTAAACTCCTTTATCTATACTTTTATACTATCTATTTCCAAAGCATGAACCATATTTTGCTAAATTCATAGACCTACCACAAACTCCTTTATCAATATATGTACTTTTATTACTATCTATTAAACACAAACTAATAGATACCCATGTCCTTTATCATATCCGACCCCCCTCTCTCAAAACACCTACCACCATGCCCTAACCAAGAACAGCAGTTGTCACTGCCGATTGTGCACAGCCGATGCGAATCTGTCCAAACTCTCCCATGGGTTTTCTCATCAACCATCCCATTTCTTCTCTCTTATCGGTCAAGCAGCATTATAGGAACTTTGAAAATATAGAAATATATCACACCGCCATTTATGATATAATAATGCATTAGCCATCCAATATGTCAGAAATCTCTCTTTTCTTGATTAAAGAACATAAATTGTAAATATACATTTAAAATAAACAATTGAAAGAGTGATACGGAATTAATCAAATGGCGGTAAACTCCATGAACTCTTTATCATCCCCTAGAGCATGCATGGTATCCGGATAAAGGCAAACCTCAATATCTACACTCCCTTCTTCCACCCCAGGCGCAACCGTTATTTTCCCATCACCCTTGTTTGCCATACCACTTCGCATTGCCAGCGGTTTCCCCCAACCAAAGTCATTGCCGTACATATTAAACCGCTGTGAACTGCCGACGTGCAAACTACTGTTATGCAGTACATCACCCGCTCTCAGTTGCTTGGGATTTTTCACCCAGCTCGTATAAGATTTCATCACCTCTTCATTGGTTTGGGAAGCAACAGCGTTATTCATCTTCCATGCGGCCCATCCTAATCCGCGCATGAGTAACTCTTCTGCTGTGGTTGCTACCGACTTTGAATTTAATGCAACTCCAAAATACTCTTCCGGCAGGGGAGGGGATAACCTATACATGGTTGGAATTAGAAGTTGTGGGACATATATATGAAATTGGATGCACTAACATAAATTTTTCTTTATCTTTTTAGTCTATTTATATAAAAACCGAAAGGTGTTTCATTAGGTTATGACACCAATTTAGGGTGTGTTTCCTATTTTGCATATGTGTTTATTTTCTCAATAAAAAAATGATTAGATGAACTCAAGCCTGTGAAGAGAGATCTTGCCATTTGGCTACTTACGTTACGTATATAAAAAAAGAGTGTGCATATGCATTACGTACTAAATATTTATTAAATAAAAAAGGAAGGGATAAGTAAGTTCTACTTTATAACATATTTAATTTAGAGCTAATTTAGCCAAATTTTCAAAAACAAGTGGTAAATTGTAAAATTGCTTTTTAATTTTGGTCACTAAATTTTTTAGACGAAAAAACCATTGAAATCTGATGTTTTTCACGTGGTATGCCAAAATTACATTAAAACCGTTGGATTATAATACCCTTTTTTTTTTCTGGCGATAACAAAATTATATAAAATGACAAATAGATATATATAAACATGATGATTTTAGTCACTAAATCCCTTCGCTCTTGAAACTTAAAATAAAACTAAATATTAATAATCTTGACCCTTCAATTTTGGGGAAAAAATTGGTTGGATAATTATTTTTCCTAAATTTATTATTTTTTTTAATTTCAATATAATACTAGAAGCTAGTAATTACTAGAATATAATAATAACTTATGACAATAATATTTTCTTCAGCAATAACTTTTTTCATAATTTGTGTATATTTGTAAAGTCCAAATTAGTTTACCCTCTTCTTTATTAAGGTTATGTTCTTTTCGCGAGCTTTTGATATACGATTTTGTAAATCATGTGATTTACATAATTCATGACTATTTTGTTGGGATAAATCTTGATATTTTAAAATTCCGTCAAATTTTGAAATCTTGCATTGAATTACGCTGTTCAAAAAATTGGGATTTTGAATGCTAGGTCAAGATTAACAGATGGAGGATAAAGTCCTTTATATATATATATATCCATGCTAAACTCCTTTATCTATACTTTTATACTATACATATTTCTGAAACGTGAACCATATTTTGTAAATTCATAGACCTACTGCAAACTCCTTTATCAATATCTATTAAACACATTGAGAGAGTTTGGTATGTATATAAAAATTAACCAGTACTATGAAGAGCACACATTTAATTACTACTAGATCATTGTCATTATATACTTTTAATGTAAATAACTATTATCCTATTGAACAAACGTTGAGACGGTAGAGCCTACCTTCTTCTTGTGTCCATTAGTAGATTGAAACTAATCTCTTGGTTGGCATGAACATGGCGACAACGTGTAACAGCTAGCCACAAATGAGCAAGAATTGCTTGTAGAGACGAGATTTGATCCGTTTTCATTTCATCATTGGCCTTGGCTTTGAGTGCAGCAATTTTCTCTCTGGTAAAATGAAATACCCTTTCTTTAAGTGGTGTTATTAGTTTCGACGACACATCGTCGATCAATTGTTGGTGAGATAATGGAATGCGAATCGGACAACTAACATTGTTAGGAAACCAACGATTTAATACCGGGGGTCTCGATATACAGTCGAGACCCCGCGATATTTCAGACCAAGAATTGAAGAAATGCCAAAAAGATTTCCCATCCACCACCATGTGATTCATTGTGCAGCCGATGAAGATGCCATCGAAAAGCTCGGTTACTTGTACTGCAAGCAAAGGATTTGATACGCCTTCATGGTCCAGAACTCCATTTAGTGGGAAAAAAGAGTGGACAATCGAAGGAACGTACACTGGGTCTAGAATATTGGATATGGTAAGGTGGCAACTAACTGCAGCGTGGATGAACTGCACGCCAGCATTGTTACAATCAATGAAGAAAGAGGTGGTGTTGCCGTTTGTGGTGGTTGCAAGGCGTCCAGCAAGGGGGTAAAAGAAGTCTAATGTGCGAGCGAGTGATGTTTTTAAGCGATTGATTGTGTCTTCTAAATTTGGGTTTTGGTGTGTTTTTGGTGTGGGGAATAAAAGTCCCTTTTGGTTGTAGTTGACCAGGAGAAGTCGAAGGTCCCAAGGAGTTAAATCAATCCTTTGAGTTGAATTGTTGAGAATTAGTGCTGTTTTTGGATAAATGTTACATTTAGAGATGATGTGAATTTCAGCCATTTCTCTCTCTTGAGGGGAAGCTGTGCTGTTGGATGACTCCATCCTCTCTTAATAGCTCACCTGCGAATGGGGAGAGCAACTTAAATTGAGGGTCCCAATATTTGAAGGGTGAAGATAAAAGAGTTTTCAAAGTATACCTTTACGACCGCATGTATACAGTATGATGGTCATACATTAAGTTTAAACGGTAGCATACGTGGTGGTGAGATTAAATTTAAATAGTGTTTTTATCATTACCTATATTTAAGTAGTAGTAAAATGAGCATAAGATTAATTACCTCGAAGGCCGGCCCAAGGGAAAGGCGGCTCTCTTGACATGGGCCTTTGAAATTTTGAACTTTTTAAAGGTTTCAAATTGCCGTGTTCATGTGTATCAATTTTTCATATAATGTTAAATATAAGTATAAACATGCATTTTAAAAAATAAAAGTACTAGATGTAGAATTGTGGTCAAGCAAAAGTGTATATATGCCGAGATTCTAATATCTTCTTCATCTTCTCACCTAAATTATTATTTTT
This sequence comes from Lonicera japonica, assembly GCA_021464415.1. Lineage (NCBI taxonomy): Eukaryota > Viridiplantae > Streptophyta > Magnoliopsida > Dipsacales > Caprifoliaceae > Lonicera > Lonicera japonica. The sequence goes on along the minus strand of CM038464.1, from coordinate 80,786,858 downwards.
TTATTTTTTATATTGCTAGTAAACGAACTTAAATGTCCAATGATATATAAAAAATTTCACTCAAAATAATTTTAAAATGTTAAAATATTAGTAACATTAATCAAAACAAAATCTTTATGTACTACATATATAATCCATTCATTAATTTGCATTTAAAATCTCTCTCTTGTCTTTCTCACTTTTTTTTTTTTCAAACTCTGCCACGTTAGTATCTCCACACCACACTCTCACTCTGAATGTCTCATTTTCCAAAGTTCTACTCATCTGAAGAATCTTATAAAAACCATAGACAAATTTGTGCGGGTAAGAGCATCCACATTGGGTAGGGTAAATTGATTTACCCTACTCCTCTTCACAGTGGAGAAGGTAAACGTGAGGAAGGGAGGGTAGAGAATGGATAAACTTAACATACCACTAAATTTTAGTCATACAATTGTCCTTCATTCGTATGAAATTTTATGTTTAAAAAAAATATATAAAAAGTAAGAAAATGTTCATACTAGTGTGGCTTACTTGTATGAGCCCATCCAAGTAAGCCACATTCATATGATGGATTTTTTAAAATGGTCATACGAGTAAGCCACACTCGTATGACCATTTTCTTATTTATTATTTATTTTTTTTAAGCACAAAATTTTATAAGAATGAAGGACGATAGTATGAGTATATTTTTACCATTTTCGCTGTGTACAAGAATGAAACTTAATTACCAATTAGTAAATTTAGTCTAATATTTATAATACCCGCTCCGGATGCTCTAAAAGATGAACCCACATCTGAGTGCTCCATCATTCACACCTCTTAAAATTTAATATAGGTACGTAGTTTCAATATTAGATGCTCATATTTCACATAACCTAATGTGGATGACGTGATACATGTACGACTCAATTAGTAAGAATATGTTGATACTTTAAATAATATTGATCGAAGTCTAAAATATTATTATATATATATATATATCTACTATTATCTCGAAAATAATAAACTTAATAACTTGGTAATACTTTTTCTCACAAACTCTGTGAAATTGAGATAATAAAATTGTACATATCAAAAAAAATATATTAAACATTGTACTTACTTCGGCCATTGTTGAATGCTTGATTATCTTCTTTAAAGAAAATAAAAAATTAAATAAATTAGTATGCATTACGATAGAAGATAGTGCTTGTTAAAATTTAGCAATATCCAAAAAAATTTCATAAGAATCAAAGTAAAAACTTTAAAAGGATAATAAAATAAGTTTTTGCATATCCCTTTATATTATGTCATTCATAGAATAGAGGGACTTTCAATTAAAACTCAAAAGTAAAGAAAATGAATGAAATTCAAGACTGAAAATTTAATGCAGAAGTTACCGTTTATTCACTTGAAAATTAGAGAAGATAAAGATAGACCTAATAAAATACAAGGGTAAATAAAAATAACTTAATTGCAAATACTGTAATTCTAATATAGATCTTATCATGCATGTAAAACTGTTCACTTGAATAATAGAGAAGGAAGTGATAGACCTACAATTATATAAAGATAAACAAAATACAAATAAGAATAATGCAACAACCCAATTATATAAAATACAAATACAATTTAGTATTAATAAATAGACTTTTGAATTAGTGCAAAAGAGATCATATACCAAATTGAGAGCAAAATGATGAGATTATACAAGCCAGAAGGTATATGTATATAAATTACCATTATTATTATTAATGAGTGATGTAACAATAATAAAGAGAAAATAAGACCAAAAGATCAAGAACTAAGAAAAATCCAAATGAAAGAAATTATATTAATATTCATAAAAAATCATTCAAAATTATATTAATTGTGTTACTTCCTTCATTTTACTATATAGTGATAAATATGAAGGAAGTGGCACTATTAATTATAATAACACTCTTAAAATAATTAATAGTGACACTTCTTTCATAATTCATATATGTAATGTAATGTAACAAAATAGATTACTCCAAAAACATTATTAACCAACTCAATTACTCATTCCAATTTATTGATTCACCTCACTATTCTCACTCATTTTCTAATACGAAAATATATTCGGATAAATAATAATTGTTAATTTTTTTATTAATGTATTTAGTTAATTTATATTTTTTTTATCCTTGTTTGCCGATTTCTTGTTTAATTTGAAGAGGAATCAATCATCTCTAGCTCGTTTTTCTTTTCTTTTAAATAATATTTATCTTGTGAATGTTTAACAATTTCATTCTTGGTATATATTGCCTATTTTTTCATGGGTACTCCAATTGCCAAACTATTTATAGTTTTGTCAGAGCAAAGTACTCTTTTTAATAGTTTTATCATATGTTTTCAAATTTTTATGTTGTTCTAGTAGTAACCAGAATACTAATTCATTTTCATGTATCAATTGTTTATTTTGTATTTTATCCCAGGTGTGGGCAGTGGCTAGTCAGGAATTTCCGGTCAAGGGTGCACAATTTGAATAAACTCAAAAAATACGGGCATTACTCTCTCTTTCCAACAATTAATATGCATTGGTTTGGATTTAGATGCATTACACTCTCTTTCCAACAATAAATAGGAGCACATTCAAAGCTAAATCAATTAAACGATTAATATACTATTAACTAAATCAATCAAACCTAAATCAGACCTATTAAACCTAAATAAGATATAAAATTATGTATACATAGAGATATAAAATCATCCCTATACAAAAAATAAAAAAAAAAATTCATCCCTATATTGCTATATCCATTCATAATTTTACACATAAAATTAAGCCCTATAAAATTAAGCTCCAACTAATTTTACACATATGCTGATATCATATATCCATTCATAATATATATCATAGATTATATTTGAATTTTTTGCTATAAAAGGAAAAGGAAACGAAAAGGGAATAAATCTGGAGCATTATCTAACCTTTTTTCCAAGCGTCCAGCTGTCCTCGATGGTGTCTCGGTGTCGGTGGCTTGCAGACTTGGTCGGTGACTTGGTGTTGTGCTTGACTGCTGGGTGGTCACCGGTCGGTCGGTGAGTGAGCAGAGATAAACAGCAGAGTAAGAGAAGAGAGAAAGAAAGGAGCAGCGGAAACAAAAGGGGGAGAGTGAGGTCTCTCAGGATTAAGTATATTTCATTTCTCAAAGGCCTCTAAATTTTGATTTTTTACAACTACACACCCTCAACTATAAATTTATGCATACAAGTCCCTGTTTTTTATTTAAAAAAAAAAATTGCCGAAATCGCCAAGGGTGCGGGCGCACCTCCTCGCCACAGTGTGGCGACGCCCCTGGGTGTGGGTCGGGTCATGGGGGTACTGCTGTACTGGGGACCCTTGCACCGTGGCCGTATGGACAGTGGTGAAGAAGAGTTAGAAAGAAGTAAAGAAGAGAGAGAAACTAAGAGTGGAAAAAGAGAGATGGTGGGTAAGGTTTTGTTCATAATTTTCAAAGTAAAAACTTTTAAAGGGCTCCTAGATACTTTTAAATATAATTTTTTACACATAAGTCCCTATTTATACATATATTTTTTAAAAAATACCCAGTAAAAAAAATTCAAACCTAAAGAGGGTGATTCCCCCCTCCCCCCCTTTTCTTCCTGCGTCAGTCCCTGGGTTGGGATTTCTAATTGAACCACCAAATCCTCAAATAGGCATTGGAGTGGAAACTCGCCGGCGGTTGATGTCTGGATAAACGAACCTGGCCATCATTGATATTTGGAAAGCATAATCAAGCTGCCAGTGACGTTAATTTTAAAATTAATTAATATATTATTTGTTGCTTTAAAAAAAAGACACACACACACACAAAATATTACTCTACAAACACAGTATTAATATATTGATTTGGGTCCGCTACTAATTACTTATACCACTTTACGTAAATCAATGTCGAACTGTATTTTCGAAATTATTTTTTGTGGACCTTTTTGGGGTGTTTAATATTTCTCAAAATAAATATCACCTTATTACCATGTTTAAGAAATTACATTTCGTGGACCGTAAATGGTGAAAGAGATATGTCCTAGGACTATTCATATATTATGATTTGTACTTGGATATCTTATGCTTATTGTCATTAATAAAGTTTATTTCATTTTACTTTATATTCGCTTGTAAATAATATTTATTAATACTAGTTCATCAAGTACGTGACTAGATTGTGGGATGCTAGTAATGTTATAATAATATTGTTTAGATGTCCCTGATCATATGTCAATAACCTAGGATCACATTAATATAATGATTAGAGTATGGGTCAGCTGATGACTATGTTCCATAAGTCATGAATATGGAGATATCAAGCTGAACATACTGATACTTGTTAGTGAACAAAGTATTGGACCGACCCGCTTTGGGGACACTGCGAGGAGTGTTACATAATGTCATCAGTGATGTTCCCCATTTGTGATATCGTATTATCCTCAAACCTGAGATCGCCATGGTTACCAACATAGGGATTAGCATGTCAGGCATTATCAAACGTTGCTCCTGACCGAGTAATTATAAAGATGATGATCGAGCATACTATGAACTATGTAGAGGTATGTGATTGATCAAGATGGGATTTGTCACTCTCATATAATGAGAGAGATATCGTTGGGCCCCTTGATAAGTATAATTAATGTTTGCATGGCCATGCACAAATGAGATGTCATTTGTTTTAGATTAATTATACTTAGAGATCAAGAAATAAAGATTGAACTATACAAGAATGACACTTGCCTAGTCTTGTGTTCAATCTAGTTATCGATTGACAAAAGGAGTTAATATGTGGAATATCAATTTAAGGTTGTGTTGTTTTGACCATTATACCCTTTGGGTAATAGTAATGTTTTACTAGAGACCGCTTACTATTTCGTATAATAAAACGGGCTTTTAATTATACTGCCAAAGAGTATAAACCTACAGGGTCGCACACCAAAACGAGTTGGATCAAAACGAATTCAAAATGGGCCAAGTTGGACTTGGGCCTAATTCGTTTTGTTGCTTAGGGTTTCTCACTAGAGTTCCCCTTTAAAAGGGACCATTGTTCCTCTTGGCCGCATTGCGAGAGAAACAGAGGCAGAGTACGAAATTAGTGTGAGAACCCTAAAGGCGCTAGTACACCAAGCAAGGATCCGATCTCGTTCGTGTGTGCATACCGTAGAGGCGTTGTATTTTCAACGCTAGAACGATAACAACAGAAGGTTCTGTCCACCGTGTTCATTGATTTTAATTCGAATCTCGAACAAGGTATGTTTTCTATCGATAATTATTGAACTGTATAGATCCTAGGGTTTAATGATTAGTGCATAAATTAGTGTATGTGATGCATGATTACTGCCCTAATTCACTACAGTGGTATTAGAGCGAGGTTATTTTCGAAATTATTTACGTAAATCAATGTCGAACTGTATTTTCGAAATTATTTTTTGTGGACCTTTTTGGGGTGTTTAATATTTCTCAAAATAAATATCACCTTATTACCATGTTTAAGAAATTACATTTCGTGGACCGTAAATGGGAATTCCATATTTTTACTAAAGTGAACGAATCTCTCTTTATAGCATAATTCTTCTCTCTCTCTCTCTCTCTCTATATATATATATATATATATCACCATATTACCAAGATTGGAGATGATCTCGGAAGGTAAATTTGGTCTAGCTATAGCAATGTAGCTTTCGTTACTACACCTAAGCACATGCGATGGTATATTAATTGTTTGGAATACTTTGGGACGTTTGTTATTTGGTTTCAACTTTCACTATCACTATTTTTTTTATTGTTATTAGGAGAATACATGTGTTTATTAAAATCGGCATAAATACAAAGAATCCATATATTAAAATATGTCGGATTCTATATCTATATGGAATTAAAACAATTCATGAATTTAGCAGGATCCATTAATTATAAAAAACATATCGTAACCTTTTAAAATTTGAATTATATTCACCCTTTACCCTATGTTTGGACAGAGTAATGGTAAAATTCATAATTAATTTAAATGAGAGAACTTAAGATTTTATCATTTAAAATTTCTCCAATTACAATTTTTTATGTTTAGACGTCTATAAGTCGATTATTAAAAATGAAATGTATTACAATATCATATTTTTTAAGTCAAAATTTGGAAAATAACACCTCACACCGCGAAATTTTTAAAAGGCAAAATATAACAAATTTACTGCGTCTAAAATTTCAAATTATTCAGTAATTTTACCAAATTGTTGACTTTCATATTTTTGCATTCTAAATCCTAACTTTTTCTCAAATCCCAATTTTTTTTTTGAAACACTGCATAAGTGTTAGGTAACTTTGTGACAATTACGTTGTCGACCCATATTCTTGGTTGGAGTTGTAAGGTGCTAGGTTATGGTGTTAATAAATAACGTAGGATCATTATTTTCTTTTGCATGCAAATGATACACACTACTTATGGTCATAATAAAGTCCACATATGTAGCTATGTAAGAGTGGTAGGGTCTCTATTAGTTATGGTGCCTAGGACCACTATTTTCTTCCACCTATAAATGACGTAGGGTAAGATTTTTAGTTAGCCATCAGTGATGTGAGCGCTTTTGTGCGTATGTTACACCTCTACTTATTTTTGTTTATATGTTTTAAGCAATAAAAGTTGTTCATTTTATTTATTTTTAATATATTGTATTAATTACAGAGTTAGTGAGAAAAATATCAAAAAAAATTTGAATTGAGGGAATAAAGTATTGAAATCAAGAATAAGCGAATCAAAGCAATCTCAAAACTAGAATTTTTTTTTTGAGAAAGTTATGCAATAGTTTGGTAATTTGAATGTATCTTTTCACTCAAGACTCGAATTTTTCCGTTCATTATATGGTTGGAAAGAATATTTGAAAATCTACAACTTTCATGTTTTGAATTTTCTCAAATTCAGAGGTTTACCTTGCCGAAAATATTCCTTTATCTACGATTAGTGCAAAGTGACAAAAATAAAGATGTGGCAACCAAACACCAAAAAATAAAACCATAGTCTCCGTTTAATTTCTCGCTCCTTACTCCTCTAAAATTATATTCTTACTCACACCTCTTTTCATATTTTCGTCATTAATCCATAACTTCCCTCACACCGCGAAATTTTTAAAAGGCAAAATATAACAAATTTACTGCGTCTAAAATTTCAAATTATTCATCAATTTAACCAAGCAATAGACTTTTAGATTTTTACGCTCTAAATCCTAACTTTTGCTCAAATCCCAATTTCGTTTTTAAAACACATCGTTAGTGTTATGTGACTTTTTGACAATTACCTTGTCGTCCCAAATTCTTAGTAGAAGTTGTAAGGTGCTGGGTTATAGTGTCAGTAAATAACGCAGGATCATTATTTTCTTTTGCATGCAAATGAAACACATTATTTACGGTCATAATAAAGTCCCACATAAGTAGCAATGTAAGAGTGGTAGGGTCTCTATTAGTTATGGTGCCTAGGACCACTATTAGTTATGGCTTCTAGGACCACTATTTTCGTCCACATACAAATGATGTAGGGTAAGATTTTCTGTTAGCCATCAGTGATGTGCACGATTTTTGCGTATATTACACCTCTACTTATTTCTGTTTATTTGTTTTAAGTAATAAAAGTTGTTCATTTTACTCATTTTTAATATATTTTTTTAATTATAGAGGTAGCGAGAAAAATATCAAAAAAATGTTAAATTGAGGGAATAAAGTATTGAAATCAAGAATAAGCGAATTAAAGCAATCTCAAAACTAGAATTATTTTTTTGAGAAAGTTATGCAACAGTTTGGTAATTTGAACGTATCTTTTCACTCAGGACTAGAATTTTTCCGTTCTTTATATGGATGGAAAGAATATTCGAAAATCTACAACTTTCATGCTTTGAGTTTTCTCAAATTCAGAGGTTTACCTTTCCGAAAATAGTCCTTTATCTATTATCAGTGCAAAAGTGACAAAAATTAAGATGTGGCAACCAAAAATCAAAAACTAAAACCATAGTCTTCATTTAATTTCTCGCTCCTTACTCCTCTAAAATTATATTCTTACTCACACCTCTTTACATATTTTCGTCATTAACCCATAACACTTTTCCCTCACACCGCGAAATTTTTAAAAGGAAAAATATAACAAATTTACTGTGTCTAAAATTTCAAATTATTCGATAATTTTACCAACAGTAGATTTTTAGATTTTTGCGTTCTAAATCCTGACTTTTGCTCAAATCCCAAATTTTTTTTTTCAAACGCAGCGTCAATGTTAGGTGACTTTGTGACCATTACCTTGTCGGCCCATATTCTTAGTAGGAGTTGTAAGGTGCTGGGTTATGGTGTCCGTAAATAATGTAGGATCATTATTTTCTTTTGCATTGCAAATGAAACACATTATTTACGGTCATAATAAAGTCCCACAAAAGTAGCAATGTAAGAGTGGTAGGGTCTCTATTAGTTATGGCGCCTAGGACAACTATTTTCGTCCACATACAAATGACGTAGGGTAAGATTTTCTGTTAGCCATCAGTGATGTGCATGATTTTGTGCGAATGTTACACCTCTACTTTTTTTTTATATCTATTTTAAGTAATAAAAGTTGTTCATTTTATTTACTTTTAATATGTTGTATTAATTATAGAGTTAGCGAGTAAAGTATTGAAAAAATGTTGAATTGAGGGAATAAAGTATTGAAATCAAGAATAAGCGAATCAAAGCAATCTCAAAACTAGAATTAATTTTTTGAGAAAGTTATGCAATATTTCGGTATTTTGAACGTATATTTTGACACAGAACTCGAATTTTTCTGTTCTTTATATGGTTGGAAACAATATTCGTACCTTGCCGAAAATAGTCCTTTATCTACTATCATTTCACACTGACAAAAATTAAGATGTGGCAACCAAACACAAAAAAATAAAACCATAGTCTCCATTTAATTTCTCGCTCCTTACTCATCCAAAATTATATTCTTATTCACACCTCTTTTCATATTTTCGTCATTAATCCTAACTCTTTTCCCACACTCCGCAAAATTTTTAAAAGGCAAAATATAACAAATTTACTGCGTCTAAAAATTCAAATTATTCTTTAATTTTACCAAACAGTAGACTTTCATATTTTTGAATTCTAAATCCTAACTTTTGCTCAAATCCCAATTTTTTTTTTCAAACACAGCTTAATTGTTAGGTGAGTTTTTGACAATTATGTTGCCGGTCCTTATTCTTTGTAGGAGTTGTAAGGTGCTGGGTTATAGTGTCAGTAAATAACGTAGGATCATTATTTTCTTTTGCATGCAAATGATACGTACACACTATTTATGGTCATAATAAAGTCCCACATATATAGTTGTGTAAGAGTGGTAGGGTCTCTATTAGTTATGGCGCCTAGGACCACTATTTTTTTCCACTTACAAATGACGTAGGGTAAGATTTTCTGTTAGCCATCAGTGATGTGGACGATTTTGTGCGTATGTTACACCTCAACTTATTTTTTTTATCTGTTTTAAGTAATAAAGCTGTTCATTTTATTTATTTTTAATATATTGTATTAATTATAGAGAAAGCGAGAAATTTTTTGAAAGAATGTTGAATTGAGGGAATCAAGTATTGAAATCAAGAATAAGCGAATCAAAGTAATCTCAAAATTGGAATTATTTTTTTGAGAAAGTTATGCAATAGTTTGGTAATTTGAACGTATATTTTCACTCAGGACTTCAATTTTTTCCGTTCTTTATATGGTTGGAAAGAATATTCGAAAATCTACAACTTTCATGTTTTGAGTTTTCTCAAATTCAGAGGTTTACTTTTCTGAAAATAATCCTTTATCTACTATCAGTGCGTAGTGACGAAAATTAAGATGTGGCAACCATACACCAAAAACTAAAACCATAGTCTCCATTTAATTTCTGGCTCTTTACTCCTCTAAAATTATATTCTTACTCACACCTCTTTACATATTTTCGTCATTAATCCATAACACTTTTCCCTCACACCGCGAAATTTTTAAAAGGCAAAACATAACAAATTTACTGCATCTAAAATTTCAAATTATTCGTTAATTTTACCAAACAGTAGACTTTCATATTTTTGCGTTCTAAATCTTAACTTTTGCTCAAATCCCAAATAGTTTTTTTTCAAACACAGCCTAAGTGCTAGGTGACTTTGTGACAATTACGTTGTCGACCCATATTCTTAGTAGGAGTTGTAAGGTGATGGTTTATGGTGTCAATAAATAACGTAGGATCATTATTTTCTTTTGCGTGCAAATGATACACATTATTTACGGTCATAATAAAGTCCCACGTATGTAGCTATGTAAGAGTGGTAGGGTCTCTATTAGTTATGGCGCCTAGGACAACTATTTTCTTCCACATACAAATGACGTAGGGTAAGATTTTCATTTAGCCATCAGTGATGTGCACGATTTTGTGCGTATGTTACAACTCTACTTATTTTTGTTTATCTGTTTTAAGTAATAAAAGTTGTTAATTTTATTTATTTTTAATATATTGTATTAATTATAGAGTTAGCGAGAAAAATATCGAAAAAATGTTGAATTGAGGGAATAAAGTATTGAAATCAAGAATAAGCGAATCAAAGTAATCTCAAAACTAGAATTATTTTTTTGAGAAAGTTATGCAATAGTTTGGTAATTTGAACGTATCTTTTCACTCAGGACTCGAATTTTTCCGTTCTTTATATGGTTGGAAAGAATATTCGAAAATTTACAACTTTCACGTTTCAAGTTTTCTCAAATTCAGAGGTTTACCTTGCCGAAAATAGTCCTTTAATTATCTACTATCAGTGCACAGTGACAAAAATTAAGATGTGGCAACCAAACATGAAAAAATAAAACCATAGTCTCCATTTAATTTCTCGCTCCATACTCCTCAAAAATTGTATTCTTACACACACCTCTTTACATATTTTCCTCATTAATCCTTAACTCTTTTCCCTCACACCGCGAAATTTTTAAAAGGCAAAATATAACAAATTTACTGTGTCTAAAATTTCAAATTATTCGTTAATTTTACCAAACAGTAGACTTTCATATTTTTTCGTTCTAAATCTTAACTTTTGCTCATCCGAATTTTTTTTTCAAACAAAGCGTAAGTGTTAGTATGCTCTGGGACAATTACGTTATCGGCCCATATTCTTAGTAGGAGTTGTAAGGTGCTGGGTTATGGTGTCAGTAAATAACATAGGATCATTATTTTCTTTTGCATGCAAATGATACACTCTATTTACGGTCATAATAAAGTCACACATACGTAGCTAAGTAAGAGTGGTGGGTCCCTATTAGTTATGGCGCCTAGGACCACTATTTTTTTCCATATACAAATGACGTTGGGTAAGATTTTCTGTTAGCCATCAGTGATGTGCACGATTTTGTGCGTATGTTACACCTCTACTTAATTTTGTTTATCTGTTTTAAGTAATAAAAGTTGTTCATTTTATTTATTTTTAATATATTGTATTAATTATAGAGTTAGCGAGAAAAATATCAAAAAAATGTTGAATTGAGGGAATAAAATATTGAAATCAAGAATAAGCGAGTTAAAGCAATCTCAAAACTAGAATTATTTTTTTGAGAAAGTTACGCAATAGTTCGGTATTTTGAACGTATCTTTTCACTCAGGACTCGAATGTTTTCGTTCTTTATCTACTATTAGTGCACAGTGACAAAAATTAAGATGTGGCAACCATACATCAAAAAGTAAAACCATAGTCTCCATTTAATTTTTCGCTCCTTAGTCCTCTAAAATTATATTCTTACTCTCACATCTTTTCATATTTTCTTCATTAATCCTTAACTCTTTTCCTATTTATAGAATCATTCTTCATAAAAAATTAAATAAACTCCAACAATCGTTCAATTTTAAACACTAAACTCCCAACTCCTATTGTGAAACTCCTTTTGAGAAGTTATCTGCGACTCTGGCAGATTTATCTCTCCTTGAGAGAGAAATATGGTGAGGGTTTTGGAAACACCTAATTTTTGTTGTGTGACCTTGCATTTAGGTTATTTGTGTTTTTGGAAGAACAATTAATTCTTTACGATGGAAGAATATAATGAGATTTCTTGTGACACTCTAAATCCCGTTAAGAGAATTTAACCTCCGGGACTCGGTAAATCACGATGTCTTACGCGACGACGAGTGTGAGTTCTAAAAGAAAATTTAGTAAAGTCGATTTAGAAAAATTTCGGCATGAGGAGTTTTTAAAATGCGATATCCACCCTGTAAATAAAAATAAAAAGAACAGCATGTGTTCAATCATTTCACAATCAACCATTAAATAAAAATACTCCTCATCTAATTCACTTTATCAAAGTCCATTTAAGTATAAGATTATACAACAGTCCCAAATCCTTTTAAATAAATACAAGTGTCTTAAAGTGTAATATAAAGGCCTCAATGGCATTGTCCTTAAATTAAGGATTACAAAGTAGTTGAGATCATCAGAGCTTCTATAAACGTACCAAGCATACCACCCTCGAGTATGGACCTGTAAAAACTGTTGAAAAAGAAGGAATGAGCCAAATCCGGGCTTAGTGGGAACTATAAGGTTTTATAATAAAAATAAGGTTTTCATTTGAAAACATGTGTATCGTATATATGTTGCTTCAACAATACAATCTTTTTGAAAACCTTACTATGCAATTCACCATGTATGTGCATGCCAAAACCCACTAACTGTTATATCTCAGGTATCAAAACTATTCCCCAACTCTCATCATATAGCATTCTACAATGCAAGCATTCTAAGGGTTTGCACATTATAAGTTTCAATCTATAAAATATAACAGAATATATATACATACATAATCACATAACACTGATATCCAGCCTTAGCTTACCCCTGTGATATATTAGACCTAGAACTCTGATTTTCGAAGGCCTCAAAACTCTAAACGAATCATGATACCAATGGTCATCCAAGCGTCACCAGGTCTGTATTTCGTGGCCTTTCACCCATGTGGCAGCAGGGCTTCTCGTTCTTCACCCAGGGGCACTCTGTCCCAACTTAAGCTCGCAATCGTTAGAGACCAACCCGAGACCTCACATAGACTATGTCATATCATCATTACATCACACACACACACATATATATGTAGTAGATCAATACACAATCATCATAGTCATTCATCTCTCACAATGAATGCATATGTATATATATATATATGTCAATACCGTAGAGATATGTACATATAACGTAACAGTACACAGGTGGCCATTCGCATAAATACCATACATGGAAATAGATATTTAATCATACATTACTCGTATTGTTTCATTAATCTCATAGTCAAGTTATAAACGTATTCTATAATCATTTACTGAATTGTATATACGCACAATTCATCCTCCGCCATCTATATGTTTAATAGGTTTATCACTATATAATCAATCAGGTGTCATAGCCAACCATCTTATCATATATGTCATATCATGCGTTGCCTCTAAAGGCCTGTTGTTACAAGTCTATTCAGGTAGTATGGCCTACGGACTTAATATTGCTAAGGTAGATATCGTGGCAAGTTATATGTGATATACTATACCCATTAATACCTTATTATAGCCTTCAAGTCATATAATCTAGTTAAACATTGGTTATCTGGCTTATTGCTACAAGGTCATTCACATATTGTGACCATTTAGGTCATTATCGGCATCTCACAATATATAACGTGTCAAGTGTATAAAACCAAGGCCATATAAATTATCAATGTCATTGTATCATTTTACCAAGCTAAGTATAAATTTCCATGTGCTAAGGCCAACCGGATTATTTATTAGCGTTCTATGTCTCATTATGAATCACGTGGATAAGACTAAGGCCATAAGAATTTTATGATCATTCTTTAGTCATTAAGCCAAGCTAAGCATTGACTAGTTCAATTCTCACCAAATAGGTAAGTTCAAGGCACGCTTAACTATATGTAATTATGACGACGATGACTTATGTTCTAATAAATACTGTTTATCACACCTCTAGGAAGTATCTAGATTGTATCTCCATCACTAATACGAAACTATAGTCTATTCAAGACAATAGGCCCAACGGTTTTTACGCACCACTCCGCTCAAGGGGGTTTTTGGTGCATTGACGAGAAGAATACTCTATGCATGCAGCTAAGGGCGTATCTATGTCTATCTAGCTCTTGTAACCCATAACCAACTCTAATCCAAGTGTAAATCCTAAAATCCCCCACAAGCCTAGTTCACACCTTTAACTACAAAGTGGGTATGATGTATAAATGCAAGTAATAAGCTTTTAGCATGATAACAATTGATAATACATGATTTATAAGTGATAATATATCCATATGCATCACTAATTTTGCCCTAAAACAACCCAATCTCATATGCACACTATAAACCTAGAGTTTATATGTAAAAACCCCATTTGTAATAAAATCTTTGATTTCAAGAGTAATAAGTTGAAAAATAAGTTTAGTAGAGGTGTTCCCACCTTAGAATAGCCGTATCGCAAGGTTGATGACGCGTAAGAGTCCAATTATGAAAACCCTCGCTTGCTTCTTGAGCTCTAATGGTGGACTACCATGAAGAAGAAGATGAATAGTGCATAGGAGGGTGCTTGGATGATTGAATTGAAGCTTTGATCTTTGGTGTAGAGGATGATAGTGTTAGAGTGATATACTAAAAGCCATAATTTTGTTGTTGGTTTGGATATGTTATAAACTTGATTTTTCTATTTTAATGAGAATCTTTATGGGCAATGGTTGCATTATATTATTTATTTAAATCTTGTGCATGTGTGTGTCTTTTATTCCATATAGTAGATGATTTGGTGTGTAGAGTATAGCTTACACACATAAGATCATATCATCGGTTCTTGTGGAATATGAGTTTAATGGTTCACTGTCTTAGATGGAATTGGACACCCATCGGTAAGATTGTAACATAAGTTTTAGTAGTTTATCTTAACTACAGAAAACGGTATAGTTTTAACTCGTTGTGCTAGTAGACTTTGTGTGTATTGAATAGGACCAATTTGGGTTAATTGTTTTTATATTGACTATATAAAACAATTTAAAATCCCATGGTTATTATGATTACTTATGCTCTTAATCTTGAAATAATTAGTGGACATATATATGTAATGTTTGCTGTTTTGACTCATTAAGAGTGAGATTCATTTATGGATCAATAATCTTCGTGAATTGGATGACGACACTATTGTATGATGAATATTAATTATTGATGGAATCCACGTTCCGGTATAGGGATTGATGATAGCCCCTTGAGAAGCTTATAAGTTTTGATCATGTCAAACCCTGCAGGTGGATTATGTTAATCCAACATGTCAAATAAGTTAAGTAGTGGGCTCAAGGATTAAGAAGTCATTTAAATATAATTGTCAGTAATGTAATTTAAATGACGGTTATCTGTAATCTTAACGTGGGGAGAATAATAAGTATTTAATAACAAGGAGCTCGAAATATAATTTTGAGATAAGGAAGGGAGTGCAATTATAATTCTTTAGTGGTGCGAATTATAATTTATGGAAGGAACTAATTCATAGTGGAATTAGGATTCCAACTTTCCATAGGAAGCCCAAACACTTATTTCTCCTTAAGGTCCCTATCGTAGTCTTATATATAAGCCGGCCTTGTCTCTTCTCACTATAGCAATAATTCTCATGAGTTAGGGTTTATTCTATTGAGAGAGGAGGAAATCTTGGTGATACCGTAGCCCACACTCGGTGCAAGATTTGATGGCTGAAGGAATACGATAAAAGATCTTTAGGTTTTCGGTACTACAATCGTAAGTCAATAGTAACTTTTGATCGCACTGCTAGATCGGGTTGATTTTGGGATATGTCGTTCATAACGCAAAGTTACTCTTATTGAGCGAAAAATCAGGACGATCAGAAGTCGTTTCGGTGGTGAAAAAAAATTGATTTTCGCAACCCAGTGAGAATTCAAAAAAATCTGACCAAATCGCAATCTGATGCTTTCAAACCCTAGTCTCCTCATATGGATCCTCTACATGATCCACAAAGGTGAAATTCCTTTATTCTTATAGGGTTTTAGAAAAATTATTTTGTTCAATCTATACGCAATATCAAACGATCTTGTATGTCTCCATCAGATAGATAAGTGGAAAACCTTCACTTTCTTTCTCTAAGAGCTCTCCAATGGCTGTGATGAAATGAGGAAGAAGGATCTCAACGTGTGTATATATATAAATTGTTTCTTTATGCGGTAACTATTCACGCGCGTGGAGCTTGCTTCGCTGAACTTTGGACGGCCATAACTTCTCGCTCGAATGTCCGATTGAGGTGATCTTTATGTCCACAGAAAGCTTATTCGAAGTTCTACAACTTATTAAAAGGAAGTGTCCCCAAATTTTGGACAGATAATTCTCAAAAATTTGACGAAGTCAGCGTGTTAGTGTTACCGAATGAACAACTAATAGCGATAGACTTGTTTCGAGCTCAGTTTCGACCTAGTAGAAGTCCGAATTTTCCTTTGGCCGAAACACAAAAGTTATATAATGCCTAAAAATATAGGGTATCACGTGAATGGAAACTCAATCTGCTGAGGAACGAAGGAGTTACACTTCCTCCAATTTAACCCAAAATTATGAAGCCGGGTAAATTGAAAACTTGCAATTTACATCCCGATTTTAACTCGAACCACTCGAAATGACTTACGGACATTCTAACAATCTTAAATACACTAACATGACTTATTAGAAGTCTCCAAACCCTGTCACTCCTTCCAGAACAATATTTCACTTTTCGGAGCTCGAAATCGCCTTAATCGTGATTTTTGAACGCGATAAGCTTGAGATTCAGGAACGGGATGTTACATTTCTTGAGCCTTGATTTTCTTGGTATGATATTAGGTGTTGAGGTTATTTGTGTTTTTGGAAAAAAAAATATATCTTGTCATTGAAGTTGTATTGTAAAGGTTAGGAAGGGGATGAATTTCCACGTTCGAATATGTGGAGGGTTCTTTGTAACAGATACAATTCGAAGCATATGAGTATTTGGAATTTCATCCATCTAACTTAGAAATATAGTGTTTTTTATTTATTTATTTATTTATTATTATTATTAAATTAGTTTGCAATTTAATTTTTCGATGTAATAATATTTTTTTTTTGTAACAAGTATATTAGATTGAAATAAATTCTAAACTATCTTTTCCTATGAATTTGATCCCTTACTTTCGCTATCTATGTTATTAATGTGGTGTAGTAAAATATGAGTTTTTAAATTAGAGTTTTTCTTTTGACGAAAAAATTGCTCTTTCAAAATTGGTGCCATTGTTAGGGAATGAAGTTGCTTTAGAGTTTGTATTAATTTAATTTTCTTGAGGACGACGAGCAAAGTTTAAGGTTTGGGGTATCTGATGTGCACGATTTTGTACGTATTTTAGACATTTTACTTACTTTTATTTCTCCATTTTAGGTAATAAAAGTAATTTATTTTTAGCATATTGTAATAATTATAGAGTTAGTGAGGAGAAGATCGAAAAATGGTTGAATTGAGTGAATAAAGTATAAAAGTCAAGAAGAGGCGAATCAAAGCAATCTCGAAACAAGAATCGTATTTGAGAAAGTTATGCAACAGTTTGGTATTTTGAGTATATTTTCTAGCTCAGAACTTGGATTTTGGAGGATTTTTATATGTTTCGAAATAAGATTCAAAGATCTAAAATTTTCATGTTTTGAGTTTACTCAAATTCAGAGGTTTACCCTTCCGAATATAGTCCCAATTCAGCTACTGCCAGTGCACAATGACAAAAATTAAGATGTAGTAGCCATATACAAAAAAAAAACCTTGTGTCAATTTAATTTCTTACTCCTTACTCCTCTAAAATTATATCTCTATTCAACCTTTTTTCATATTTTCCTCGTTAAATGCTACCTCATTTCCTATTTATAGAATTATTCTTCTTTAAATTAACATTAAACTCCCAACTCCCATTGTGAAACTCTTTTTTGAGAAGTTATCTACGATTTTAGCAGATGTATCTTTCCTTGAGAGAAACATGGTGAGGGTTATGGAAACTCTTAATTTTTGTTGTGCGACGATGCGTTTAAGTTATTTGTGTTTTTGGAAGAACAATAAAATCTTTACAATGAGAAAATATAATGAGATTTCAAGCCTTGATTTTTATGGTACAATATTAGGTGTAAGGTTATTTGTGTTTTTGGAAGAACAAATATATCTCTTCATTGAAGTTGCATTGTGAAGGTTAAGAAAGGAAGGAATTTCCATGTTTAAATCTGTGGAGGGTTCCCTATAGCAAATGCAATTCGAAGTAGATAAGTATTTGGAATTTCTTCCATCTATGTTAGGAATACAATTTTTTTTATTAGATTATTTTGTAATTTAATTTTTCAATGTTTTTTTCTATCTTTTTATTGTAATAAGTGAATTATATTGATATAAATTTTAAATTATCATTTCATGAGGATTCGTTCCCTTACTTTTGCTATTTACGTAATTAATATATTGTAGTAAAATAAAAGTTGTTGAATTAGTGTTTTTCTTGTGATGGAAAATTTCTCTTTCAACTAGTATGTGGGTTTATTGATCCATAGGGTTACACGAAGGAATGACTAAAATTTTGGTGGATTTAAGCCATGCGTGGTAGCGTTAGTTTGGTAGAGCTTAATGGTTGACAGTGGTCCTGGCATAGTTGTTATTCTTCGAATCCCATTAAGAGGTTGTGAACACCCCAATACACGAATCTCGTGTGAATACTGATTTTCTTTTAAAACAATCATCTTGCATTTTGAGTCATCATGCATGTAGAAGACTAATAGGAAAGACTCCAATTTCGGACGCATTGGGAGTCTAAGATAACCTTTGTTACCTCTTCGCTTACTAGAACGGGGATCGACCTGTTAGAAAATTAGGTTATTTCCGAGTGTTTCTGTGCTCTTTTGAGAGCCAACCGCAGCCCCCTGTCATATGCCCAACCGTACGGCTACCTGCCAACCGTACGGTTGGCACGTCCTAACCGCAGCCCCCTGTCGCACGCCCTAGCCGCACCCCATACGGCTACCCTTGCGGGTGGCCTCTTTTGGAGCATTTTTGGCGAAACTTTTGCTATAAATAGGACCATTGGGATCCCATTTTAGGATCATCAAGACTGAATAGTGCTTCTAGTAAGTGAAAACTCTGTCAAAATCTTTATAGAGTCATTTTAGAGAAATTCTGAGAGAGAGTTTTAGAGAGAGAGAGTCTTAGGGAGAGAAAGTCTATAGAGAGAAAGCTCTAGAGAGAGAAATGAGCAAATGAGCAGGTTTTCTTCTTCAAAGCGCATCAGGTACGTCTGTCTACAACTCTCCTTAATTTCAGTACTGTATTTAAATTCATTTTTAATACAGAAAGTTAAATAACTTGCAAAGAAGTTCATTGCTTTCAAAATAAATCCCTTTCTAAATTTTACAAGAAATCTAAAATCCGTTTTGACACATTTTCAAAACAAACAAAAATATAAAAACAGTTTCCAAAAGAAAAGAACTACGAGACTCTGATTTCATTCTACGAATGAATACGTAGGCGCTCGCAAAGCTCGAGTCTGATTCCAAAATATTGTTTTAAACTAAAATTATCCGGAAAGGACCACTGTGAGAACCCGGACCCGGGACCCGAGAGGAAGCGAGAGTCCTCGTTCTCGGTTTTATTTGAAAACGTGTTTTGTAAAGTTGCCCGTTTATTTTACGAGAAAACAAACAAAAGATCGTACAAAGGACAATTCCAAAACGAATTATCTTTCATACGTTTGAAACCAGAGATTTATTTTAAAAATTTACTTTGCTAGGGTTCAGGAACTACGTTACGAATTGGGAAGGTGTTAGGCACCCAATTCGCCCTTTCGGTCTCTTAATGGATCATGTATTCAATCCCTATTTTAGATATCTTGCAAGTAGTTCAAATGGTTTTCAGAACAGTCCTTTCCAGATAAATTCAGTTTAAAACAGTATTTTTGAAATTAGACTCGAGCTTTGCGAGCGCCTACGTATTCATTCGTAGAATAAAATCAGAGTCTCGTAGTTCCTTTCTTTTGGAAACTGTTTTTGTATTTTTTGTTTGTTTTGAAAACGTGTCAAAATGGATTTTAGATTTCTTGTAAAACTTAGAATGGAATAGTTTAGAAAACAGTGAACTTTTTTGCAAGTTATCTAATTTTTTGTATTAAAAATGAATACTTAAATGCGATATTGAATTTAAGAAAGGTTGTAGAAAGACGTACCTGATGCGCTTGAAGAAGAAATGAGAACCTTGCCTTGATTGCCTTGCTTGCTTCCTTCTCTCTCTAGATTTTCTCTCTCCAAAACTCTCTCTCTAGAAATTCTCTCTCTAAAACTTTCTCTCTCAAAATTTCTCTAAAATGACTCTCTAAAGATTTTGACAGAGTTTCTACTTACTAAAAACACTATTGATTGTTGATGCCTAAAATGAGAGCCCAAAGGTCCTATTTATAGAGAAAAAATACAGAAAAATGGCTTGGGTAGCCGCGCGGCTAGGAGCCAGCCGTACTGCTAGGGAGGGTTGCGGCTAGGGCATGCGGCTCGAAGCCAACCGTACGGTTGGGAGCCAACCGTGCGGCTAGGGTATGCGCCAACCGTGTGGTTGGGGGGCGTGCGGCTGGTTGATCCCCGTCCTAGTAAGCGAAGTGGCAATATGGTTGTAGTAGATTCCTGACACGCTCGAAAATCAAGACTTTTCCTAATGGTCTCCTGTATGCATGATGACTCAAGACTTGATGCCAAATGCTTGTTTGTATGAAAACCAAATTCATACGAGAGTCGTGGATTGGGGTGTTCATAGACCCTCTCGTCCCGGAATTCTTGCTTGCAAGGATTCTGGGACGTTAATAAGAAGACAATAATTCACGACTCTCGCGTGAATCTCAATTGCTTGTTTTATTCATGAAAATTTGTGAATCGAAATATTCCCTCATGATAGGGGAATTTTGTGGTGCTTTGGGCAATGTGATCCACAATTGTCCTTCCTCTCGGCCAAACTATCTCTGATACATCAATCTATTCTCCCGTCTACCCTCAGAGAATCCATCTCAGTCTTTCTTCAGATTTTTCGAGCTTATCGATGTTTACCCTCAGCTTGTGGGATGTACCAATCTCACCATTTATCCTCTGAATGGCCTATTCTCAAGAACACTTCTCGTTCTTTGTAAATGTATTTGAAAAAGTTCTTGGAGTTCAGATTCTTTCAGAATAACACCTTCTTGACTTTGTCAGTATGAAGCTTCCCAATCTTCTGGGGAAGAAATGGTTACCAAGAGTAGCGGGGTTTGCTCCTATCGCACTATCTTGTTGTCATAACCATGTGACAAAACTGCCTGATCTCATGGAGAATGTGATGAAACTCCCTAACTTTTGGGGAGGACGTTATTGGTTACCAAGAGTGGTCGGGTCGGCACCTGTCGCACCATCTTGCTGGCATAACTGAGGTTGTCTATCAGGAGATATTCCTTTATGATAGTTTTCTAAGAAATGGAACTCCTAGCCACCCTCAGAAGGAATGTCATATTAGCGACTGCCAAGAGTGGGGGGTCTACACCTCTCGCACCATCTTGCTGGCACAGCCTGAAAAGGTTGAGTTAAGATTGCCAAGAGTGATTGGTCCTCGCGATAGAACGTCATCTTGCTGACACAATCTGGGCTGACTTGTAAATTCCCATGGAACACATCCAAAAGGGAAAGAAAGGTATGATATGTTATCGACTGCCAAGAGTGGGGGGTCTGCACCTCTCGCACCATCTTGCTGGCACAGCCTGAAAAGGTTGAGTTAAGATTGCCAAGAGTGATTGGTCCTTACGATAGGACGTCATCTTGCTGACACAATCTGGGCTGACTTGTAAATTCCCATGGAGTGAATCCGAAAAGGAAGGAAAGGCATGATATGTTAGCGACTGCCAAGAGTGGGGGGTCTGCACCACTCGCACCATCTTGCTGGCACAGCCTGAAAAGGTTGGGTTAGAGACTACCAAAAGCGGCGGGGTCGGCACCACTCGCACCATCTTGCTGGCACAGCCAAAAGAGGTGATGTTAAGACTGCCAAGGCGGTGGGGTCGGCACCTGTCGCACCGTCTTGCTGTCACAGTTTAAGGTTAGGATTGACTCTATCAATAGGGTCTTCTTCAAAATCATATTATTCCATCAACTTTATATCACATCGCATAATTCGAGACATGTTCTTGAGGATATTTGTCCATATTTTCTCTTATCCTTCGATGCTTCTCCTTGCATTGCCTCCGTTCTTGAACATTGGTTATGCCTACTCATCTTGCGGCAAGAAAGTTATGCTAGAGAGAATATGGAAAGTTCAAGTGTTGCCTTTTTTCAAAACCTGTTCTTACCCTCAGTTTGACTCTTCTGCTGTCATCAAGAAATTGGGTTGGTTCTCTTTGAATCTCAGACTTTCGTGCATAGTAGTGGACTTAGTTTTCAACTCTACCCTCTGGCTTTACTTTTTTGAACATGGGGATAAAACACTTCTAAAAATCTCAGTTCCTTCTCCAGTTACCCTTTGGCTTATCAGAGGAAGGTCCTGGTCCGCATCATTTTCTGTTTTTTGATGCCCTTATTGCTCCCTCATTTTCATTATTGTGAATATCCGGCCCATTGTTTTGGCTTTCGGATCCTTTTTTTTTCTTTTTTTTTCAAAACAGGAGCCTTACTCACCTAAGACGTAGCCCTCTGCCTTTTGGCACAGCTGTCACTCTTAGTGTGGCTCTCCCTGCTGATTTTCTACCTTTCTGTTTTTCTCACTTTCCTCACCTGGACTAACGGGATTTTACCATTTTCTACTTTTTCAATTTTTTCTTGTACCCGATTCCTCTTTTGCCAGATTTGAACTGTGTCTAGGACTGATCATTCCTCAAAGCTCGGCTCCACCACAGATCTCAAAATTCAGCTTTTGGGCTTTGTATCTTACTTCGTTGTGCATGTGTTAGTGATTCTCAGTCTGTTCATCATAGAAAACTAACCAGAAAGTCTTTCAGTCGTCCAAGGAGTCAATTTTGCAATTTTTTTGTCAAAACTTTGTCGATTTTGATTTTGTTGTTTGGGATTACCCCCCACTTATTGTGTGACAAGGAACTTGTCATACAACAAGTGCCCAAACGACAGTGAGCTGGGCAACAAAAATGGCACCTTTTTCCATTTTAAACTTTCAAGCTTTTCATTCTCTTCTTAGCATATCTTTGTCTTGCTCACATACTTACTTTCTAGCAATTCCGTTAGTCATGTATTTCATGATGATCACCAGCCACGACCGTTTCTATATGATGCGCCTTTCTTGACAACGAATGGGTATGTGTGGATTGTGAGGGACCCCCTGAGGTTGAACGGTTTTGATGGAGATTGATGTATTATCAGATAGCACTTTGGCCTTTATTGGCAGGTCATTTGTGGTGTATAATGGAGCCTTTAGCACACAAGATTCACCGACGTATACAGGTACATTTCAATTCAAATTTCTCGTTTAGAGAAAATTATGTGAATATGTTGTTTATGCTAGAAAACATGAGATATGCATGCAATGAGGTGGGTCTGGTGGCCTTTTGTGCAATTTTGATTTATGAAAATGATTTTGTAAAGTTTTTAGATTTTAATATCACCCCCAGTGTAAAATACCCCCAATTTTCATACGAAAATAACACTTGCGCCCCATCTTAGAGTTCAACTAATGCTGGATTTTCTCCAAATTACCACTGAATTATGGATTGTACTTCTTTCTTCGATGAGAGGTTTCATTCGTGCAATGCATCCTGCTTTGATTAGGTTACTCCGCATCTTGATGATTATGACTCGTTGCACTTTGCAAGGCTAATGAGAGCAAATGATGTCGAAGGATGTCTTTGCATGTCCGATCTTCATTCCACTTCAACACGAACATCTCCATGAGGTCTAGCTACATTTAATGCATCTTTGGTGACATCAGTCGCATGAGATGTGAGACATGTCTTTGGAGATACTAATTCCTCAAAGCGTCCGTATTTGGATGCGAATGTGAGATGAGTTTTTGAAGATGCCCTTCCGTCAAAGTATCCGCATTAGATCTTCCCCTCCATATTGAGAATTATCCTTACCCCATTTTTCAATCGCATTCAGAATTTTGATATTGATCTATCAAAATGTCAGCCTTGGAACCTTCCCCCATAAACCTTAGAGCGGTCCTTATCCCCTATTGTAACTTCACTCAGAGCTTGAAACCTTCTTTGCATATTTAAAGTGACCCGCTCCCTCTTTTGCAATCTCCTTTGGAGTTTCAATCTTACTCGAAACCTTGCAGCTTAAGTATCTTCATTGGGTTCTTCTGTCTCAAGAGTAACACATACTGCCCCCATACCCTTTATGTGTCAAGTTTCTCTTTGAAAAAAATTCCTTGGAATCATTATATTTTGGTAGTATGGGTGTTTTCAAGCTCATTTTTATATATTATTTCATGAAAATGTTAGCACTTTATAATGAGCATTTTATTCATGAAAGTATTGGTTATTATATAACATGCTTTATGCGTAATTTACCCCCAGACCCATGCAAATGCAAATGCAAAGATCGTTCTTTCCGAGAATCTGTTAATTAAAAAGGGTATTTCATATTTTGTTTTGTTACATTTGCAAGAAATTCTAAAACAAATTTGCTCGAGACCTTTATCAAGATTTGTCCTTTTCTCCACACCTTACCACATAAACTTCTCTTTACAAACCCTTCATTATTCCTTGAACTGACTGGTGCCTTTAAATGAACTATTTATCCAATTCCTCATTATCTTATTGTGGGTGAAAGAGATTGTTTTATTAGAATAGACAGGGCCTGACGTCACTTCTCAGGCTGCCTACGTTCCCCAATGTCCTAACATTCCAAAAAATCCAATATGGGGCTCAGGTCATCGTAGTTCATGTTTACAAATGACAAATGAAAAATCTTCAATCACTGCTGTTCAAATTTTTAAACACTGGTTACAAATCTTCAATTTCTAGCTACCATTCTTCAATCATTGATGGTTTTGAGGAGACGGATCTGGTATCTTTCCTGCTTGGATAAGGTCCTGAATAGCATGCCGAAGAGCCATGCAATTGTCGGTCGTGTGTCCCACATTCTGATGGTATTCGCATGTTTCATTGAGGTTCCAATTAGTGGGGACTGGATTGGGTATCGGTCGTGGGTTCATTGGATGGATCACTCCTACATCCTTCAACTCTTTGTATACTTTGCTTAATGGACCTGGCAGTTGTGAAAAATTCCTTTTCATGTGTCTGACTCGGTTCACCCCCCTATTATTGATGTAATCTTGGTATCCCGAAGGAGAAATGTTGGTGACTGTGGCGAAAGGATTGGCAGAGTAGTCAATATTGCTTCGAACAAAAGGGTTGTATGTCGAAATCTGGTTTGCAGCCGGGGTTAAAGCTTTCTTGTATTGTGCACTTAACTTTCTTGCTTCAGCTTGTTTAGCCAATTCTTCTTCTATCTCATTTCCCACGTGCAACAAGGCTTTGAAACGGCCAAAGAATTGGTGACCCATCTTATTTCGAATTTCTGCTTTCATATTCTTGACGATCATTCCCAATTGCTCCTCTTCATCTATCCGTTCCACCATTTGTGCAGCGAGTGCCCTCCATCTTGTGACAAATTCTTTCAAACTTTTATCATCTTTCTGCTTTGCCATTTCAAGATGTTTGTGAGTAATCTTTAATTCCTCGTTTGTCTTGTATTGGGCAATAAACTCATTCACAATATTGGTCCATGACTGCACCCAATGTTTCTCTAATCCCAGGAACCAACTTTGGGCTGGACCGGCTAAGGTTAAATGAAAAGAGTTAGCTAACTCAGCCTCACCTATATCGTAGATCTTCATCGCCCGTACGTAGGATTTTAAGTGCAAATCTGGTGGCGTTGTTCCTTTGAACTTCTCTATTGAGGGCATCTTAAACCCAACTGGATAATGAGCTTCTGGGTATAGATTATAGCTCTGGAGTTGTGTCAGGTCATTTGATCCCTCGGCTACCTTCTGGGTTAAAGCCTTCAATTGTTCCTTAAGCTCATCTATAGCCTTATTCTTTTTCGAAATCACCTCTTGTGGAAGAATGGCATCACCCTGCATATTCACCGAACGCGGAATAGGATCGTAGTATGGATCATGATAAAGATGATGTGGTGGTTGCCATTGTTGAACATGTTGGGCTGCTTCAGGTGGGACTTCTTGGTGTAGCCAATTCTCAATCAGATCAAGTCGCCTATGTGGAGTGTGTGGTTCAATAGGAGTTGGAATATCAGAGTGAACAGATAGTGGCGCGGGTGGTACAAGCGGGGCCTCTTTTATTGGCTTATTCACAACTGGTTGACCATGAATAGATGGCGGCATAGGTGGTGCGGGCGATGTCTTTTTTGTTGGCTCATTCATAACCCGTCGACCTCTGGATTTTGATGACTACAATTCGTTTACCTTGCAAGGCTTCAGACGTATCAATTGGGCTGTACATCTACCCTCAGTGAAAAGCTTCATCTTGGATGGGCAACACGTTTTGGTTTGATTGGATTACTCCACATCTTGATGACTATGATTCATTCACTTCGCAAGGTTAATGAGAGATAATGATGACCAAGGATATCTTTGCATGATCGGTCTTCATTCCACTTCAACACGAACTTCTCCATGCGATCTAGCTTTCTTCAATGCATCTTTGTTTTCATTAGTTTGGGATGGATCAGTTGTTGTTTCTTGTACGACTGGTCGGGTGAGGATGAAAGACAAGTCTTTTAGCAATACCAATTCCTCAAAGAGTCTGCATTTGGAAGATAATGTGAGATGAGTCTTTGAAGATGCCATTCAATCAAAGTATCCGCATTGCATTGGGTCTTCCACTCCATATTTAGAATTTTCCTTACCCCATTTTTCAGTCGTATTCGAAGTTTGGATATTGATCCATCGAAGTATCAGCCTTGGAATCTTCCCCAATAAACCTTAGAGCTGTCCTTATCCCTGTTATAACTTCACTCAGAGCTTTAATCTCATTTGAAACCTTCTTTTCCAATGCATAATTAAAGTGATCCACCCCCTCTTTTGCAATCTCCTTCGGAGTCTCAATCTTACTCGAAACCTTGTAGCTCAAGTATCTTCATCGGGTTCTTCTGTCTCAAGAGTAATTCATAATGCCCCCGTTCCCTTTACGTGTCAGGTTTTTTTAAAAAAAAAATTCCTTGGAATCATTATATTTATGTAGTATGGGTGTTTTCAAGCTCATTTTTATATATTATTTCATGAAAATGTCAGTGCTTTGTAATGTGCATTTTATTCGCGAAAGTATTGGTTATCATATAACATGCTTTATGCGCAATTGACCCCCAGACCCATGCAAATGCAAATGCAAAGATCGTTCTTTTCGAGAATCTGGCAATTATAAAGGGCAATTCATATTTTGTTTTGTTACATTCGCAAGAAATTCTAAAACAAATTTGCTCGAGATCTTTATCAAGATTTGTCCTTTTCTCCACAGAAACTTTTCTTTACAAACCCTTAATTGCTCTTCGAAATGACTGGTGCCTTTAAATGAACTATTCTTCCAATTCCTCATCATCTTATTGTGGGTGAAAGAGATTGTTTTATTGGAATAGACCAGGCCTGACGTCACTTCTCAGGTTGCCTACGTCCCCAATGTCCTAACATTCCAAAAAATAATCCAATATGGGGCTCAGGTCTTCGTAGTTCATGTTTACAAATGACAAATCTTCAATCACTATTGTTCAAATTCTTCACCACTAGTTACAAATCTTCACTTTATAGCTACCAATCTTCAATCACTGATGGTTTTGAGGTGACGGGTCTACTATCTTTCCTGCTTGGATAAGGTCCTGAATAGCATGCCGAAGAGCCATACAATTGTCGGTCGTGTGTCCCACATTCTGATGGTATTCGCATGTTTCATTGAGGTTCCAATTAGTGGGGACTGGATTGGGTATCGGTCGTGGGTTCATTGGATGGATCATTCCTACATCCTTCAACTCCTTGTATACTTTGCTTAATGGACCTGGCAGTTGTGAGAAATTCCTTTTCATGTGTCTGACTCGGTTCACCCCCCTATTATTGCTGTAATCTTGGTATCTCGAAGAAGAAATGTTGGTGACTCTGGCGAAAGGATTGGCAGAATAGTTAATATTGCTCTGAACAAAAGGATTGTATGTCAAAATCTGGTTCGCAGCCGGGGTTGAAGGTTTCTTGTACTGTGCACTTGAACTTTTTGCTTCAGCTTGTTTAGCCAATTCTTCTTCTATCTCATTTCCCACATGCAACAAGGCTTTGAAGCAGTCAAAGAATTGGTGACCCATTTTATTTCGAATTTCTACTTTCAGATTCTTAACGATCATTCCCAATTGCTCTTCTTCATCCATCCCATTTTATTTCCCAATTGATCCCCAGCAGAGTCGCCACTGTGAGAACCCGGACCCGCGACCTGAGAGGAAGCGAGAGTCCTCGTTCTCGGTTTTATTTGAAAATGTGTTTTGTAGAGTCGCCAATTTGTTTTACTAGAAAACAAACAAAAGATCGTACGAAGGACAATTCGAAAACGAATTATCTTTCATACGTTTGAAACCAGAGATTTATTTTGAAAATTTACTTTGCTAGGGTTCGGGAACTACGTTACGAATTGGGAAGGTGTTAGGCACCCAATTCGCCATTTCGGTCTCTTAATGGATCATGTATTCAATTCCTATTTTAGATATCTTGCAAGTAGTTCAAATGGTATTCAGAACAGTCCTTTCCAGATAAATTCAGTTTAAAACGGTATTTTTGAAATCAGACTCGAGCTTTGTGAGCGCCTACGTATTCATTCGTAGAATAAAATCAGAGTCTCGTAGTTCCTTTCTTTTGGAAACTGTTTTTGTATTTTTTGTTTGTTTTGAAAACGTGTCAAAACGGATTTTAGATTTCTTGTAAAACTTAGAATGGAATAGTTTAGAAAACAGTGAACTTTTTTGCAAGTTATCTAATTTTTTGTATTAAAAATGAATACTTAAATGCGATATTGAATTTAAGAAAGGTTGTAGAAAGACGTACCTGATGCGCTTGAAGAAGAAATGAGAACATTGCCTTGATTGCCTTGCTTGCTTCCTTCTCTCTCTAGAACTTTCTCTCTCTAGAACTTTCTCTCTAGAAATTCTCTCTCTAAAACTTTCTCTCTCAGAATTTCTCTAAAATGACTCTCTAAAGATTTTGACAGAGTTTCTACTTACTAAAAACACTATTGAGTGTTGATGCCTAAAATGAGAGCCCAAAGGTCCTATTTATAGAGAAAAAATACAGAAATATGGCTTGGGTAGCCACGCGGCTAGGAGCCAGCCGTACGGCTAGGGAGGGTTACGGCTAAGGCATGCGGCTAGGGCATGCGGCTCGGAGCCAACTGTGCGGCTAGGGTATGCGCCAACCGTACGGTTAGGAGCCAACCGTGCGGTTGGGGGGCGTGCGGCTGGTCGATCCCCGTCCTAGTAAGCGAAGTGGCAATATGGTTGTGGTAGATTCTTGACGCGCTCGAAAATCAAGGCTTTTCCTAATGGTCTCCTGTATGCATGATTACTCAAGACTTGATGCCAAATGCTTGTTTGTATGAAAACCAAATTCATACGAGAGTCGTGGATTGGGGTGTTCACAGAGGTTTAGACCTTCGGGACCCGATTAATCACGGTGCCATATGCAGACTACATGTCATATGTTACTAAAAATTAAGATATTATTAAAAACATGTCATGTGTTAAAGTCTTATATAAATTTTTTGGCATGTGGAGTCTATTTTAACACAATATTACATTAAAACTCAAGTCCATTTTATCAAGGCATAATTTGTAATGCACGACCAATTGGGTGTCTCTAGGCTAGATGTTTCTTACGATCACTTTCATTATTAATTCA
The DNA here is from genome assembly GCA_021464415.1 of Lonicera japonica. Classification (NCBI taxonomy): domain Eukaryota; kingdom Viridiplantae; phylum Streptophyta; class Magnoliopsida; order Dipsacales; family Caprifoliaceae; genus Lonicera; species Lonicera japonica. The sequence continues at coordinate 80,756,969 of CM038464.1, read as the reverse complement.
TTAAGTATATTATGAACACTGCCTTCCTAGTTAACATAAACGTTGAAGTCATCACTTACGCTCCTAACATAACAGGTGAAATAAACATAATGACACCTAATAGAGATATGAAATAACATGGAGTATAACAATAATAACGTGTAAGGGTCCATATATGATATCTCTAGCATAGTGCTCCAGTTTCAACCAACGGTTCACTAGGCCTAGAGCATCATTTTCCGAAAGACCCATAAGATGTAAATTACTCATGTATCCTTTAAGTGAGCGAACCACCCAGGAACTAGGTCCTAACTTGTAATTCATTTAGAATTATACCCACGCAAGACATTTTTTTGGGGATTCCCTCCAAATAGTTATCAAAGAGGACACCCATGCAACCAAGTTCCTCTAAGGATGGAACTACTCTAGGAGACTTCCACCTCATATTGGTAGAGCCACATGAAACAACTCTACTATCAGGAAAGCTCTTATGCCTGGGACTCTTGGAATCCATTCTCACCCATGGGAGGAAAAATACAACAAGCCAAAGAAATAATTCTCAATAATCTTCACAAGTATCTAAGCATCCAACTAGGTTTACATTTTATGGCCTTTCATCCACGAGGGAGCAGGGCTTCACCAATATACAATTTGTGCCAGCAGTCATAATTCATATTAATATAAACACCCACCAACCACACAACATGTTATGTGTTTTATAATCAACCACATTTGGTGTACAACAATCTAAACAAGTATATTGCGTATGAAACCGAACACTTGGGCTATCAACAACAATTATAGGGCAATGTAATGAAATATATCCACATACTTTAGTACCAAACTAATTATTTATTACGTGGCTTCATTGCTTTGAGTTTAGATAAGTGTGGATCAATTAAAGTTTTCAACTCAATTTACCCTAAACGGCTAACCACATTACCATTTTGTTGTATAATTCGTCATTTTAATAGAACCATACACGTTTAATTATTTCATTCCAAGGGTGTATGTCATTGGTTTATTAAGAGTCTAGTGTAAAGTTTGAATTTGTAAATTGGCTTAATTCCGATGCCAAAAGAGTTATTTCGGTTTAGAGTCGCTTACCTTAAGTGAAGATGTGATAAAGCGAAGGCAAACCGAATCGAAGAGCCAAGCTTCTAAAACTTTGAGGATCGAATTAAGAGGATCAATGGTGTAACACCCCCGCCCTAATTAACATGATAACAACAGTAATTAAGATTTGGAGCATCACTAACCCACCTTAGACTAGCTAAAGTAAGCCAAATGTAAATAATGAAATAATAAATCCCAGTACGTTGCATAGCATGGAACAAACAAACATGATCCTCATGTTGTAGGCGATAATATAGAACAGAAGTGTAACAACCACATACTTGTAATTCAAAAGAGACACAAATCATGTCAACATGTATTACAAAATGTAGAACAACTTAGGTTAGCAGTGACTTGCCATATACACATATGTATTGATAGAGACATAAATACAGGATTATTTGATATTGCGTATAGATTAAACTAAATACTTTTGAAAAACCCTATAAGAAGAAAGGGAGTTTACCTTTGTGGATCATGTAGAGGATCCATATGATGAGATTAAGATTTGAAAGCATCATATTGTGATTTGGTCAGATTTTTCAATTCTCGCTAGGCTGCAAAAATCGATTGTTTTCTCCACCAAAACGACTTCTGATCGTCCTAATTTTTTCGCGTGATGATTGTAAGTTTGCGTTCTGAACGAATGCTTAGCTCCTCTCTGAAACCCTCACTCGTAACTCCTCTCTGAAACCCTCACCGCAACTCTTCTTCTCCTCGTCCACTAAAGCGTAGACCAAATCACAGCTCCTCTTCTCTACCAAATTGTAGCTCCTCTGGCTCTTTCTCCACTAAATCGCAGCTCCTCTCTTCACCCACAAATTTGGACGGAGCTCAATATAGGGTTTCTCCTACTAAGATCTGGACGAAGCTTATTTTCTTTTGCTTGGTCACCAATATCCTCCTCCTACTCAGATTTGGACCCGCTAACTCTTGGGTTTCTCTTGTCCTACATCAGCTTCGGGGTGTATGTACTAAGGGAAGGGCGTGTCGATTAGGGGAAGATGAGGAACTTGAAGTTTATTCAGGTATTTATATCTTTGATCATCTTTGGTCTAGTACTTTGATTATATATTGAGTAAAGGGGTGGACTTCGGGATTATGGCTTTATATCAGTGATGAAGAATAACTTGCAAACTGCAAATAAAACAATTCATAGAGAGATATTATTTTACCACCGATTGGCGTGTATATTTACATCTTCCACCCGACACAACACAATTCATTTTGAAGTCGGTCAAAAAACAACATACATAAATTTCAATTTTTTTGGTCCAAACATACATAAATTTCATTGATTAGGAAAAAAAAAGGTAGAGATAGTGAGAAAAATTTAAGACCCGAGAGAAGATTTAAAAGAGGACAAACTTTACCTAGAGAAGAATTAGTGTTCAAACTAGCTAAGATCGAAACTGCCATTATTTAGGTACAGAGAGAATGCAATCAACTCCGTGTTCATATTCATATTCAATTTGAGACCCACCCATGGTGTTAATTAAGACAGGGCTAAAATATTAGCCCATAAAATAAAATTGTGTTGGATTATACTTTTAAACCCAATCGAAAAATGAAATGGGTTTGAACCGACCTTATTTTATCCCAGCTTTCACGGTTATATTTATTTTGAATATATATACCGTCCAGATCCGTTTAACGCATAATTTTTTGATCGGACTAATTATTTTAAAAGGGTAACTAGATGAATTTGTGGAAATTATTTTCATTGAGTTTTTTTTTTCGTTTAATGAAATACCATTGTTATGCTTGGCTCTATGTTTGTTGTAGTAAATTATATATATATTTTTAATAAATCTAGGGTAGACAGCACATAAAAAGGGCAGAGAGAACACATTGACATTTTTCTGCCTTGTTTTCCCCTATTCTAGGGCAGACAACACGAGGTTAGACAACAAGAGTAACCTTGTTCTCCCTTATTCTATAATGAATATAAGGTTTTTTTTTCTTTAAATATTTTTTTATACAATGAAGATTGTTTATCATTTGAAACTTGAAACATTAATGCTTATACAATGGCTATATATATGTGTTCGTGAATAATGTGAATTCATCTTTGGCATGTGGATTATTGTTTGTGTAGCCTTGTTCTCCCCATTTTTTGGATGTTTAGATTTTGAGGTTAATTCGGAAATTAATTAGAGCACTTGGATTTGAATTATGTCGATATTGAGAAATAATTGATAAAGCTTGATTCATTTAATCATTTTCGAAATTGATATATTTTCGAAAAAGTTAATTATGCCACTTTTGCAGTCAATCGTCATAACATAAAGGTTTCCTTTATGGAGACCATTGGATGTTGACCAGAGCTCTATTAAATTCCTTCTTCTTCTAACTATGCGAACCTAATATATCATTTAATTCATCCTTTTTGGATTTGAAATGACCATTCACCGATTTTTTATTGCAGCAACTGGGTGATGATGAACCAAGATACTAGACAGCTCCAGAAAGTTAGTGATGATGTTGAAAGAGATATGTCCTAGGACTATTCATAGATTATGATTTGTACTTGGATATTTTATGCTTATTGTTATTAATAAAGTTTATTTATTATACTTTATATTCTCTTGTAAATAATATATATTAATACTAGTTCATCAAGTACGTGACTTGATTGTGGGATGCTAGTAATGTTATAATAATATTATTTAGATGCCCCTAATCATGTGTCAATAACCTAGGATCACATTGATATAATGATTAGAGTATGGGTCAGCTGATGATTATGTTCCACAAGTCATGGATATGGAAATATCAAGCTGAACATACTGATACTTGTTAGGGAACAAAGTATTGGACTGACCCGCTTTGGGGACACTGCGAGGAGTGTTACATAATGTCATCAGTGATGTTCCCCATTTGTGATATCGTATTATCCTCAGACCTGAGATCGCCATGGTTACCAACATAGGAATTAGCATGTCAGGCATTATCAAACGTTGCTCTTGATCGAGTAATTATAAAGATGATGACCGAGCATACTATGAACTATGTAGAGGTAAGTGGTTGATCAAGATGGGATTTGTCACTCTCATATATTGAGAGAGATATCGTTGGGCCCCTTGATAAGTGTAATTAATATTTGCATGGCCATGCACAAATGAGATGTCATTTGTTTTAGATTAATTATACTTAGAGATCAAGAAATAAAGATTGAACTATACAAGAATGACACTTGCCTAGTCTTGTGTTCAATCTAGATATCGATTGACAAAAGGAGTTAATATGTGGAATATCAATTTAAGGTTGTGTCGTTTTTGACCTTTATACCCTTTGGATAGTAGTAATGTTTTACTAGAGATCGTTTACTATTCGTATAATAAAACGGGCTTTTAATTATACTGCCAAAGAGTGTAAAACCTACAAGGTCGCACACCAAAACGAGTTGGATCAAAACGAATTAAAACGGGCCAAGTTGGACTTGGGCCCAGTTCGTTTGTTGCTTAGGGTTCTCACTAGGGTTCCCTTATAAAAGGGAACTTTTGTTCATCCTGGCCGTTATGGGAAATTTTTGAGAGGCTAGAGAGTCGAAATAATTGAGAGAACCCTAGAAGGCGCTAGTACACCAAGCAAGGATCTCATCTCGTTTGTGTGTGCATACCGTAGAGGCGTCGTAATTTCTACGCTAAGGACGACAACAACAGAAGGATCCGATCCATCCTGTTCGTTTTAGTAACATCAAATCACATATAAGGTATGTCTTCTGTCAATTTTATTGAACAGCATAGATCCTAGGGTTTATAGATTAGTGCGTAAATTTGTGTATGTGATGCATAATTACTGCCCTAATTACTAACAGATGTACGTGATGAATATTTAGTTTTCTGCCCGAAAACACCTAGCTCAGCCTTCTATCCCTCTTTTGTCCCTCTAGGCTAAACATATCTTATCTGATATTATTTTCTAAAGTTTGTAATTAACTAGTTTATATATTTTGCAATAAATTCTTTGTGAGTTTTGTACGAGAGAATCACATTCCATACTAGAGCAATAAAGTTGGCAGCAAGGGCCTGAAACATGGCCATGCAAGAAATACGTTGTTGATTTGGTGAAACACATCAAAAACATTTCAAAGACAGCGAATATATATGATCAACTGACATGGAAACACACACATGATACAAACCATATATAAACTCAAGCGGTTGATTTTTACGATTAGTATATCTCCAAGACTCCAACCTACTTAGCACCAATATTACAGAACTCAAAGAAAATGCATAAAAATAGCAATTTGAAAAACCGTGTGAACGCAACAGAATGTTAATGTCACTTCTTTTATTGATCGCTATAGTAAAGTGTATTATGAATATATTACCTAAATAATTGTTGGACCACTTAGATTTAATTATAATCTCTAATACTTGATAATTGATTTAGATGGCTACTAGGGTGTGTCTTCTAATGCTCATAAATACACTATTATAGCTGATATATAAATTATTTTAAGGCTTCGTTTGCCATTCCTTGTACACTGTTTTAATGACTTTTTCTAGGTGCAGTTTATATATGGTGCACTGCATTTTCTACACTATATAATTAAGCAGCTACACCTGCACTACAATTAGCAGCTTCAATTTGCACTGCAATCTGCACTGTTGCAATGCAAATGCAATGCAATTGGCTGCCTCTTCATTTATGTCATATCAATTAATTTTGTGACTCTTTTGGTTTAATTTATAGACCCCGTCTATCATTATTTTTTCAGTTTATAAATTTGGCGATTTTGCTACCAGTGAATTCATAAACCTTGTAGAATAGCTGCACTGTAGCATCACAAAAGGTGAGTTGTCATATCGGATTACATATTTGTGTAGGTTCAGCTTATATAGTTTTTTCATAACTTGAATATGAATAACTTATTACATGACCATGCCTACTATAAACACTATTTTTAGGCATCTTTTCTGTATAGAGTTGTAATAGTCGTAAATATGTTTTCATATGTCAGTGAAGTAAATTTGCGTCACTTGATATCATGAAAAATAAACGTACATGTGTGTTATACATGAGTAGTAGAAAGTACGGTCTTAGAACATGGAATTATGCATGCCAAATGTTTATAAAACTACCCAGACGAAACTGGACAGATTTTAGCCACTCTTTTGGTAAATTTTGAACATGTTTCTGATGGGTAAAGCTATATAACAAGAATATGTTTTAAAATTTGGTTCGATACCTAACAAATGGCTTTGAAATCACCTAAAAATATTTAGAAATGAATTTATAGCAGAATTTACAAGATTCGTGGACAGTGCTGGATTTGTACTCGGGATTTTTAAATATTCATCACCATTTCTTGAATATCTGCAAACTTAGTACGTACAATTAACCATGGTTTAACGTTTTAGTAACGTTTAAGAGAAAAAGGAAGTTTACTGCACAAGCATTAATTATGTACGTACATGGGTCGTCATGATCGTAGAGTTTGAACTTGAACTTGGAGACAATTAGTTAAGCAATTTTATACATGTACACATACTTTAGTAAATGGATGATTTTGAATTACCTAAAAAAATCAAAAGTAATGAGTTTAATTGGCAGGACTGCTAGAGTAATTCTACAATGGCTTTAAAATCTGAGGTCGAGTAGTGATTGGTGAAAATTTTAGAAATCAGCAACTTGAAGTCCGCATTTCATCCAAGTTCCAATCTCTTCAACTGAACTTGAAGATCTACTTGAGAAGTAAATTATATACAACAATAGTTGTTTTAACCTATTTGAAAAATTATAGTTCAATTTGAGGTGGTAGTAGTAATACATGTATATGTATATATATGTTAATTAATTAATTGTGGCGGCTATATACACTGCTTTGAGGCATAGTTGTACACTATTTTGAGGCTTCTTTTGATGTTGGTTGTACACTTTTTTGAGTCTTTTTTTGTTGCTATTATTACACTGTTTGTGATGTTTTGTTCCACTAAATGTGGCTGCTGTAATACTCTGTTTTGAGACTTCTTTTGCCACTGATTGTATGCTATTTTGCGGACTGTTTTTGTTGTTGTTGCTATGAATACTCTGTAATACTTTGTTTTTTTGTTTTGAGGACTGTAATACACTGTTTTTTAGTCTTTTTTGTTGTTGCTATTATGCTGTTTTTTTATGAGCTTTGTGCTACATTTGAGGACTGTTTTTAGGGTACATTGGCAATAATTTAGTGTATTATAAATAACTAGGCTTATTAGGAATAAAATAATTAAAACCAAACTTTGTGTAACCTCTTTAGTGTAGTAAAAATAACTATGCCTATTAGGAAGTCCAAACTCGCACACATTGGCCTCTTCATTTTATTTCATATCAACATTTGTTTTATTTTAGGTTTTGGAGAAGTAGTGATGGCATTCCCACTTTACAAAGAATGGATGGGTGAATCTAGTAAAGTAACAGATGTGTACTTGCAAGGGGTAAGGGAATTTATTAGATTTACAAAGAACAATCTAAATAGTGATGAATTTTCGTGTCTATGCAAACATTGTAAACATGGTAAATTCTTGCATTGTAAAACAATTGAGTTACATTTAGTTCAGTGGGGTTTTGTGGAGGGTTACGCATTTTGGAAATTCCACGAGGAAAGGGAATTTCCATTTATTCCAGAACAAATACTGGGTAGGGAAACCGTTGGTGCAGAAAGTGATTCGTTGTCACATCCAAAGTTGAATGACCTTATAGATGATGCTTATGGTTTTCATGGATTGCAAACTGACCATATTTCGGATGTTGATTCGGAATATCGCCAACACCATGTAGGAGGTCCTTCGATTAATGTTGGTGATGGAGTTAATCAAGATAAGGATTATTTACGGTTAGAATACGAAGCATCACGTCCTTTGTACCATAATTACAATACGAATCATACTACCTTATATGCAATGATTGGGTTACATAATTTAAAATCTCGTTTTGGTTTGTCGAGAAATAGTGTATCTGAAATCCTTACTTGGGTGAAGGACTTGTTGCCAAAAGAGAACACACTACCCGATAACTAGCCGGACATGAAGAATAGTTTAAAAGGGTTGGGGATGAAGTACAAATCTATTCATTCTTGCAAGTATGATTGCATTCTATACCGCAAGAAACACGAGCACAAACAGCATTGTCCGGTATTTCAGGTTCTTAGATATATATCGAAGAAAGTAGAGAATGGCAAACATGGTAAATTTTCAAAGGTGCCTCAAAAGGTATTGAAATATTTTCCTCTTGGTCCAAGGTTGAAGAGACTTTACAATGTACCTTGGATTGCGGAGGCAATGACTTGGCATGCTAGATCTGCCACAAGTGAAAATTTGATGTGTCGTCCCAATGATTCGGCTATTTGGAAATATTTTGATTTTCAATACCCTGATTTTGCTAGGGAAAGTCGAAATGTTCGTTTGGGAAGTGTACTTCGGATATCCATATTTTGCGATACAAGTTGCGTGTAAGGCGGAAGTGTACTTCGGATATCCATATTTTGCTCCGAAAGGATCGGAATGGCTCGAAGACTTCTAATGAGTTACATTAATATATTTAAGCATGTTAGAATAGCCATAAGTCATTTCAGGTTGTTCGAGTCAAAATTGGGATGCAGATTGCAAGTTTTCAATTTACTCGACTTCATAATTTTGGGATAATTTGGAGGAAGCGTAGCATCTTCATTCCTCGCCAGATTGAATTTTCATACACTTAAGGGTCTAGATTTTTAGGCAATCTACAACTTTCATGTTTTAGTTGAAGGCAAATTCAGACTCCTACTAGGTCGAAATTGAGCGCGAAATAGGCAAATCGCTATCAGTTGTTCATTCGGTAACATTAACGCGCTGATTTCGTAGAATTTTTGGGAATTATCCGTCCAGAATTTGAGGAGACTTTCTCTAAAAGACTTGTAGAGCTTTGAATAAGCTTTCCGTGGATATAAAGATAATATCAGTCGGACTTCTAAATGAGAAGTTATGGCCGTCCAGATATCAGTACTGTAAGTCCCAAATATAGTGCGCTTGAACAGTAACCCCTGAATTGGAATAGCAGTTATATAGACACGTTCTTCTTCATTTTCTCTTCATTCCAACACCACCTCATGAGAGCTTATAGAGGAAGATAGAGTGAGGAAATTCTTGAGGGTTTTAGTGGATTCTCATCTCCAATCAAGAATTGAGCTACAAAAATCCCCACCTCATTACTATTCATCATATTCTTCACACTTCTTCCTCCATTGATGCTTGAGAGCTTGGAGAGGGAGCCATGGCAGCCACCATTAGAGCTTCAAACTTGTGGTAAATCATCATATAAGGAGGGAACACTAGTATAAACTCTTTAATTTAAACTATTTGTTGTTGCATTAGATTTTCCACACAAAAAGGGTATTTAACATACAAAACCCTAGGTTTTTTATGCCATATGGATTGGGGCTGGATAGACCTTTAATTAATGATGCATAATGCTTGATAATTACTTTAATATTATGTTTTGACAACTAATTACAAGTTATAGCATTTATATGTAAAGAATCACCATGAACCCATATAATAGCTAGGGTGTAAATTATGTAATTAAGGAACTTGGGGTTTTTACTTAAAGAACATATGATTGTGGGTTATGGATGGTTAATGGGAACTAATAAGTTGTTAATTATAAGTGAATCCTTATTTTAGCTTATGTATATAAAGAATCATGACGAACCAACCTCGTGGTTGCACGTACAAACTAGAGTTTTGGGAATTTTGGTTGTGGAATAAGTGATTATGGGTTAAGAATGGTATAAATACATAAGTAATTTATTAGTGGCAAGTATAGAGCCTCACCTATGGGAGTTGTACTAAAAAACCCATTAAAGCGGAATGTATACAACTACTTTTGAACCTAGTGCTTTATGATGACCACTGACAAGACTACTAATGAGAATACAACCTTGACACATTTTAGGAATATCGTAAACATAATTTATGGTACGGCTTGGACTTCCGTAGCTATAATCATATGAGGCTAGCGTGCTTAAGTATACCGGAGAGGCGAGAATCATAAATGGATGATTGGCTTGATAGAACGACGTGAGGACTTTACTGCGACTTACACGGTCTTAGCTTATACGAATGACACACTATAAGATGTATGATATTAGCAATACACTAGTCGGCCATAGAACTTCAATAACGTCATGATGATAAGGCCATGAAAGGCATAATGACGATGCTTTTGATGACAATATATGAATGGTGTACAATTGTATTTTGTATGTATATATACATATTGGTTACCATTTATGTGGACTTGTTACATATATGTATATATGAATGATGATAAGACTAAGATATGAATCACTTCATTGGCGCTACGTAAATGAGTCAAATATATTATTATTATCACATTATAAAAATGTATATCGTGGGATCTATGGTTAAATATATTTATGTATATAACGTGATGATGAGATGACATTAGTCGAGTGATGGTCCCGGGTTTAGTCTCTAACGATTAGGGCCGTAAGTTAGGACCGAGTGCCCCTGGGTGAAAGACCCGAAACCGTGCACGGAAATGAACGAGAGGCCCTGCTGCCACGTGGGTGAAAGGCCACGAAATGCATACCTGGTGATGCTTGGATGTGCATGGGTATTATTGTGATTATCGAGGTTAAAATGATCATTGAGACACACGTCTAAGATGACATGGTTGGTTATTGAGACTAAGTCTCAGTTGGTATAGATACAACACAAAGATAGGTGTAACACTGATCTTGATATATTTTATCGTGTTGTTTTATGCAGGTATTATTTTGAATATATGTATATATATATAATGTCTCGGACGCATTGAGTTTAGCATGAGATGAACACGGGCACTTATTAAAAACATCATAATGCACATAGGAAAATACTTGGCCTTTCATAATGTACTAACACACAAAGAGGAAAGCTGTGAGAATCCGCAAATGCGATCCCCGGGTCTCGTCCCCGTTCGGTTGGGCGTCTGAAACGTCGGAACGAATTCCGTCGTTCAATTTGCCTATGTTCTATTTCTAGATGCAAAGGGGTTCATTCAGAGTCGTCAGTACGTTTTACGAGAAAACGGACAAAAAGGGTCGTGTAAGAGGAAAGGCTATAGACAAGCCTTTCTTTATACGTTTGTCTACGAAACCAGGATTCTATAGGGTTCGAAAACTATATTATGGTTTGGGAAGGTGTTAAGCACCCATTCCGCCCTTTCGGTCTCTAGTGGTCTTTTATATGTTTATTCTATGTTGAAAAACTTTGATGCTTTTACTGACAGTCTACTACTTTCTAAGTAAAAAACCCTAATTTTTGGAAAAATGGGGAAAGAGATAAAAACCTTTATGTTCCGGGATCCAATGTTTAGTTTTAAGAGATACAAATACAAGTGTCAAGAGTCAAGAGTTGTTCTTACTTTAGAGGGAGTTTTACCGTGTTATTTCTCAGATAACGACGATTTTTCTCGGGTTTGGATTTATTTGGGAAAAAGTGTTGGATCTTGTATCAGAACTAATTCAATATGGAATTAGAACTCTCGAGGGGAGTTCTACAGGATGTATCACAATCTATGAAACATATAGGATATACCGGGTTTTTAATTCCTAAGTAAGTTTTACCGGTCCAGGTTTTGAAAACAGGATTTTATCCGAATGGTAATATACTTACTCTTCTGGTTTTGTAAATAGTTTTATCAGGGTCTTTTGTTTTGAAAACGGTAGACTATTTGTAACTTGGCAATAAGTTTATTCAAATAAAACGTGGACAGAACAACAGAAATAAAACAAGTACACAGATGTTTAATGTTAAATACTAGAAGAGACTTTCTTTACCTTCCCGACGAGAATAATAATAAGAAAGAAAATATAATACGGCAGAGAGATCTCCGGCGATAATGATCTTTTCCTTCTTTAGATATTTCTGAGAATTCGATTCTAGAGACGGGACACGTCGAGTGTCGAGAATAGATTCGATAATTCTTCAGAAATAAGACGGGAATCGAGAATGCTTGATGAAAGACTAGAAAATCATATATAAGCCAATAATTCTTCAATCCCAAATTGCTGCCCTTGAACCTTTGGGGGTGTTGGCCTATTTATACTGCTCGGGGAAGATTGTCGCGCGACATTTCCCTAAAAGGGGCATATGTCGCGCGACAATGTGTCCAATGTCGCACGACAAACGGCTGAAGTGATGTTTCTGACAGACTGATGTGTCAGAGAGTGGATGGTCTGGTGTCAGGAGGGATTGTCGCGCGACATAGTAGTGATTGTCGTGCAACATATCAGTGATTGTCGCGCGACAATGTGATATGTCGTGCGACAATCTCTCTTAAAAATAGGTTTGTTGGCCAACAAACCCTTTCGGGGTAGTTTGGGGTGCTCGAGTGGGTCTCGGGCCCAAAATAGTAGTTCCCGAAGGTCGTTAGGGTTCTTGTGGGGGTCACGGATCGGGGTGTCTACAGACCCTCTCGACTCAAGCTCCTTGCTTGCAAGGATTTGAGGCGACTGGAAGAGACCATGATCCATGGCTCCCGCAGGAACTCTAAGAAAGTGTGTGTATGCAAAAAGTGTTCGTGAACGCCTCTAGAGAGGGCTTGTGTTTGGTTTTTGCCTCCGGAGAGGGCTTTTGTTACCTCATTGCCTCTTTCGAGGGCTTTTATTTGCTCCACTCGCCTCAGATGGGAGGATTACCATTGATCCACTTTGTGCCTCAGGTGGGAGGACTACCATTATTCCACTGTGCCTCTCTGGGAGGGCTTCGCCTCAGGTGGGAGGACTACCATTGCTACACTGTGCCTTTCTGGGAGGGCTTCGCTCTTCTTGCCTCAGGTGGGAGGACTACCATTACTACACTGTGCCTCTCTGGGAGGGCTTTTGATCTGTAAGAAGAAAGAAAATTGCCTCTGGAAGGGCTTTCGTGAGTAATTTTGCCTCTGGCGAGGGCTTATGTTTGTGATTTGCCTCTGGCGAGGGCTTGTGTTGGTGATTTGACTCTGGCGAGGGCTTGTGTTGTGCTCTGGTGATTTTAATTTTTGTTTCTCTTAAACTACTAGAGTGAGAGAGATAAATTTTATTGAGGGAGAAAAGAGCTTCTCGAGGTCTAAATTTTATCCGGATGTCCGTTTTCCTGTATCTTTTTGAACTTTACTCTTATGGTTTCTCGAGTGAGGATACTTCTCTCAGAAGGCAGTTTTCGGATTTCTCTTGCTCTCCGCAGAGTGATGTTTCGAGGATTTCCAAACCATCTCTTTTGTATCGTGCTGAAAAGAAAATTTGTTTGAAAGTTCAATCTCTGATCTCTGTTCTCTTCTTATTTTTCTCTTTTGGTGGGCCCACATCGTATTCTGTTTTTTGATGTCCTTATTTCTCCCTCTTTTTGGGAAGGACTTTTCCTGGCCTTCTCTGTTTTTGACCAGGAGTCTTTTTATCCGTTTCTTGCGATCAGGAGCCTTACTCACCCAAAACGAAGCCCTGAGCCGGTTTTGGCCTAGCTGTCACTTTTGGTGTGGCTCTCCCTATCACTCTCCATTTTTGATTCTCTCGCTCGCTTTGGGTGTTCATGCCGGTTCTTTATCTTTTCTACTCTTTCAATTTTTTTCTATTCCTGTCTTATTTTGATATTCTGCTTTTTCTCCTTGATGGTCTCGGTCCTTCTGTGAGATCAGAGACTACTTTAACCGTTTGTATTTTGTTCTCGCTTTTTACGGAGAGATGATTTTGGAAGTCCTCCTTGAATTTTCATCCTGGGTGTGCGGTTTTTAGCAATTTTTTCGAAAATTGCTTCTCTGGAGTACCCCTGCAAGAGATAAAATGAGTCAAAGGTCAAAAAATCAGGGGAGGGGGGAGATTGTCGCGCTACACTTCGGTGTCTGGCTCTTTGTCGCCCGACAATGTGGCCATTTGTCACGCGACAATCCTCGTCACTATATAAGTCCCTTGCTGAGCTCATTCCACCTCATTCTCTCCTTTCTCTTTCTCTCTCTAGCCCTCCTTCTCTCTTCTACCAAGCGCGGAAGCCCTGCCGCTTTTTTGACTTTTCCGATTTTTCTCACATACTCCATATACACGGATGGACCCTGCACATCCTGATAGACTAGAGGGTGACCAGGAGGAGGTCACTTTTACTGACGCTCAGGGCGTTTTTCGCTGCAGCCCTCACCACGAGACTGGGTGGACCTCGATTGGTACGGTGAGGATGGGGTAGACCGCGGTCGGGCGATGGTCCACCGAGACGTTACCTGGGCTGCTCCGGTCCCGGACGTTCCGTGGCTCTTGATGGAGCCTGTTTCTCACGAGATCCGTCGTCGATCTCTGGTATGTCTTCTTTTTATTCGTTCGTTTATTCATGTCGTTTCCTGCATGTTATTTAAACAAATGTTAATATGCATGTCTGCCTAGAAATAACATCCGATTTTAGTCAACACATACTTTTACTTGTGATACCCTTTATGCTTTAGAAAATTACATAATTTATCCCTATAACCCTATATCTCTCATAATTACACCAAAGTACCCTCAGGTTTGGAAAATTACATAATTTACCCCTATAACCCCATATCTCTCATAATTACACCAAAGTACCCTCATGTTTGGAATATTACATAATTCACCCCTATAACCCCATATCTCTCATAATTACACAAAAGTACCCTCAGGTTTGGAAAATTACATAATTTACCCCTATAACCCCATATCTCTCATAATTACACCAAATTACCCTCATAATCATGTACTCGTTCTTTTTGTCTGCAGTTGGTTGGCCGTGGTTAGGGTTCCTCCAACACCATTTCCTTAGAGTGGCGACAGGCACCGGCTCCTGTCCAGGAGTTGCTCCTTGCGACTCCTTTTGGTTCTTTCTTCGATGCCCTCCCGGAGCTCTAGAGCAGCTGTGTTGGTGTCGGCTCTAGCCTGTCACTGGTGGGACACCACTCATACCTTTCACTGGAGCTGGGGGGAGATGACGATGACCCCCCTCGACTTATTTGCTTTGATCGGGATTCCTTCAGGGGGGTCCCTATACAGATCGATGTCCCCTTGCGTCTGACAGCAGAGGGCATTGTTAGTGCACTAGGATGGTTCCCGGAGCAACGGAGTTCCGGTGATACAATTCCTCGGGCTGTCTTGGTTACGCGGCTATCACATGTCCCTAGTTGGTTCGGGGTGCCAATGACCCATCAGGAGGCGTGCCAGTATGCCCGCGTCCTTCTTTTACTGACGCTCTATGATCTGTTTGAGGCCCGTGGGGGGGACACGGCCCATCTCTGGTGGCTGCCCTATCTTCGAGATTTCAGCATCATGTTCGACTACGATTGGGGCGGTTTTATTCTTGCCGTCCTCTATGATGCTATGGACCAGGTTTCTCGCCACTTAGCCCTGAACCTTAAGGGCTTTTCTTTGCTGTGGGAGGTATATACTTTGGATTCCGAGGATGAGGACCCCGAGGGGGAGAGGGACATTCCTGCTGCTGCCGAGGGTGGCGATAGATCAGGGGGCAAGGGAGGTGATACGACGGCAGCTCCGGAGCAGCCGCCTCATATGACACCCATGGAGGAGCAGCGCGCTGAGGGCTTTGAGTTTCCTACCGGCCCTTCTGTGTCTCCGGAGATCCTTTTCGATGCTGTCGAGGCTACTGAGGGGAGAGCAGGATTTTTCGAGCGGTCCTGGGAGCCTGCGGACCTTGGGGCAGATTATGAGCAGTTTGGGAGGACCCCTCCTGCTGCGGCGACTACTTCTTCTAGTGGGGTCCCGCCTTTGAGAGCGACGGCTATGGTGGATCCTCCAGGTGTCCGTACCTACACTACACTGACCCCTCTTCCGTCGACTGCTATGGGCCCTCCAGCCCGATCACCAGGTCTCGGCGGCTCATCTTCTCGCCCTCTTTTGTTCCCTATTCGCGAGGAGGGGGGGTCCACTTCTGCTGATGTTTCGGCGGGGTCGTTGTTGCGTCAAAAACTTGTTTTATTTACTTGCAAGCGCATGAATCAGTATATAGTATAGTTTATGCAAGTGCGAGGTCGAACCCAAAGGACTTGATATTTTACCACTTACTAATTTTGATTAATTCTTAATCTAGTTTAAAAATTGGGAGATTGTGAATTATCAATTAAAAACACTAATAAAATATTTAATTAATAAAATACTAACTAAATAATCAATTAATAAAATATTAGAAAAATAATCAATTTATAAAATACTAGGGTGGAGAAATCATATATTTGATATCATGTTCCTAATATTCATGCCTAATAAATTCTACTCTTTGTCCCGCATTAATTTGGTCTCTCGACTCTATTAGATGCGGAAAATAAAATCATTTAAGCCCAATTAATTTTTAAAGTCTAATTATTAATTCTTCTATAGCCAAACTTATATATAAAATCAAAACACTCATTATATCCGTCAAAACACAATTTATATCCGCTTTTAACAAATCATAAACTGAATCCAACAAATTATAATGAGAATCCAATATTATTTTTATATCAATTAAAATAGGCATTCAATAGAAAGAATTATTTTTTAACATTAAAGCATTAAATGGGTAGAATTAATTGGCATGAATATGTGCAAGAGAATCAATCAAATATAATCATCCTCTAGCCTAGATAATTATCTAGCCTAGCATGCTTAAAATTAAAACACAAAACATAATTAAATAATGCACAAATAAATACATTAAATACTTACTTGAGTACGCGCAAATAAATTGAAGAAGAAGAAAATAATTCTGAATTAATTGCAATAGTCTACAAGCATCCAATCAACAATAAAAATAAAGGTTCTGGCAAAAATTGAAAACAGAAAGGAAAAGAACAGAAGAAAGAAAAAAGAATGAGAGAGTGCTCGGCTGCTGTTCTCTCTCTGATTGTTGATTTGCTGCATCTTCCTTTCTATTTATATTGGAGAGGTTAGGGTTTTGGATGGGCTTGGGTTTAATTGACATGGCTGCTGCAAGTGGGATGGATGGGCCTGAATTAAATTGGATTGCTATTTTAATTAACTTGGCTGCAAGTGGGCTTGGATTAAATTGGCCCGCTAGAATTAATTTTTTCTGCGCACTGACTGTATTTCGGCTGTAACTTCACGCTCCAAACTCCGATTGACGCAAGGTTTTAGCCCACGTGTAACTAACTCAAAGATCTCAAACTTTTGTCTCTGGAGTTTTCTTCAAATTCTTTACGGATTAATGCCAGAAATTTCTTAAATACAGGTGATGTGCGCAGCCAATCTCTTCTTGCTTCGAAATCTTCCAATTTAATTCTAAACACCTGAAAAATACTAAAAATACAACAAATATAAAAATATATGCTCTCCAAAGTATAAATTAGTGGGTTATAATGTACCAAATTCTTGGCACATCAAATTCCCCCCAACTTATACTTTGCTAGTCCTCGAGCAAAGCTAATAAAAATCTAAGAAATTAAAATAACTAATCCTAGCTCTATTTCGCGGAGTCGCGATTGCACTTGGCACGTGCAACAAGCCTTTTAAACCCCATGGTTCCCCCAAGAGGACGAGTGAAGTCTCGTGATGGTTTGCAGTGAATGAGGTCCTGGATACAATGGCGAAGAGCCAAGCAGCATTCCGTGTCATGGCCCGCTGCTTGATGGTATGCACAGTTCTCATTCATTTTCCATGTGCTGGGAATAGGGTTTGGTGGGGGCGCAGGTTGAGTGGAGTGATCAATCCGGCCTTTCGGAGTAGTTCCTAGCTTTTGACCAGGGTAGTGAGGAGGGTGCAGAAGTTTCTCCTTCTCTTAGCCTCGGTGCTCGAAGGGTTTCCTTGTGCGGGCCAACTCATCTGAGGGGCTAGTTGTGACTGTTGAAAAGGATTTTATTGGTAGGGGTATGAGCTTAGTTGGTTTACGGATGGAGTGGCTGTCTTCCTCCCGGTGTACGAGGCTTTCTTGGTATCAGTCTCTGCTTTCTTGGCCAATTCTTCCTCTACTTGCGACCCCATACTCAACAGGGCTCTAAAGTGTGGGAATACATGTTTTCCCATGCAACTCAGTACAGCTGGAGTCAAATTCTTTTGTATGATCTCCAGCCGTTCTTCTTCATCAGGTCGTTTGGACATTTGGGAGGCCATCTCTCTCCAGCATGTGACGAAAATGCTGAAGCTTTCTTTTTCGCCTTGCTTGGCCATTTCCAGGTGTTTACGGGTAATTTCCAAATCCTCGTTGGACCCGTATTTGGTCATGAACTCCTTGACGATGTCTCCCCAAGTCTTTGTGTGATGTCTCTCTAAATCGAAAAACCATCTCAGGGCGGCCCCCGTGAGAGTCATATGAAAGGCCTGAGCCAGCTCTGGCTCTCCACAGCCGGACACTTGCATGGATCTGATGTAGGATTAAAGATGGGTTTTGGGGGGTGTGGTCCCTGTAAATTTGGTGATGGAAGGGAGTTTGAATCCCTGGGGTAATCTTGCTTCTGGGTAGAGGGAAAAGGCATTCATATCTGTAATCTCGTCTACCCCTTTTATCAGAGAAATCCCTCTTTGCAGAACCTTCATCTGCTCTTTCAGTTTCTTCATTTCTTTGCTCTCTCTTGACACCTCGTCGGGCTGTTCCCGAGCTATAATCGATTCTGGATATACTGCCCGAAGTCAGTTGATGTCTGGGTACTAATTAGGAGGGGCTACTGGGGCCGGTGGTGGAATAGGTCTTGCGGGGACTTGTGGCCATGGTTGGTATTGGGGATCAAGGCCTTGCGGAGGTTGTGGCCAGATGATGGGTGGCTCTTGTTGTTGGTAAGTGGGGCCTGAATCCAGGGCCCATTGGTTCTGATTATTGGGGTCGGTCTGAACGGGACCGGCCATGACGGGGCCTGTTGGTGGTGGATTGGTTCCTTGGACTGGGGGAAGTACTTGTGATGACTGCCCTTGATTTCGATTCGGTGGTAGCCGTTCAAACCCCGGTGGTGCGGCCCGTCCGGCTGACAATTCTTCTACTCAAACTCGGGTATTCTGTTGCTCGTTTGTGAGGCTTGCTAGATTCATGCTGACGGTCATCAATAAACGGTGCATCTCGGCTAAAGTTGGCTATACTGCAGATGCCTCGGCTAGGCTCTGATATGTCTCTTGATTCTCGCGTCCATCGGCCATTTCGAGTGTGCTTGGTCTTACTAGTCTTCCAGTATGATCTCGACCGGCCCAACCTTCCAGACTGTCATCGTTTACGGCTGTAGACGAAACCACGTGGCGAAGATGAAGGAAGACTATGATGCGACTCGATTTTTGCCAAAAGAACCACTAAAAATTGCCGAGAAAAGACCTGAGTTTCAAAAAGGTGTTGTAAAGTAAGCCGCAGGGTGGTACATCCCCTACGGCTGTTTGACAAGTGTTTTATTTGACTCAATCTTATATGCAGCGCAGGTGTATGAACGGTTAAGGCTTCAGGCTCCCTCCTATTTGGAAAGACCTTGCGATATACCCCAGGGGCGGGTACGTGCAAGAGCCTTTTGATATACTTCTCGGGTACGTGAGTGTTCTCGTCACTCGATATACCTCGGGGGCGTACTTGGCCAAGGAGAGTGGAAGTAAATGCTTTCGGTTTATGTTGGCCCAAGCAAGCCAACTCCCTACTCACTTATAATACTTCCGAGGGTTTGGGGTAAATTCACACTCGTAGAACAAATGCATGATTTGTGAAAGTGCGTGTAAAGTTCGAAAGGTTGATTTCACAAATATCATTATCTTTATTACGTATTTTTGAAAAACTCCCATTTTTTTAGAAAAAGGTTTCTTCTCAATCAATTAACATAAGTAGGGAAAGCAGTAAAAGCAAGTATTCAACAGATAAACAAAAGTCCACATATAAGAGTCTAGTTTTCTAACAGTTCCCAGCAAAGTCGCCACTGTGAGAATCCGCAAATGCGACCCCCGGGTCTCGTCCCCGTTCGGTTGGGCGTCTGAAATGTCGGAACGGATTCCGTCGTTCCATTTGCTGGAGTTTTTTGATAATTCATATCACATGTCCCTATGTTCTATTTCTAGATGCAAAGGGGTTCATTCAGAGTCGCCAATACGTTTTAAGAGAAAACGGACAAAAAGAGTCGTGTAAGAGGAAAGGCTATAGACAAGCCTTTCTTTATACGTTTGTCTACGAAACCAGGATTCTATAGGGTTCGGAAACTATATTACGGTTTGGGAAGGTGTTAAGCACCCATTCCGCCCTTTCGGTCTCTAGTGGTCTTTTATATGTTTATTCTATGTTGAAAAACTTGGATGCTTTTACTGACAGTCTACTACTTTCTAAGTAAAAAACCCTAATTTTTGGAACAACGGGGAAAGGGATAAAAACCTTTATGTTCCGGGATCCAATGTTTAGTTTTGAGAGATACAAATACAAGTGTCAAGTGTTGGATCTTGTATCAGAACTAATTCAATATGGAATTAGAACTCTCGAGGGGAGTTCTACCGGATGTATCACAATCTATGAAACATATAGGATATACCGGGTTTTTAATTCCTAAGTAAGTTTTACCGGTCCGGGTTTTGAAAATAGGATTTTATCCGAATGGTAATATACTTACTCTTCTGGTTTGGTAAATAGTTTTATCAGGGTCTTTTGTTTTGAAAACGGTAGACTATTTGTAACTTGGCAATAAGTTTATTCAAATAAAACGTGGACAAAACAACAGAAATAAAACAAGTACACAGATGTTTAATGTTAAATACTAGAAGAGACTTTCTTTACCTTCACGACGAGAATATTAATAAGAAAGAAAATATAATACGGCAGAGAGATCTCCGGCGATAATGATCTTTTCCTTCTTCAGATATTTCTGAGAATTCGATTCCAGAGACGGGACACGTCGAGTGTCGAGAATAGATTCGATAATTCTTCAGAAATAAGACGAGAATCGAGAATGCTTGATGAAAGACTAAAAAATCAGATATAAGCCAATAATTCTTCAATCCCAAATTGCTGCCCTTGAACCCTTGGGGATGTTGGCCTATTTATACTGCTCGGGGAAGATTGTCGCGCGACATTTCCCCAAAAGGGGCATATGTCGTGCGACAATTTGTCCAATGTTGCGCGACAAACGGCTGAAGTGATGTTTCTGACAGACTGATGTGTCAGAGAGTGGATGGTCTGGTGTCAGTAGTGATTGTCGCGCGACATAGTAGTGATTGTCGCGCGACATATCAGTGATTGTCGCACGACAATGTGATATGTCGTGCGACAATCTCTCTTAAAAATAGGTTTGTTGGCCAACAAACCCTTTCGGGGTAGTTTCGGGTGCTCGGGTGGGTCCCGGACCCAAAACAGTAGTTCCCGAAGGTCGTTAGGGTTCTTGCGGGGGTCATGAATCGGGGTGTCTACAAAAGCATTATTAGCTAATGGCCTTAAGATAAAGTAGACGAGCATGAGAACACGTGAGGCTCATGAGACTAGATGGCCGGATCATAACGAACATAAAGTATTAATAATCATTGTGGCAACTATAGCTAACGAAGTAACTAGATGAGAGAATGTCGCAGTGTAATACTCTAGTAAGGTAATCTAGTGAGGAAGCCTAATAGTCGGCCAAGTATTGGATCCATAATGAACTATCATTAAAGAGGAAACAATGAATACTTCGCCTATGGTTATATCTCTTGATAGGATGATAAAATTGATGGGAATGGTGTCGATACATGCCTTAGAATCAATTGACCGTAGTAAGACGAACCTTAGGAAGCTAGAGTCGGGATAAGATGGTTTAGGACTAATGATTCTCTTGTGGTATAAAAACCCAGAAGGAGCTTGCTTTGTGGAAAGCCTAAAGGCAAAGTCGATTAGTCAGGTAGTTAGCTTCCGGTGGCTAAGATAGGAATCCTAGGGGGGTTCGGCATACACAAGTGTGTGGGTTGTATAGCATTGCATGGTTTTCAAACTATTATACTAAAGTAAAGTATTTTCTATATCAAAACTCTATAGTTCCCACTAAGCCCGAATTTCGCTCATCCCTTTTTTAAAATAGTTTTACAGGTAGGCTTCAGGGCAGGAGTGTGGAGTCTATTTGGAAGCCTCAGATTTCCTTAAACCTTTGTAGTCCTTAGATAAAGGACTAAGTTATATAATTGTTTGGCTCCTATTGTATTGTAAATGAACTAACTTTGAAAAGCGATTTGTATTGTAAACTTATGTAAATGATTTTCATGTATGTGGGGTGAATTTAAATTGTGGATTGGTTTGTGTTATTTTTGTATGAAAATGGTTTTAAACTTAACAGGGCAGATTGTTGTGTAAATGAACTCCATATGCCAAAATTTTGTAAAACGAGCTTTTCCTTGGATCATGTTTTATAAAGAAAATATTTTTTTTAAAGTCGTAATCTTATTATCTTAAACCCGCCGTGGCGCACAGCACCCGTGATTAACCGGATCGCGGAGGTGAAAATCTTAAAACGGGATTCGGGGCGTCACACTCAATGTTATCTATTTTGATACCTTGGCCAAAGGCACCGAGCAACGATATTGATGTCTTCCTGGCACCATTAATAGATGAACTTTGTGACACCCCAAATTCCATTAGGAAGTTTAGGCCTCCAGAATCCGGTTAATCATGGTGGCGTATGCGATGGTGGGTTCGAAGTACATAAATTAAAACTTATATAATATAAATTATCCTGTAAAGCCTCATTTTTTTTAAAAAAATTTCCGCATGTGGAGTTTGTAAGTTTAATAAATCCAACATGTAAATCATAAAAGAAAGTTTAATTATAAACAGAACTACACACTTTTAAAGTCATAAATCATCAAGCAATTCCCCCAATGAGGTCCCAACAATTATTTAAAAAGATTTACATCTCTTATAAATAAACTTTGATACAATGAAGTTACACAAATTATACAAATTACTATATATACGAGCTAAGTCGTCTACGGACGGCTATATGTAGTCTCAAGTCATCAAAGATTTCTAATCACGTACTCATGCCGCCCTGAGGAAGTAACTTCAAAACTGGTTTGGAAAAAATGTGGGGTGAGTCAAAGGACTCAGTGGGAATCATACGTTAAGTTTAGTTACAAAAACAGTAGTTAGGAATCCTTTTTCGAAAAACGGTAGAAAAGCCTTTCTGTATAATAATGTGAAGTAATCCCCTCAGGGATTCATATATATATAACAGTTCAGAAAGTAGTACTTTCTCACTTTAAAATATCGATGACGTTACGAGAAAGTATTATTTAAACTTTGAATAAAATCAACCCCATCTAAGTCTGGAAATCGATGGCACCATGTAAGTAACTTTTCTCATGAACTCGAACCGTAATCTCACTAATTTCCCCACTATCCAAGCATACAACTGGGTTTGCATTTCGTGGCCTTTCACACACGCGACAGCAGGGCCTCTCGTTCCTTTCCATGCATGGTTTCGAGTTTTGCACCCAGGGGACTCTATCCCAAATTCTGGCCCCATTGTTAGAGACCAAACCCGGGACCTAACACAGACTAGTTCTATCGTATAATCTCAATGTCACATCAAACAGCTCATAAAAAGAAACCACCGTGCCATTTCAATGTTTACCACAATTCAATTATAACTTTAAAACGTAACAGACGGGGAATTATCAATACATTCCTTTTTATATAGTTAATCAGATCATAAACATTAATCTAGTAACATAGAATTTACCACTCGAACCCTTTGGAGGAGTTATTGGCTTTTATAGGGAAAATCATCAACGCTCATATGGGCTTCGAGCGGGTTTTTGTGTAAATCGGATAGCCAATTGAAATCCCAGATTAAAACATGTATTTTATAGTATATACATGATATCCAAACTATCAATTCCATCATCAAAGAAAAATAACTTTATGTGTTCAAAAACCCCATTTGTACATGTTAGGTTCCAAGTGGGTTCTGTGGAAATTGAAGAATCAGTGGTAATCACTTGATAAAAAATGGTGTTTTAGTGTATATAAAGGTTACTAGAACCATCAATCACAATATTAAAGCTAGATAGTAGCAAAATCCTCAAAACCCATGTAAAAGTTAAGTTTTGAATATAAACACATGGTAGGGTTGTAATCAAGAAACAATAATTTGTTAAAGAGAGTTTAGTAGTAGATTCCCACCTCTAAGAAGCATAATCCTCAAGTTTGAAAGCTTGATTAGACTCCTAGGTTCCCCAATCGTAAGTTTTCCAACTTCCTCCCTTAAGCCCTAGCTATGGAGATGAGAGAAGATGAGGGAGATGATGAATAATGATATAAAAGGCTGTTTTGGTGTTGATTCGATGGGGTTTCGAGTAGTAAGGATGGGTGGGTGAATGGTTCTTCAAATCTCCCTTAAAAGAGCTCTCCATCTCTCTCTAAAATGTTCTGTAAGATTGGGATAAATGGGGTTGAAAATAAAGCTTTAAAGTGTTCAAAACGGGACTAGATTTGCTACCTGACCGGTTCACTAAAAGGCCATACCGGTCCGCGCTTTAGCACTTTTTGGGTCTAGAGCACTGTTTGTATTTCGGCCATAACTGTTAGCACTGTTTGTAGTTCTTTGAAAAATTCCTTTATGTCCATGGGAAGATAATTCAAAGAACTACAACTTCCTAAAGGAATTTTTCCCAAATTCTCAACAGATCATTCCCAGAATTACGTCAAAGTCAACACGTTGCTACAATGTTACCAAATGAACAACTATTAGCGATTGGTCTACTTCACGCTCACTTTTGACCAAGTAAGAGCTCGAATTGGCTTTCATCCAAAACATGAAATTTGTAGAATGCATAAAAATATAGACGCCATCGTGAAAGAAAACTCAATCTAGCTAGGAACGAAGATGCTACGCTTCCTTAAAGTTGGCCAAAATTATGAAATCGCGTAAATTAAAAACTTGCAATTGGCATCCCGATTTTAATTCGAACTACCCGAATTATGAAACGATCATTCTCACCAACTTAATACCTCTAATATGACATGCTGGAAATGTTGGACTGACTCGAAAAGGTCCAAAAGAAAGAATTCAAGCCCTAACTGGATTTAAGCATTAGTCGGGCTTATAAAGAGTACTAGGAATTCAAAACACGGGGTATTACAAACATAATGAGATATGGGCAGAGGGAATTAAGGCTTTTGAATCAAATAAAGAAGAGGAATTTACTTTAAGAGCTATGTTGTTGTGGGCAATCCATGACTTTCCTGCATATAGGATCTTGTCGGGGTACAATGTTCATGGTTAATTTGGTTGTCTTATTTGTGAAGAGGAAATATGATCTGAATGGTTAGATAAGAGTAGGAAGATCTGTTATCAGACTCATTGAAGATTTTTGCCTCAAGATCACAAGTTTAGGGATGATAAAGTCAATTTTCTTTCTAATGGAATCGAGAAGAGGCCACCTCCAAGAAGGCTTTCTGGTGCTAAGATTGAAATGAAAGAAATCAATTCACGTTGCATATCTAGAGGGAAGAATCCTATGTTTAATCATTAGAAACGTAAAAGAAATGAACGGGAGGCAGAAAATAAGAAGTTGTATTCTAGGAGGACATTGTTATTTTATTTTTCATATTAGAAGGAACATTCCGTATGGCATACAATAGATGTTATGCATGTGGAGAAAAATTTCGTCGAGCATATTGTTGATACATGCCTAGATGGATCAAATTCAAAGGATCCTGAAAAGGCGTAAGAAGATATTCGCATAATGAATATGAAAAAAGTGTTATGGCTGAAAGATGATTCTGAAACAGGAAAAAGCATAATGCCAATTGGTGCGTTTGACTCCCGATGAAAGAAGGATATTCCTTGATACATTGTACGACTTGAAAGTTCCTTCTAATTTCTCTTCTAATTTGTGGAGGGTTGTAAATTTTATAACACATGATTTAAAGCAGTGCAAGTCTCATGATTGGCATATTATTATGCAATTGGTCCCATTGTTGTTCAAGCATTGTTTTGCAAAACACAAGGATTTGCAGAGGGCTATAATGCAAGTTAGCTTATGTTTTACATTATTGTGCTAAAAAGTCATTAACAAGAACCACATCATAGCTGCAAAGAACTCTCTTGTTGAGGCAACTTGTGTTTTGGAGAAATACTTCCCTCCTGCATTATTTGACATTAGCATCCACATCTTAGTGCATTTATGTGATGAAGCGTTAATATGTGGCCCAGTTAGATATCGATGGATGTACCATTCTAAAAGGTAACTCGTGCATAAATGTACTTGTATATTTATCTAACTTAGAGTACATTTATATACGTTAAGAGTAATTATTTATCTCACAAATATGTAGGCTAATGAAGATGTTCAAGGATTACGTGAAAAACACTATGTACATCGAAGGGTCTATTGCAGAGGCGTATATCACCAAAGAAGCTTCAGTATATGCGAGCGAATACATGCCCAACCTTGGAATTGGAAGTCATAACCCTAGACAGGACCACATTATTGAGGATTTCAACGAGTTTGAACATGGTATGGCTTTAGACAAAGGCAAACGAGTGACGTTAACAAACTTACAATATGAACAAGTAGCTCGATATGTTCTTGAAATCGAGGTTGACGTATACAATTGGAGAGAGTAAGTTTTATGGTCATAACTTTGTTGAACACATTAGTTTTTCATAATGCCTTTACGTTGTTGCCGATTTTTGGTGTTTGAACTATTACAGGAAATACAAAATGTCTGGACATGGTAATAAG
Source organism: Lonicera japonica (assembly GCA_021464415.1). Lineage (NCBI taxonomy): Eukaryota > Viridiplantae > Streptophyta > Magnoliopsida > Dipsacales > Caprifoliaceae > Lonicera > Lonicera japonica. Next base: position 80,730,259 of record CM038464.1, on the reverse strand, counting down.
AGAAAAGGGGTTTACTTCATAAACAGTGACTTTAGGTCTTGGCTTGTTAATGAGGTAAATTTATCTCAATTGTTTTGTTATAGTTAAGCCATGTATATATCATTAATGCTAGGTATGTCCTTGGTGATTTTAGTTGTTGAAAATTGATGATGTGAAATCACGACTTGCATGTCTAGCCAATGGCCCCAGTTTTCATGCCCAAGAGTTTGATAAATACCAACTCAATGTTCTTATCTTCTCTCCCAAAAGCCGTGACCAATCGTCTATTGGAAAGCAAAATAGCCGTATTTCAATGAAGGCACTTAGTATTGTAGGGCGAGTAGAAAAGATAGAAATCTTATCGAAGCCGAGATGTCTTACTATGTGGTTATACAACAAATATTGGTCTTGGATTATAATGATTTTAAAGAGACAGTGTTTTTTTGTGATTGGGTCAGAGTGGAGGATAGGAGTGCTCATAGGATTAATCCAGCTACAACCTTGATATTGGTAGACTTGACCAAAATAACGAGAAAAGACCATATAAATGATGAACCATTTGTTTATGCTTCCCAAAATCTCAAGCAAGTGTTTTACTCCAAGTATATCAATAATGAGCCGTGGTCTGTGGTACTCAATTCACCAAGGCTTTAACTACCTCAATAGACGACTATAAATATATATATATATATATAATCCATGTTAAACACGTATATGGAATCAAAAGCATATAAGACCACTAGAGACCGAAAGGGCAGAATGGGTGCTTAACACCTTCCCAATCTGTAACATAGTTTTTGAACCCTATAGAATCCTGATTTCGTAAACAAACGTGTAAAGAAAGGCTTATCTATGGCATTTTCTCTTACACAACCATTTTGTCCGTTTTCTTGTAAAACGTACTGGCGACTCTGAATGAACCCTCTTGCATTTAAAAATAGGATAGAGGGACACCCGATATGAATTATCAACACATAGAAGCAAATGGAACGACGGAATCATTTTCAACGTTTCAGACGCCCAAACACAAGATCGAGACTCGGAGAGTCGCATTTGCGGATTCTCACAGTGGCGACTCTGCTGGGGACAACATAGAAAACTAGGCTCTTATATGTGGACTCTTCGTTTAAAAAATGTTGAACATTTGCTCTTACTGCTTTCCCTACTTCTTTCCTATGTTAATTGATTGCGAATAAACTTTTTTTTAAATGGAAGTTTTTTAAAATACGTAATAAAGATAATGATATTTGTAAACCCAACCTTTCAAACTTTACACGCACATCACAAATCATGCATTGGTTCTACGAGTGTAAAAATTACCCCAAACCCTCAGAAGTATTATAAGTGAGCAGGGAGTTGGCTTGCTTGGGCCAACATAAACCAAAAGCATTTACTTCCACTCTCCTTGGCCAAGTATGCCCCCGAGGTATATCGAATGACGAGAACACTCACGTACCCGGGAAGTATATTAAAAGATTCTTGCATGTACCTGCCCCTGGGGTATATTGCAGGGTCTTGCCAAAAAGGAGAGAGCCTGAAGACTTAACCATCCATACACCTACACTGCATATAAGATTGAGTCAGATAAAACACTTGTCAAACAGCCATAGGGGATGTACCACCTTACGGCTTCTTTTACCCCACTTCTTCAAAACCCGAGTTTTTCTCAGTAATATTCTTTCTTAGTGGTTCTTTTGGAAAAAATTGAGTCACACCACGGTCTTCTTTCATCTCCGCCACGTGGTTTCATTTACAGCGCTAACGATGACAATCTGGAAGGTTGGCCGGTCGAGATCATACCAAAAGATTAGTACGACCAAGCATACCCACAATGGCCGATGGACGTGAGAACCAAGAAGTAGAGCAGAGCCTAGCCGAGGCTTCAGCAGTTCAACCAACCCTAGCCGAGATGCATCGTTTACTAATAACTGTAAGCAAGAATCTAGTGAGCCTCACGACTGAGCAACAGGGTACCTGAATTCGAATAAAAGAGTTGTCAACCGAACGAACTGCATCACTGGAGTTTGAACGACTACCACCAAATTGAGATCCGAATCAAAGGCAGTCATCACAAGTACTCCTCCAATCTAAGGAGCCAACCTGTAGCATCCTGTATTTAAATTAATGTTAATTATGTTATATTAACTCTTTTATATATATGAGAATGATCGTTTGATGATGCGGGTGGTCCGAATGAATTTCGGTTGGTAAATAGGAAGTTTTGGGTTCTTTATGATTCGTTAATTTGAGCTAACTTTAGGCTATCGTAAATAGGAAGTTTTGTCTTTAGTATTTTCATCATTCTAAAACTTTCATATTTTGGCCGAAACCTAATTCGCACTCCTCGTGGATCAAAACAGGGCGCGAAGTAGGCCCATCGCTAAATTCTGGTTGTTTAATAGCGTTCGGCAGAGCACTGTCTTCGGTGAATTTCTAGGAAAAATGCGTCCATATTTTGAGAAAACTTCCTCTAGAAAATTTTAGAGCTTTGAAATAACTTTCCGTGGACATAAAGAATGCCTCAATCAGAGTTCTGAGTCAAAAGTTATGGCCAAAACAAAAACAGTGCTCCAGAACCAAAAACCTACGCGCAGTTACTTAAAGTCGGTTCAAGCTCGTTTTAAGGTGTTTTTCACCCATTTTCGAACCAGCCACTTCCACAAAACTCTAGAGAGTTCTAAAGAGAGAGAGAGAGAGAGAGAGATAGGTGGTTTTGAGCGACTCTTACATATTTTCACTTCCGATCGAAAGATTAAGCATCGAAAAGCATCCAAAACACCTCCTAGCTTACTATTCATCATCTTCTACCTTGAGGATTCTTTGGAAAAGGCTTGGAGTACCAAATTTCTTTCTTCTTTCTCACGCATAAACTGAGGTAGGGGTTTCCTTACTTTCTAAACTCAATAAAATGAGTCTATTACTTGACAATTTATGCGTTTGATTTATATAAAGTTAGAAAGTTGCATGTATATATATATTTATGATGTTGCTTGTTATGTGTGGTATTGGATATATGATGGGAGGCACAATATGCCATGTATACTTGATATAAAGAGTTGTTTGAACTAAATAAGATACCATTGGCGATATATCTACGACATGGTTGATAAAAGTAATTTATTTGTGAACTTTTGATGCCAAGGGATATGTGGTTGAACTTGGTAAAGTATATATGGCATAATATGCTTCATGTGGATAATTAGCATCATGTTATGCATATTGTATGTTACTATGGTGTCAACCGGAAGCTCGGCAATTTTCAAAGGCGTGGAGGCTGTATTATGGTTTATGACTCTTGTTCAAGCATCTGTTATGGCTTATGACTCTTGTTCACGTATCTGTTTCTCAGATGCTTGTATCATTTATCTATGTATTGAAGAGCTGGTGGCTCTTAGAAACCGAAAAATGAATTGAATGTATAGTGCTTGCCGGGATGGGAAAATAGGCAAGGCCGATGCCCTTGGGTTAAAAAGCCCTAAACCCTTGGGGGAGCAACGTTTGGCCGCCTATAAGCCACCGGTGTAGAGCCCGGGAACCTAGGCAAATTGGCAAGGCACTATGGTTTTGCGATTATCTATAATTATATGGGATCGGGGTGAATGATCCCAGGGCTATTGTTATCTATACTTGTGTGGGATCAGGACAATTGATCCCAGGTTATGATATCTTGGCAGCAGTGAAATCTATTCATCACTCAGGCTTTCTATTATACGATAATCGGTTGACACGGGAGGTAACCTGCATTAGCACGTTCATGCATGATCACTTGATGAATTTTGGATTTTCTGTTGATATTATTGATATTACTATGGTCTAAAATATATGTTTACAAACTTGTTTTTAAACATATGCCTGGTACCCCCCCTACTGAGCAAATGGCTCACCCCAATTTTTCTTTAAAATTATTTCAGGTACTCACGAGTCCCACGAGGACAAGGACACGACCAGCTCGGGGACGATATAGAGGCTCTGATACTACGTGTATGTTTTGGTTTACTATGATGTATGTATATTTTTCCGGGAAGCCACGGCTGGCTCGAGGAGTTTATATACTTTGGTTATTCGTATGGTTTGGATTATGTGTACTTGATACATGTTGGAATGTATAATATGTTTGATACCTTATGCAGTGTGATACTTGCTATATCTGTTGTTGTTGACTTATTTCTTTCTATATACCTATCTTAGTCTCACTAAGGTAGGTTAGTAACGCTCCAGGCCTTAATTACAAGCGTTATCATGTACATTAAGGCGGGGGTGTTACACAACCCATAGCAAACAGGTCCTATCCCAACAGGTCCCGTTCAAACCGATCCTAATAACCAAAACTAGTGGGCCCCAGATTCAGGCCCTACCTATAATCAACAAGAGCCACCCATCATCTGGCCACAACCCCAAGTCCAATCGGGTTTTAATCCGCAGTACCAGCAATGGCCACAAATCCCTGCAAAGCCTATTCTACCACCAGCCCCGATAGCCCTTCTTAATGAATACCCAGATATAAACCGACTTCGGGCAGTATATGCAGAGTCATTCATAGCTCGTGATCATCCCGACGATATATTGAAAGAGAGTGAAGAAATGAAATTAAAAGAACAGATGAAGACCTTGCAGAAGGGAATCTCTCTGATAAAAGAGGCGGACGAGATTACAGACATGGACACCTTTTCTCTCAACCCGGAAGCCAGATTTTCCCAGGGATTCAAACTCCCCTCTATCACTAAGTTTACTATAACCACGGCCCTGAAGACTCACCTCCAATCATACATCAGGTCCATGCAAGTGTCCGGCTGCGGGGAACCCGAATTGGCTCAAGCTTTTCACATGACTTCATAGGGGCCGCCCTGAGATGGTTTTTTGATTTGGAGAGACATCACACGAAGGCTTGGGGAGACATAGTCAAAGAATTCATGACCAAGTACGAGTCCAACGAAGATTTGAAGATTACCCGTAAGCATTTGGAAATGGCCAATTAAGGCGAGAAGGAAAGCTTCAGCGATTTTGTCACACGCTGGAGGAAAATGGCCTCCCAAATGTCCAAACGGCCCGATGAGAAAGAACTGTTAGAAATTATACAGAGAAACTTCACTCTGGTTGTATTAAGCTGCATGGGGAAACACATCTTCCCACACTTTAGGGCTCTATTAAGCATGGGATCGCAGTAGAGGAAGAATTGGCCAAAAAACAGAGATCGACACCAAGAAAGCCTCATATACCAGGAAGAAGACAGCTACCCCAGCCGTAAACCAACTAAGTACATACGCATATCAGCAGAAACCATTTCAGCAACAGCAAAAAACACCTCCGATGAGTTGGCCTACCCAGGAAAACTCGTCAAACACAAAAGTTAAGAAAAGGAGGAATTTTTGCACCCTTCCCACTACTCTGGTCAAAAATCTAGAATTACTCCAAAATGTCAGACTAATCACCCCGCTTAACCCACGCCCCCCACCAAACCCTATTCCTAGCACTTGGAGGATAAATAAGAATTGTGCATATCATTAAGCTGCCGGCCTTGACACGAAATGATGTTTGGCACTTCGTCACCGAATCCAGGACCTGATCAAGGCTGGAACCATCCCTGCGCCTGGCGGACCCAATATCACCAATAACCCCCTCCCCAACCATGCTCCAACCACAGGAATTAATGACTTGACTACGGATGAAGAGGGTTTTGATTCGGTGGGACTTATCCGAGATGACCCAACTTACCCAGGAAACAATGAAGAGAAATCACCGACTAAGCCACTTAAGAAAACCCAAGTCGCTCCAGGCCTCAACCCAATAATCGATCAGTGAATGGCTAAGATGAACTTCCTACCTGGTTGGGGCTTAGGAAAGGCAAACCAGGGGATCTACCAGCCACTTACAATCAAGACCAATCCCCAAAAATCTAGGATATGATGTGATGAGTCTTAGGATAGCACTAAAGCTGGATCATAGAGTGAAGACTATGCAGACCCCATCCGGGTTCCAAGTGGTCCAATCACCCGAGCTAGAGCCAAGAAGATCAAGGAATCACTTATGGCCATGGTCCAAGCGATGATGAGCAAAGCTGAAGCATGGAGGAGCATGGAGGGAGCTTGGGCCCAAGAATGGAAGACATTGCTTGTTCAATTAGTAGCCCAAGAGATTAAAACGTGTATTTGATAAATGGGTTGGGCTAGGCTTTATTTATTTTAAATTTAATTTATGTTTTAGTTTTGTTTAGGCCCAAAGTTTGTGGGAAACTATTATTATTGTTTTATTTTTGAAATTGGGCTTAGGGTAGGTTTATTACTTTTCTCTTATTTAAAGGAGATAACATTATTGTGTTGGGAAGTTTTTGATTAAGAAAATTTTGAGTGTTTTCACCTCTTGCGTTCTAAGAAAGTCTTGAATAGCCAGAATTAGGGTTCTTGTTGTTCTTCGACTTAGCAATCAATTAACCCATCGATTGATTGTTGTCTTCGACTATACCAATGTTCTCTCTCGTTTTCTGGATTGGGTCAATGTTCTACCTCCATTAACTTCGTGTGATTCCAAGGTTCTTGCGTCTTCATATGTTAAAGGTTACAGATCCATCTTGCTTGGATAGAATACGGTCGCAGATCACATCAGTTGGTATCAGAAGGGAATTTTCTATCCAAGTTTTATCTTTCGTTTGTTTCTTTTTTTTTCTATTTTTTTAATTTGTAGACTACTTTATTCGTATCTTCTTATAACTAGGGTTCTTATATTCGACTAAAAAAATAAAAAATTTGTCGAATCTGTTCTGCTACATAGTTATCGAATCTGTTCTGCTGAGTAAATTTCGAACCTGTTCTTAATTGATAATTAATCTTCGAATCTGTTCTTGCTAAGTGCTTTTCAAATCTGCTCTTGATTGTTAATACTGCGATTGTTAAGGTTAATAAAAATTTCGACAACTCCATATAAACCCTAGTTATTAAGATTCGATTATGAGGGTTATTAAATTCCGATTGTTGCGCATATCCCTAGTTTGCTGACATTCGATTTCTATTGAGTTTTGATTTCTATTGAATTTCGATTGCTGCGTATAAACCCTAGTTGTTGAGTTTCGCTTGTTAGGGTTAATTAATTCTAATTGCTGCATATGAACAGTACTGATTTCGATTGCGAATTCCTTCAATTGTCGATTTTGAATTGTGCATAATTTTTTTTTCTGCTAAAATTTCGACTACACCAGATTAAAGTTGAAGTCGAGAGACAAAAAAAGAGTACAAAATTTTCAAAATTCGCAATTATTTCTTTTTGGATCTGGGTTCTATAGGGTCCAAGGATTCCAAAAATCCTGTTTCCACGAGACTGAATTTTCGCTTATTTTTCTCGATTTTTCACTTCGTATTGTGTCCATAATTCATTGGGATTCATGCTTCTTGAGTTCTTGGTGAAAACATACTTATCCTAGCATACAATTGATTTGTTTGGGTTGTGATTTGTCAGTTCGGGAACCAAGTAAAGAGTTCTTACTTTTCGATTCGTTTGAATTTCCAAAAGGTAAAAATTGAGAGGTATATCATTACTTTTGAGAGTTAAACACGAGTGGCAAAATCATAGTGATATTATTTTGAGTGAAACACATAAGGGAGTGCAGTGAAAATTTTTTATTTCTTTATATTGTGCTAACCTCTATTTTGCAACAATATGTCAAATTTCAATCATAAGTTGTTCCAAGAAGCCATGGCGAGTACCTTACAAAAGATGAAGAGAGAGGAGTTAAGTGGCTTTAAAGAGCAGGTGGATGAGATGAGTGAGGAGTTGAGACAAATGCGGGTGAAAGTAGATAGAGTTGAGAGCACTCAAAATGAACAATCACGTAATGCTCAAAGAAGTAGTAAACTGTAGCCTAGAGAAAGGAGGGCTGAGAACGAACCTGATAAATTTTACCGAGATTGCTTTGACGATATGGATAGCGATATTGATTCTATAATTGCTAATCGACGAAATGGTAGGTGGGTTGGTAGAGCATCTAACCGGGAGGATGACAACATGAATGGGATCAAAATGAAGATTCCATCCTTCCAAGGGAAGAATGACCCCGAGGCCTATCTTGAGTGGGTCAAGAAAGTAAAGTTGGTGTTTGCTTGCCATAATTACTCCGAGTCCAAAAAGGTGAAATTGGATGCTATTAAATTTTTCGATTATGCACTTGTTTGGTGGGATCGTTTGATGACAGAGCGTAGGCATAGAGATGAAGGTCCCGTTGAAACTTGGGATGAGATGAAGCGGCTGATGAAGAAGCGGTTTGTACCCAATCACTATTATCGGGAATTGTACCAAAAATTGTAAGGGCTTACACAGGAGAATCATAATGTTGATGAGTATTACAAGGAGATGGAAGTGGCCATGATTCAGGCCAAGGTTGATGAGAATAGAGAAGCTACCATAGCGAGGTTCTTGAGTGGGTTAAATCGGGAAATTGCCAATGCGGTTGAATTGCAGCCGTATATCGAGATTGAAGATATGGTGCACACGACAATTAAAATAGAGAGACAGCTCAAGACGAGGGGTAGTTTCAAGACAGGCCAAAGTTCTTACTCTACTCCATGGAAACAAAGCCGTGGAAAAAGGACGACAAAGCAACCACTCCGAAACCGAAAGTTGATTCAAAATCAGATGTTCCTAGTGGAAGCCAATCTAAGACAGCCCTTAACACCACTAATACTCCTACTACCCAAAATAAGGACATTATTTGTTGGAAGTGTCAAAGGAGAGGCCATGTTTCCACTCAATGCCTGAACAAGCGAATAATGATGCTTCTAGATAATGGGAAATATGAGACGGATGAAGAATGCGCTGAAGCTATGCCACCTTTGGAGGATATTGAAGAAGAGGAGAGCGCTATCCAGGGTGAGTTGTTAGTTGCAAGAAGAGCCCTTAGCGTGCAAGCAAGGGAGGATGAGGAGAAGCGATAGAATATCTTCTATACTAGGTGCCTAGTGCTAGGCAAGGTGTGTAGCTTGGTGATAGACAAAGGTAGTTTCACTAATGTGGCTAGCACGATAATGGTGGAGAAGCTAGCATTGCACACGACTATACATCCAAGGCTTTACAAACTGCAGTGGTTGAATGATAGCGGTGAAGTGAGGGTGAACAAGCAGGTTTTGGTATCCTTTAGCATTGCGAAGTATGAGGACCAAGTGCTTTGAGATGTGGTTTCCATGCAAGCCGACCATATGTTGTTGGGGAGACCGTGGCAATATGATAGAAGAGTTAAACACGATGGCTTCACCAATAAATACTCATTTGAGATAAACAAAAGAACAATCATTCTTGCACCTTTACCACCACAGCAAGCCCATGCTGATCAGTTGAAGTTGCAAAATGAGGAGGAGCAACGGAGAGCTGAAAAGAAAAAGAAATATAGTGAGGGAAAAAAAAAGAAATTGAGAACAAAGAGAGTAGAGTGGAAAAACCAGTGACTATTGAGAGCAAGTTTGAGAGGAGGCAAAATAATTTCTATGCGAGAGCTAGTAAAGTGAAAAGAGCGATGCTTTGTAATCAACTTATTGTACTTGTGTACAAAGAAAAGCTTTTGAACACTAACGAAATAAATTATTCTTTGCCTAATGTTATTCTCTCTTTGTTGCAGGATTTTGGTGACGTCTTTCTAGAGGATACGCCAAGCGGTTTACCACCTATCCGAGGAATAGAGCACCAAATTGATTTCGTACCCAGAGCATCCATTCCGAACCGGCCAACCTATAGGAGTAACTCGGAGGAAACGAAGGAACTTCAAAGGCAAGTGACGTAGCTGCTAGAGAAAGGGTGTGTGAGAGAGAGAGTATGAGCCCTTGTGCGGTGCCAGTTTTGCTAGTGCTGAAGAAGGATGGGACGTGGAGAATGTGCGTGGACCGTCGGGCAATTAATAATATCACGGTAAAGTATCGCCATCCTATTCCACATTTAGATGATATGCTTGATGAGTTGCATGGGTCTAGTATATTCTCTAAAATTGATTTGAAAAGTGGATACCATCAAATTAGGATGAAAGAATGGTATGAATGGAAAACAACTTTTAAAACAAAATATGGTTTATATGAATGGTTAGTTATGCCTTTCGGTTTAACTAATGCACATAGCACTTTCATGAGATTGATGAACCATGTTTTGAGATCATTCATTGGCAAATTTGTTGTGGTCTACATTGATGATATCCTAATTTATAGCTAGAGTTTAGATGACCATGTACTTCATTTAAAATATATTTTGGATGTATTGCGAAAGGAAAAGTTATATGTTAACCTGAAGAAGTGCACCTTTTGCAAGGATAAGCTCATATTTCTTGGTTTTGTTGTGAGTGCACAAGGTATTCAGGTTGATGAAGAAAAGGTGAAGGCTATTTAAGAATGGCAAAGTCCTACAAGTGTTGGAAAAGTGCGGAGTTTCCATGGACTTGCTAGTTTTTATCGGCGATTCGTGAGGGAATTCAGTATGATTGAGGCGCCATTGATTGAGGTGATCAAGAAGAATGTTGGGTTCAAATGGGGAGAGAAGCAAGAGAATGCATTCCAATTACTAAAAAGCAAACTAAGTAACGCCCCCTTATTATCATTACCTAACTTTTCAAAGACTTTTGAAATTGAATTTGATGCTTCAGGAAATGGTATTGGTGCTGTTCTTATGTAGGAATGGAAGCTAATAGCATACTTTAGTGAGAAACTAGGTGGGATGATCTTAAATTATCTTACCTATAACAAGGAGCTCTATGCATTGGTGAGAGTATTGGATACATGGCAGCATTATCTTTGGCCAAAGGAGATCGTGATTCACACGGATCATGAATCGTTAAAGCACTTAAAGGGACAACGAAGGTTGAACAAGCGCCATGCTAAATGGGTGGAGTTCATAGAGACTTTTCCATATGTGATCAAGTACAAGCAAGGTAAAGAGAATGTTGTAGCAGATGCTTTGTCGCGCAGGTATGCTTTAATTGCTACTTTAGATGCTAAATTGCTTGGATTTGAGTACATCAAGGATTTGTATTGATATGATGCTGATTTTAGAGATATCTTTAATGCATGTGAAAAAATGGCGTTTGATAAGTATTTTAGACATGATGGATTCTTAATGCGTGAAAATAAGCTTTGTGTGCCTAAATGTTCATTGCGTGAATTGCTTGTGAAAGAGGCTCATAGTGGGAGTCTAATGGAACACTTTGGTATAACTAAAACTTTAGGAGTATTGCAAGAACACTTCTTTTTGCCTCACATGAAAAGAGATGTTGAAAGAATTTGTAAGAGATGTGTTACTTGTAAGAAAGCAAAGTCTAAGTTAAACCCCCATGGTTTATATACTCCATTACCCATTCCTAGTGACCCTTATGTTAACATATCTATGGATTTTGTGTTGGGTTTGCCTAGGACTAAACATGAAAATGATTCTGTTTTTGTGGTGGTTGATCGATTTTCTAAAATGGCTCATTTTATTGCTTGTAATAAAACTGATGATGCACCCACCACGAATTGCTAATTTGTCTTTAAAGAAATTGTGCGATTGCATGGCATGCCTAGAACCATTGTTTCTGATTGGGATGCAAAGTTTTTGAGCTACTTTTGAAAGACTTTGTGGGGAAAGTTGAGTACTAAATTGTTGTTTTCAACTACATGTCATTCCCAAACTAATGGTCAAACAGAAGTAGTAAATAGAACTTTATTCACTTTATTGCATGCCATAATTAAGAAGAACTTGAAAGAGTGGGAAGAATGTTTGTCTCATGTTGAGTTTGCATATAATCGATCTGTTCATTCTACTTCTAAGTTTTCTCCTTTTGAGATTGTGTATGGTTTTAATCCCTTAGCTCCTTTGGATTTATTACCACTACCTGTTGAGCATGCTAACCTAGATGGCAGGAAGAAAGCTGAGTTTGTTAGACAGATTCATGAGAAGGAGAGGCAAAACATTGAAAGAATAACTGAGCAGTATGTGTAGCAAGCAAACAAAGGAAGGAAGAAGGTGGTCTTCGAACCAAGAGATTGGGTTTGTTTGCACCTGAGGAATGAACGTTTTCCAGTTCAAAAGCGTTCTAAGCTGTTACCGAGAGGAGATGGACCATTTCAAGTGGTGCAAAGACTCAATGATAATGCATACAAACTTGAACTTCCAGGTGAGTATAATGTGAGTGCTACATTTAATGTTGCTGATCTAAGTCCGTTTAGTGCATGTGACGAATTGAGGACAATTCCTTTTCAAGAGGAGGGGAATGATGAGTCTGAGGATAGCACTAGAGCTGGATCATGGAGTGAAGACTATGCAGACTCCATCCGGGTTCCAAGTGGTCCAATCACCCAAGCTAGAGCCAAGAAGATCAAGGAAGCACTTATGGACATGGTCCAACCGATGATGAGCAAAGCTGAAGCATTGAGGAGCATTGAGGGAGCTCGGGCCCAAGAATGGAAGACATTGCTTGTTCAATTAGCAGCCCAAGATATAACATTATTGTGTTGGGCAGCTTTTGATTAATAAAATTTCGAGTGTTTTCACCTCTTGTATTCTAAGAACGTCTCGAACAGCCAGAATTAGGGTTCTTGTTGTTCTTCGACTTAGCAATCAATTAACCCATCGATTGATTATTTGTCTTCGACTATACCAAGGTTCTCTCTCATTTTCTGGATTGGGTCGAGGTTCCACCTCCATTAACTTCACGTGATTCCAAGGATCTTGCGTTTTCATATGCTAAGGGTTGCGGATCCATCTTGCTTGGACAGAATACGATCGCTAATCACATCAGGATGGACCCAGGATAAAAAGAAACAACCATGGAAGCCTCGAGGCCCTCCAAAGGAAACAATATGTATGACATAGACCTCCCCCAAAATTTGTAGTTGGTCAGAAGAAACAGATCCACCAGAAACCTTAGACCCAGCATCTCATTGGATACAACAGATCACCCGTTCAGGAAAGGTATATCAGCCACCGCAATAGAGGTTGAGAAACAGATCCCCTCTAAGGAAGTAGTGGATGACCGAGTGCTGAAACAGTTGAAGAAAACCCAAGCACATATCACCATTTGGGGCCTTTTATTTGCCTCTAAACCCCACAGGACTGCCTTTATCAAACTCCTGGATGAAACAGTCATATCACCAGATTCTACACCCGAACAGTTGCCAAGTATGATTGGGTCGCTTACTATGCAAAGAAGCCTGTCCTTTTCAGATGAAGACCTGTCTCCATTGGGAAAGAAGCATAGCCTAGCACTCCATATTACAGTTTGGACCCGAGGAAAAATCCTTCCATAAGTTCTCATTGACAATGAGTCAACCATAAATGTTTGCCCTCTAAAGACAGCTAGGTATTTGGGTATTACGGATGCAGAGTTCTCTCCGTCGTCTGTAACAGTTAGAGCTTATGACAACACTAGAAGGGCCTTTCTGGGCTCTTTGAAGCTTGATCTTGTGGTTGGTCCAGGGAACTTTCCGGTCGATTTCAAATCATAGATATCCCCTCCAGTTTTAACTTTCTGCTAGGAAGAGCCTAGCTACATGATATAGGAGCGCTCCCCTCCTCTTTGCACCAGAAAATCAAAATACCTTTCGAAGGAAAGGTAATCACTATCCAAGGAGATCCTGAAAGGACCTTGGAAGATCTGGAATTACCCGTCCTAGGTATTGGTAGCCAGAGCATATAGTTGGGAGGCTTTTCTTACGAACCTCATGTACAAACCTTTACCACCCAGAAGATCGACTATCTAGCCCCTGATAATATCTCCGGTCTCAGCACCAAGATCACAAACATGCCGAGAATGATGAAATATTTGCCCGGGGCCTGTTTAAGAATGGGGCAGCAAGGACTACTTTAAGCTTTGAAGCCAGTAACAAGATGTGAGAGATAAGGTTTGGGATACCAACACACTGATAAAGACAACCAAGAAAATTTGGGTCGAGGGCATCAGTATCCGAGTTTTAGTTCTCTAAATGGTTTTTTGTCAAAGAGGGATAAAACTTCCCCTTTTGTGGCTTTCAGGAGCCTTGGAGAAATAACGATGGGGAAAACCTCCCAGGATGGGAAATCTTCTATGAAGAGGACCTTTACCACAAAGAGAATGTCATACACACCTTCTCCACCAAATTAACGATTGAGACGAAGGGACCAGATGAAGGAAGTGAAGACGAGAAAGATGAAGAGGAAGAAATAATCGGAGATCTCTTTGACGTCATGGCCCTAGAGAATGATGAACCAAGAGATGATCCTGTGCACTTAATCCACGCCGATCTAGAATACAGGGTAGAGGGGAAAAAGAGTGAAATTATAATGGTGAGAGATAAAAAAAAAAAGTGAGGGTAGGACTAGGGAGGAGTCACTCCTGGATCTACTTTTTAAACTTGTACCTGTAAACACTGTTATCAATGAAGTAGATTCCATTTTGTAGTATCCTGATAGTATTGATTCTGTGATTGCCGCTATGGATATGGAAAAGCTAAACAAACACCCTAAGAGGGAGGATCAACGAATATAGAGCAAAGAGGGAGACACTCTTGTGGTTAATCTTAAAACCAAAGAAGAAAGGAAAGAGGTGCGTATTAGAGCAAATTTAGATGAAACTGAGAGGGTAGAATTCACACAAACTCTAAATGAGTACGTGGATATCTTTGCCTGGTCTTATGCCGATATGCGAGGTTTAAATAGTTAAATAGTCAGGCATGAGATACACACCAAGCCAGAATCCAAACCCGTTAAACAGAAGCTGAGAAAATTTACGCTAGAATGGTCCCTGAAAGTAAAAGAGAAAGTGATGAAACAGTTGAGCGTGGGGTTCTTACGGGGTGATCAATTACCTCTCATGGTTAGCCAACATTGTGCCTATTCCAAAGGCAAATGGGAAAGTCCGCATGTGTGCGGATTACCGGGATCTTAACAAGGCTTGCCCAAAAGACGATTTTCCCTTGCCCAACATTGATTTAATAGTAGACAATACTGCCAACCATGCCTTAAAGTCGTTCATAGATGGTTTCTCCGGGTACAAACAAATCAAGATGCACCCAAACCACCAAGAGAAAATAGCATTCATCACACCATGGGGAACATATTGCTACATTGTCATGCCATTCGGGCTGAAGAATGCCGGGGCAACATACCAGAGGGTAGCTATAGCTATCTTCCACGACATGATCCACAAAGAGGTGTAGGTTTATGTGGACGATATGATTATCAATTCGAAAGAAAGGGAAGGCCATATTCCAGCCCTATGAGCCTTTTTTGACCGACTCTGCCAATATCAAATGAGGCTCAATCCGCAGAAGTGTGTGTTCGGGGTGACCAAGGGAAAACTATTGGGCTATCTTGTCAGTAAGAAATGAATCTAGGTAGACCCCGCCAAGGTTAAAGCCATCCGAAATATGCCCGAGCCTCGCAAGTTCATCTCTTAGCTCACTCAGACGTGCTAACCGATCTTCAAACTTTTGAGGAAATCATCACCAGGAGAATGGGACGATCAGTGCTAAGAGGCTTTCGATAAAATCAAATACTACATCTCCAATCCCCTAGTATTGGCCCCACCCCAGACCGGGTTGTCATTAATCCTATACTTAACAGTCACTGATACGGTTACAGGAGCTATGCTAGCCCAACATCTGGCCGATACGCGAAAGGAACATGCCATTTACTATGTTAGCAAGAAATTGTTCCCGTTTGAGGTAAAATACACACCATTAGAGAAGTCATGCATAGCCATTGTCTAGATAACGCAGAAATTACGTCACTATATGCTAGTTTTCTTAGTCATCCTCGCATCCCGAATCGATCTTCTGAAATACCTCTTCAAGAAACTGGCCCTTCTAAATCGGATGGCAAAATGGTTATTCTTACTCTCCGAGTTTGATATCACATACATGACCCAAAAAGCAGTGAAAGGCAAGATCATAGCTGATTATTTGGCCCACAGTCCAATATTGGGAGACATGATAGAAGAAGCCGAGTTCCCAGATGAAGCTATGATGAATCTTGAGACCAATGAAGACTGGAAATTGTACTTTAATGGGGCCACCAATCAGAATGGAAATGGGATAGGCATCCCGCTAGTCTTCCCTGATCAAACTCATTCCCCAGTATCCTATCACCTAGACTTCCTTTGCACACACAACATGGCTGAGTATGAAGCCTGTATAGTCAGGCTAGAGATTGCTCTCCAGAAGGGTAAAAAGAGAATACAAATGTACGGAGATTCGGCACTGGTAGTCCATCAAGTTCTGAAAGAATGGAAGATCAGAGATAAGAAGTTAGTTCCATACCTCGCACGGTTGGAAGATGTCACAAGGAGATTCGAACATGCAGAGTTTTACTATGTCCCCCGGTCACAAAATAATTTTGCCGACGTACTGGAAACCTTAGCGTCTATGATCGATATCCCGGATGGGATGGAGGAAATCACTCTTACGGTAGAAAGGAGATCAGGACCAGCTCACTGCATGGCCCTTGAGATAAAAGGTAAAGAGAACGGGGACTCATCCACCTGGTTTTATAACATTGGGAACCTGCTGAAAAACTATCAATATCCCGAGCAAGCAGACAAAAGAACGCGAGTTATGCTCAGAAGATTAGCCTCAGGATTCATACTATGCGCTGAAAGGTTGTATAAAAGAAATTACGATGGGACTCATCTTTAGTGTCTCACAGAAGAAGAATTCGTTAAAATGATGGATCATATACATGGGGGAGATTGTGGACCCCACATGAGCGGTCATATGCTAGCCCGCAAAAACATCAGACAAGGCTACTACTGGTCTACCTTTCAGAACGACTACATTACTCACGTACGCCGTTGTCACAAGTGTCAAATCTATGCCAAGTCTCAGAAGTTTCCTCCGAAAGAACTATACAGCATGACAGCCCCCTGGCCTTTCGCAACCTGGGGAATTGACATCATTGGGAAGATCTCACCCAAAGCAAGCAACAGCCACGAGTTTATACTAGTAGCCATCGATTATTTCACTAAGGGCTCGTTTGGTTCGAGCTTTAGGAATGGAATTGGCATTCTAAATGCCAGAAAACCTTTATTCCTGACATCCTTTATTGGATTCCATTAATGCTCGTTTGGTTGGAGTTTTAGGAATGAACTCGGCAAATTTTATTTTTTTTATCTTCTAGATATTTTTTCATTTACTGGGAAAAATATTTTTTTTTCATTTTCTGAGGAAAAATAATTTTTTTCATTTTTTGGGAAAAAGTTTTTTTTTTTTTCATTTTCTGGAAAAAACAAATTTCACTTTCTAGGGAAAAAATAATATTTTTAATTTTCTGGGAATTTTTTTTTTCATTTTCTGGAAAAAAATTAATTTTTTCACTTTCTGGGGAAAAAATAATATTTTTAATTTTCTGGGAATTTGTTTTTTTCATTTTCTAGAAAAAAAAATATTTTTTTTCACTTTCTGGGGAAAAAACAATATTTTTAATTTTCTGGGAATTGTTTCTTTAATTTTCTGGAAAAAAATAATTTTTTTCACTTTCTAGGGAAAAAATAATATTTTAAATTTTCTGGGAATATTTTTTTCATTTTCTGGGAATTTTTTTTTTTTTTATTTTCTGGAAAAATAAATAGTTTTTAGACAAAAAAAAAAGGATTCCTCAAATTGGGAATCCAAGATTCCTCCCAATTTATAAGGAAATAGATTTTGGCAAAATGGGGGAATTTAGGAATCCTCGGAATCCTAAATTCCTACTTAAAACTCCAACCAAATAAAATAATCCTCATGGAATGGAATTTAGGATTCCAGGAATCCTCAAAAGCTCGAACCAAACGAACCCTTAATGGGTAAAAGCTGAATCCTTTAGAACCTTTGATACCAGAAAGGTTGCCCAATTCATGAGACGGAATATCATCTGTCGATATGGAGTCCCACACGAGATCGTCTCGGACAACGGCACCCACTTTAAAGGAGAGGCTAATGTGGTCATAGAAGAATATGGCATCAGCAGACACAAATTTTCTCTGTATAGACCACAGACCAATGGGGCAGTTGAGGCTGCCAACAAAAACTTGAACAATATACTGAATAAAATGACCGACACTTGCCGAGACTGGCCAGGGAAATTATCTTATACACTGAGGGGGTACTGCACTACCGAGAGAGTCTCTACCAGGGCAACCCCGTTCTCCCTTGCATACGGGATGGAAGCTGTCCTCCCTATTGAGTTAGAAGTCCCCTCGCTCAGAATAGTGTTAGAAAACTAGATCAATGAGTTGGAGTGGGTCTAGACAAGTTATACCAAGTTGGCACTACTAGATGAAAAAAGATTGAAAGCCGCATATCATCATCAGGGTATCAGAAGAGAATTGCCCGAGCCTTCAAGCAGAAAGTAAAGACTCGGGGTATTAGTGAAAACGACATCGTGTTGAAAGAAATCCGAGAACCAGCTAGAGATCCGAAGGGAAAGTTTAGACAGAAGTGGACTGGGCCCTACATCGTTAAAAAATTTTGATACAGGAGGTACCGCGTAACTCACAGACCTAGATGTATAGTTACTACATTCGCCAGTTAACATAGATCATTTGAAGAAATATTACCAATAAATGTAGCATGTATAGATAAGAACTACGTAAACTTGTGCCCCAACTCAACTTGTGTTTTTAAAATCAAACGGGGAACGTAGGCAACCTGAAAGTGACTTCAGGTCCGGTTTAATCATTTAATGAAAAACTTTTCGTTCAAAGATCAAGTAGGCTCATACATTATTCAAAAGGTGGTTCAGAACACCAAACGTCACAAAGAAGACTGATAATACCAGATACAGAAAAACCTAAACCCTAGGGGCCGATCACGCAGGGTCCTCAGTGGCCAAATCGATTCGAGCTTCATCAAGGATCTGGTATCCTAAGACAATGTTATCCTCAGTAGGCTCGAAATCCATGAAACATAACCAATCCATCTGAAAAGGGTCATCGACCATCTCTTCCTCCAAAGACTGCCAACGAGAATTGATAATGTCTACCCGAAGAGGCCGGGTAATATCGAAACGGGCATAATTAAACTATCGAGTTATTCGGGCACGCCACATTCTCTCCACTGATAGGGAAACATGCGGGGTTACAAATTTAAGCTCATAAGAGAAGTTGTTCAGACCCATGAGAATATTCTAAGGTATGTTGAATTGCCGAAGAAGACGTCCCGGGAGATAAAAAGAGGTAAACCAGAGTCCTCGAAGCCAGACATAGTTCTGACCACCTGTACCAAACACCATCACCCTTAGCTTCAACCAAGGAATGTCCCACCGAATGGCGCATAAATTCTTCAAGAACCATATCGTCCAATCAGATAAAGACATGGTCAAACCACTAAAAAGGGGATGGCAGAAGAAGTGTATCGAATTGTCTAATTGAACCCCATTGAACCCCACCGATAGAAAACGCTCCAGCAACCACATGTATAGCAAAAGCGAATTCCCCCTAAAAAAGTCGAGGACCCCCTCTTGAGATCATCAAGGCCGTTCAAAGTCTTTGCAAGAACGATGGGCACTATGGACTCTCTATTTCTGGCTTAATATATCAAATTGAGGATAGTCGGATCAACTAGGGAAGAGCCTGTCACCAATAGTATATCAGAAACCAGGTAGATCAGGGCCGCCGCCGTACGCCCCACACTATAGAAGGCTTTATCCTCATAATGGTGAAAGAACCTCACCAGTTTGTGAAGATCGAGTAGTCCGTCGATAATAAAACTATCACAGGCCGCTGGGGGAATAGATAACAAAGCAATCAGCATATCTCGGGGACCGAGATCCTCTATAGGAACAACCATCGGGAGACGGGTGTCAGAGCGCAGCAGTCAGGGGAACTCTTCGTAAATTGGGCAAAGCTCATCCAATCCAAAGCAAAATAGATGGTCTATGGAACTCCAGAAATACAAAGCACCTAACAGGAAAGAGAAATCTACAGGACGATAACCCCATGCTGCTAAAGGGTCAGACACACCAAAATTCAAACCATTCTCGAAAAATACCAAGGCATCTTGTGCTTCGATAAAAGAAAAATCAGAATTTGTGCGGTAAGAAGACATTGGGGATAGGTGTAGGGATGAAAGAAGGAAGATGGGTGTATTTATAGCAAAAAAGTGATCCCTGTACCTATTTGTCGCACGACAAACCTTGGTCCAGGAAGGATTGTCGCATGACAAACCACCTTTTTTGTCCCTGTTTACTCTTTTTTGAGACACATAAAATCATTCTTGCCAAAGGAACCACTTTTTGTATGCATTGTGCTTACTTTGTTCTTTTGTAGGAACAGAATTGCCGTACTACATGGTATGATTCCTAAAAAACCCTACTCGTTTTATATATATAATATGTTAATATCATTTTGCCATAAACACATAAGAGAAATATATATATATATATATATAATCATCATGAATAAAAGATATAGAATCCAACATAAACAGTTTTTGAAAATAAAAAAAAAATACTAACATTCTTGTCTAAACTATATTTTGTCCAAACTACTAATAAAATGCAGGAAAATAAGCTAATATGAGAAGGCCCTGTCGTCTGAATAGGAGCCATAAGGTGGATCACTGAAGATCGAAAACACCTAAATGTCCGACTGCTACTCGTCCGTCCGGGTGCGAAAAAAAGTCAAAAGGTCATCCGCCCGCATAGAGACCTCTATCGCCCTCTGGTAGTCATACATATACACCGTGGGATCTCGACCTAGAAACTGGAAAAGGTTCCAATTGTAGAGATACTGGGTATGTAAATCTCGCAGATCCGCTGGACGCACGCTCACCTGCTGTAAAAGACATAAGAGAAGAAAATTAGCACAGTCAAAATAAACAGATTTGGAGGAGCATCAAGGGGAAATAAATTTTATACCTCATCGCCTGTACGACCACCCAAGTAACTGAAGGTGTCCTCGGGAAAAGGGTACTCCGGTATAGAGTATTGACGTAGACCGGCGCCAATATAGCAGATGTCCCGGGAAAGTGGCAGTATGTCAACCGCAGGAACAAACGAAATCGCCGAAGTAGCAGTAAAGGTAGACCTACCCTCCTCGTGAATCGGGAACAAGGGAGGCCTAGAAGACAAAACACCGACCCCTGAAGATTGAGCCAAAGGGCCCATGGCAGTCGGTGGTAGTGGAGTCAGAGTAGCGTATGTCAAAATGCCTGGAGGATCTATAACAGTCGTCTCTATCAAAGGCAGGACCCCACTAGAAGGAGTAGTAGCCGCCGTAAGGGGGTCCGCCCGAACTGCTCATAATCGACCCCAAAATCCTCAGGCTCCCAAGACCTTTCAGAAAAACCAGCCCCCCACTCTCAGCAGCCTCAGCATCATAAAAAATAACCCCTACTGATACCAAAGGGCCCGTAGGAAACTGAAAACCCTCAGCCTCGGCACGCGGCTCCTCCGCAAGCGCCGTCCGAGGTGGCTGCTTAAGAACTGCTATCGTCCCACCTCCCTTACCCCTTTGGGTCTATCAACACCATCACCCTTTGCCGCAGCAGGAACCCCCCTCTCTCCCTCAGGATCCTCGTCATCGGAGTCAAGAATGTTGTCCCTCTGGTTGGGGACAGGCGGCAAATGTCCCCGGATCATCCTAGCTAGATGAGACTGTCCACGTATATAGTTGGGGTCTCCCCCCAAAGCTCGGTACCGAACATAGAAAACCCGACCTTGAGTACCCTTCCACTCCATCAAATATCGTGCCGCAAAAATGGCGTAGTCACCCTCCTCAGTGAATGTCAGAAAGTCTAGCCCATCGACGAACGCCAATACCTCCACCTGGCTGATCTCACCTGTCCGCCGCATCAAAGAAGGGGGAAACATTGGAGTCCTAGGCCACCGAACAAGCGTGTGCTTACGGATAACCCTCTCACCAATATAAAAATGGAGGCCATACTCATCCCTAACCAACCGCCTAGTCCTCGAGGTCATCAAAGCACGGGCATACCCAAAATGAAGACCCATATCACCCCAGGGGGCCCACTCAAATCTGAAAAGAAAAATAATTTCATTAAGTTATTTCTATTTTTATTTTTATCAAAGTAGAATAAGCGAAATACTAAAATACTTATGTGCTCCTCTAACAGGTTGTGGACATCAGTCTCTCCAGTCTCTCGGGTCCGATATATATAAGGATCCCTATAGTTCCCCACTATGAATTGACGGAGAAAGGGAAACTGAGCCTCGTTCTCAACGAGGAGATCTACTTGGGTGAGACCCCGACGGATGTAGGCCACAAACCAACTCTAGAAAAGAAGAAGAACATAGAGAATATTAGTGACAATCGATAGATAACTGTAAACACTAAGCAAGGATAAGGGTCAAAGGTACATACCTCCCACAACAAAGAAAAGCCCTTGAGGTTCAGGGCCAAATGGCGAGAAACCTGGTCCATGGTATCATAGGGGACAGCCAAAATGAAGCCACCCCAGTCGTAATCAAACATAATACTGAAGTCTCGAATGTAAGGCAGCCACCAAAGATAAGCCGTACCTCCCCCACGGGTCTCAAATAAATCATGAAGCGTCAGTAATAAAAGGACACGAGCATATTGACGTGCCTCCTGTCTAGTCATCGGCGCTCCAGAAGTAGTCAGTCGGGCTCTTTTCGTCGCCAAACGCGTGATCAAGACGGCCCAAAGAATAGTATCACCCCATCGCTTTGGGAACCACCCCAAAGCACCAACAATACCCTCTGGGGTAAGACGTAGGGGAACATCGATCTAGATATGGACCCCCCGAAGGTATCCCAATCAAAGCAAACAAGTCTAGGGGGTCATCCTCATCTCTCCCCAACTCTAGTGGAACGTGTGTGTAGTGTCCCACCAATGAGTCACAACAGCCGACACTAGAACTACCGCCCTCGATACTCATTCTGGTAAGGCATCGAGAAAGCTACCAAAGGGAGTCACGAAGAGTAACTCCTGAACAAGGGCCGGTGCCTGTCGCCACTCGAAAAAATGGTGTTGAGAGAACCTCAACCTCGGCCAACCCACTGTAGACGACAACAGATATATACATATATAAATAAATAGGGTTTATAAGGGTAAAAATGTAATTTTCCAAACCTAAGGGTACTTTGGTGTAATTATGAGAGTTATATGGTTTGTGAAGGTAAATTATGTAATTTTCTAAACCTGATAGTACTTTGGTGTAATATGGGGTTATAAGGGTAAATTATGTAATTTTCCAAATTTGAGGGTAATTTGGTGTAATTATGAGAGTTATAGGGTTATAAGGGTAAATTATGTAATTTTCCAAACCTTAGGGTACTTTGGTGTAATTTTGAGAATTATAGGGTTATGGGGGAAAAATTATGTAAATTTTCAAAACTGATGGTACTTTGGTGTAATTATGAGAGTTATAGGGTTTATGAGGGTAAATTATGTAATTTTCCAAACTTGAGGGTACTTTGGTGTAATTTTGAGAATTATAGGGTTATGAGGGTAAAATTATGTAAATTTTCAAAACTGAGGGTACTTTGGTGTAATTATGAGAGTTATAGGGTTTGTGAGGGTAAATTATGTAATTTTCCAAACTTTAGGGTACTTTGGTGTAATTATGGGAGTTATAGGGTTATGAGGGTAAATTATGTAATTTCCCAAACCTTAGGGTACTTTGGTGTAATTATGAGAGTTATAAGGGTAAATTATGTAATTTCCTAAAAATCTAGGGGTACCACAATAAAGTATGTGTTCTCTAGATCGGATATTACTATCAAGCAAATATATGTACTAATATAAAGATTGTTTAACATGCAAGAAACGACAAAGATGAACAAGTATAAATACACAAAAGGAAGGATCTCAAGAAAACATACCAGAGACCGACGACGGATCTCATGTGAGACAGGCTCCATCAGAAGCCAAGGGACATCCGGGACTGGAGTAGTCCGGGTAACGTCTCGGTAGACTACGACGTGACCACGATCCACCCCATCCTTGCCATACTAGTCGAGGTCAGCCCAGTCGTCGTGGTGAGGGCTGCAACGGAGAACTCCATGAGCATCAATGAAAGTGACCTCCTCCTGGTCACCTTTTAGTCGGTCTGGCTGCGCAAATATAGGAAAATGGTAGGAGAAATCGAAAGTTTGGAAAAGCAATAGGGCTTCCGCGCTAAAGAGAAGAGAGAAAGAAAGCTAGAGAGAGAAAGAGAAAGGAGAGAATGAGGTGGAATGAGCTCAGCAAAGGGGTTTTATATACTTAACACGTTTGTCACACGACAAGTAGCCATTTTGTCGCGCGACAAACAGCAACCAACCGAAGTGTCGCGCGACACTTCACCCCTTCCCCTGTTGTTTCTTGATCTTTATCTCATTTGTTTTCCTACAGGGGTACTCCATAAAATAGTTTTCGGGATATTTGTAAAATACTGCACACTCGTGATGAATATCACAAGAGAAAATTTACAAGTCATTTCTCCAAAAATCGCGAAAGCAAAATCCATCTGTTAAGAAATCTCTGATCTCCCGAGGACTAAAAGCCAGTAATGAGAATGAGAAAATATCAGAATAAGGCGGGCAGAGAAAAAAATTGAAGGAGTATAGAAGAAAAAAATCCCGCATGAGCGCCCAGAACGAGCGAGAGAAACATAAATGTATAGTGGCAGGGAGAGCCACACCAAGAGTGACAGCTAGGCCAAACCGGCTCAGGGCTTCATCTTGGGTGAGTAAGGCTCCTGATCAAGCCAAATGGGATAAAAAGACTCTTGGTCAAAAACAGAGAAGGCCAGGAAAAGTCTTTCCCGAAAGAGGGAGAAATAAGGACATCGAAAAACAGAAAACGATGTGGGCCTACAAGATAAAAAGATAAGGACTAAAAAGATAAGAGATTTCCTTTTCAAAAAAATTTTCTTTTCAGCACGATACAGAAGAGATGACTTGGAAATAAGTTTTCGAATCGTCACTCTGCGAAGAACAGAAGAAATCCAGAAAACTGTTTTCTAAAAAAGGAAGTGTTCTTGCTCGAGAAAACAAATAAGATTAAAAATTCAAAAAGATTCAGGGAGATGGAGAACATTTTGATAAAATTAAGCTCCTGATAAAGTTCCATTCACCTACATAATTTCTCTCTCTCACTCTAGCTGTCGAAAAACGATAACTGATTTTGAAAACTGAATCAAAGCCCTCTTAGAGGCAAATCACCAATCACAAGCCCTCGCCAAAGGCAAAACACTTACAGAAGCCCTCCCTAGAGGCAATTTTCATTTACAAGTACAAGTCCTCCCAGAGAGGCAGTGGAGCAATGGTAGTCCTCCCACCTGAGGGGAGCAAATGAAGTCCTCCCAGAGAGGCAGTGGAGCCATGATAGTCCTCCCACCTAAAGCGAGCAAATCGAGTCCTCCCAGAGAGGCAGTGGAGCCATGGTAGTCCTCCCACTTGAGGCGAGCAAATCAAGTTCTCCCAGAGAGGCAGTGTTGCAACGGTAGTCCTCCCATCTGAGGTAAGAAGTTCAAATCCTCCCAGAGAGGCAGTGGAGCAACGGTAGTCCTCCCATCTGAGGCAAGAAGAGCAAGTCCTCCCAGAGAGGCAAGTGGAGCAATGGTAGTCCTCCCATCTGAAGCAAGTGGAGCAAATAAAGCCCTCAAAAGAAGTAACAAGGTAACAAAAGCCCTCTCCGAAGGCAAAAAACACAAACCCTCTCTGGACACAAAAATACTTCTGCATACACACACTCTTTTAGAGTTCTTGCGGGAGCCATGTGTGAACTCCCCAATCCACGACTCTCGTGTGAACCTAATAAGCATTCCGCATTAAGTCTTGAGTCATCATGCATACAAGAGGCCATTAGGAAAAATCCTGATTTTGAGCGCGTTAGGAATATACGACAACCTTTGTTGCCACTTCGCTTACTAGGACGGGGATCGACCTGCCCGGTCAGGTCGCGAGGTGCGGGGCAGCGCCCTGTTAGAAAAATTGAATTTTTTTGATAGCCAGCCGCACGCCCCCCAACCGCACGGTTGGTACTTTCCCTAGCCGCACGGTTGGCTCCCAACCGCACGGTTGGCTCCCAACCGTACGGTTGGTACTTTCCCAAGCCGCACAGTTGGCTCCCAACCGTACGGTTGGCAACTAGCCGCACGCCCCAGTCGCACGCCCTGCGGCTACCCCTTACGGTTGGCCTCTTTTTGAGCGTTTTTGGCGAGATTTTTGCTATAAATAGGACCCTTGGGCTCCCATTTGAGAATCAACACTCCATAGTGTTTTTAGTAAGTAGAAACTCTTAGAGAATCATTTTAGAGAAATTCTGAGAGAGAGTTTTAGAGAGAGAACTTCTAGAGAGAGAAAGTCCTAGAGAGAGAAAGGAGCAATCAAGGCAAGGTTCTTATTTCTTATTCAAGCACATCAGGTACGTCTTTCTGCCACTCTACTAATTTCAATACTGCATTTAAATATTGTTTTTAATTCAGAAAATTAGATAACTTGCAAAGAAGTTCATTGCTTTCAAAATAAATCCTTTCTAAGTTTTACAAGAAAACTAAAACTCGTTTTGACACGTTTTCAAAACAAACAAAAAATACAAAAAATAGTTTCCAAAGAAAGGAACTACGAGACTCTGATTTCATTCTACGAATGAATACGTAGGCGCTCGCAAAGCTCGAGTCTGATTTCAAAATATTGTTTCAAATCAAATTTATCCGGAAAGGACTATTCTGAAAACCATTCGAACTACTTGCAAGATATCTAAAATAGGAATTGAATACATGATCCATTAAGAGACCGAAAGGGCGAATTGGGTGCCTAACACCTTCCCAATTCGTAACGTAGTTCCCGAACCCTAGCAAAGTCAATTTTCAAGAAATTGGTACAATTTAGGGCACTAATATATATCTTGAAGAGCATATATTACTACATTTGCTGTGTTTTTGAAGCTTTTCGGGTATTTGGAATTAAATCAAGAAGTTTGCAATTGAAGGAAAAAATGGCTGCGCGAAAGGCCTGAGTTTAATAAATTTCTGGCATTAATCCGTATAGAATTTGAAGAAATATCCAAGACAAAAGTTCTAGATCTTTGAGTTAGCTACGCGTGAGCGAAAACCTTGCGCCAATCGGACTTCAGAGCACGAAGTTATGGCCGAAATACAATCAGTGCGCGGAAAAATTAATTCTAGCGAGCCAATTTAATCCAAGCCCACTTGAGCCCAAGTTAATTAAAATAGCAAGCCCATTTAATCCAGCCCAATGCAGCAGCCCAATGTACAGTCCAAGCTCATAATTCAAGCCATTCAATTATAAAAGGGGCAGGAATTGTCGACAAGAGTAGCAATCAAATTCAAAGCAGCCGCAAGTTTATTTTTTTTTTTTCTCTTTTTCCTTCTGCACAGTCCTCGAGAAACCCCATTATAATTTTCTTTTCTTCTGTCTGTTTCTGTTTGCCGATAAGTGTGTATATATATTTTAGAGCAACCTTCTTTTCATTATTAATTTATTTGGTGTTCAAGAAACAACGAATTTATATTGGAGTGGATTGCTTTTCACAATTAATTCAGAATTTTCTTCTTTTAATTTATTTGCGCGTGCTAAGTAAGTATTTAATTTATTTAATTATGTATTATGTTTTAATTGCGAGCATGTTAGGCTAGATTATTTTCTAGGGTTGAGGATGAGTATATTTGATTGATTCCCTTGCACGTATTCATGCCAATTGACTCTACCAATTTAATGCTTTAATATTAAAAATAATTTCTCCTATTGAATGCCTATTTTAATTGATAAAAATAAAACTGGATTCTCACTATTTTTTGTTAGATTCACCTTATGATTTGTTGAGAGCAGATATAGGGTGTGTTTTGATGGATATAGTGAGTGTTTTGATTTTATACATTTGTTTGGCTGTGGAAGAATTAACACTTGAATTTTATAATTTAATTGGGCTTAATTGAATTTATTTTCCGCATCTAATAAAGTCGAGAGACCAAATTAGTGCGAGATTAAGAGTGGAGTTTGTTGGGCATGAATACTAGGAACATGATATCAAATATATGACTCCGCCACCCTAGTATTTTATTAATTGATTATTTCATTAGTATTTTTATTAGTTTATTATTTCATTCGTATTCTTAGTTAATAAATCATCCTATTCAATTTCTAAGCTAGATTAGGAATTAATTAGAGTTAGTGAGAGAGATACGTACGTTCCATCCGTCAAGTCCCTAGGGTTCGACCTCGCACTTGCCTAAGCTATACTAGTATTCGATTCGTGCACTTGCGAGTAATTAAAACATTCACAACAATAGTTGGCATGTTAGGCAGATATTTAAGTAACCCTGGCATGGATCATTGGAAGGCAGCCAAGCGGGTTATGAGGTATTTACAGAGAACAAAGGAGTACATGCTCACATATAGGAGATCGGATCAGTTAGAGATCATTGGGTATTCCGATTCCAATTTTGCTGGATGCCAAGACAACAGGAGATCCACTTCAGGCTATGTTTATTTGTTAGCTAGTAGAGCGATTTCGTAGAGGTCTGCTAATTAGATGCTCATTGCTTCGCCCACCATGGCTGCAGAGTTTGTAGCATGTTATAAGGCGTCTAATCATGGAATATGGCTGCGAAATTTTGTCACTGAGCTGCGAAATTTGGAGGGCGTTGAAAGACCACTCAAATTATATTGTGATAATAAATCAGCGGTTATATATTCTAATAACAACAAAAGCTCGACAAAGTCAAAGCATATTGACATCAAGTTTCTCGTTGTGAAGGAAAGAGTACAGAGTGGTCAGATTTTCATAGAAGACATTAGAACAAACTCCATGATAGCGGATCCACTTACCAAGGGATTACCACCCAAGGTCTTTCACGAACATACTGCTCATATGGGTGTCAGTCTATTTGAGGATACTTTAGTTTAGTGGGAGTTTGTATTTAGCTTGTTACTTTATGTTAACTACAGTTACATTTAGTTTATTTTCTGCAGAAATAAAGTATTCAGTTTACCACACTTTGTTAAGTATTTTGAAATATCGATCTCAATAAAGAGGACCAGTTGGAAGTAGGCGTGTTTGGATCACATATACATGTAATTTCCATGCTACGCATCCATGATTGATCTATGTTATTTGACTGTGTTGTTATACATGACCATTGATGGGTCGAGTTACGATTAATGTAACAAAGACTGCTTTGATCCTATATTAATATAGCCAATGAACGAGATTGTTGGGATACCCTCAAGTTATGATAATGAATTAATGAGCTCACTAAAGTTAAACGCATTTATCAGGTTATATATGTGGTCCAGTGGGAGATTGTTAGATTAATTTTATATTAATCTTAATTGGGACCACACATGTAAATTATTAATGTGTGTTATCATTAAGAAGCCTTCTAATTAAATGATCTAATTAAGTTTTTAGTAGGCTTAAGGGTATTTTTTTTTATTATGGAATTAATGTGTAGAGACCAAATTGTATTTTTAAATTGATGAGGGGCCAATTTATAAATTCTAAAAGTTAGTAACCACTTTGGCATTTACCAAAGTGGTTTTCTAACATACGGGGTTTTGATCCCCAAATGAACGTACGCTTCTTCTTCTTCTGTAACCCCATCTACAGAGTGAAAGGATTGAGAAAGTACGTATGAATTGGAAGACCAAAAGAGATTTGCTTCCGCTCAATCATCTTCTAAATGGACTCGGGTATGCATCCGTGTTTAATTTTTCTCTATTCATTGAATTGATATGAAATTTACAGTACTAACAAACCATTCCCTGGCAATACTCTTTTCCTACATCAAGTAGTCATTAACATCAATGAAGGCACAAATTCATGCAAACAAATACATACGTTAGAGAGATATAAATGGAGAATGAAAATTACTTTGATTTGTCGGGATACACACACAACGCCAGTTACGCCAACCACCTTGGCTTCAATCAGTTTAGTCCATGGTTCTGTATCAAAAAAAAAAAAAGTTTAGTCCACGGTTCATTTAACAACCTCAACGTTATTGGAATTATATGGAAGGTGAATCAATCAATCTATTCATTAATAATATTTAGTAATTGAAAAAAGTATCAATAAGTAGAGAGTTCAGATAAGAAGGCTGTGGCATTACTAAATTTAGGAAAGAAATCGCTATAGGAAAGAAGGATGAATTTGGAAACTGCCAGCCTAAAAAATAAGATGGGAAATAAGTAGAATTCAAATTGACGGTTGAATGAGTGAAGAGAGAATGCCACGTGTCATAGTATATAGTGGAATTCTATCATCTCATGTCTGTATGAACTACTTTGTATAATATTATATATATATATATAGGATATGGATCGTGAAAAATTATAATAATGTAGAGTTAATAGTGTATACATTATTATGATGTAAACATGCAAATTAAAAGCAGAATGCGAAGAAGTGACCCACAAACAACTTGGCTATTCCAAATAATAGTCCCTTGTGGAATGAGAATTTTAAATTCGAATTTTCATACTTATTTTATTTTTATATTCTTTATAGAATAAATAAATATAAATTGGAGAAAGATAAGTAAGGAGAATAAACATGAAGGAAATAATGATGGTGGGCCGTTGATGCAAAAGAAAGGGATTGATCGATAAGAAAAAATTGAGAAATTAAAACTCAATCAAATACATACATTGGTAAATTAATATAAGATGTTTAAGTAAGAATTAATAAAAATAACTATTTTTATATAAACTATTAGTATATAGTATATATCCTATCATATAATTAATTAAACTGTTGCTGAACATAAAATATTCATTAAGCACATTAATTTTAACTTTTTATATTCAATGTAATAATTAATGAGTTTGTTAAATTGATTAAGACATATTTATATATTGCCAAATAAATAATGAGGAAAAACCCATCTAATATTATTGTAGTGGAAAAATAAAAATAAAAGTTTCTATATTATCATTGAAACATGTTTTCCATTAATATAATTTAAAGTTTTTGTGGCCATTCAATATTGCAACTATAGGCGAACAGAAAGGTAGATCTGTATGATTCTAATGGTGGTGGAGAAAATATACCGTTAAATTTGGGTGTTTTTAAGTTACTTTTGTTCAATGGCCACAATTATAAAACAAAAATATTTCTTCCTAAATTTTGTCTCATCCCAGGAATGGTTGTCATAACTGAGTTAAAAATTATCTCTATCTCTAATCTACTTCATTGTTAAAAGGGTTTAGTAAATTTTATGCATATATAGTTTATGTGTAAATTATTATTATAATTGGATTTGGATTGTGGGATCGAGAGATGATACGTAAATATTTAAAAAATATATAAATAGAGAGAGATCGATAAATGTTGGGGTCTAATCCGATTTTTTTCTCTAATCTATTTTATTTTTAAAAAAGTTTAGTTAATTTGATGATATTTAAATTTATATTATATATATATATATATATAGAGAGAGAGAGAGAGAGTGAATCAATACATACCTATGGAGCATAATATAAATATTGTAGAATTGTTGGGGAGAGAGGAAGATAAATATATATATATAGAGAGAGAGAGAGAAATAGTTGTGAATGGAGAGGAGAGAGAGAGAGAGGTATAAATACCCATATGTCACAGTGATTATGCAAGGTGGTTTTCTAATTTTGAAAAATTATATTTTATTTGAAATTGTCGAGAGAGTAAGGAGTGTCTTTTAAATTGGATAGAAAGAGGACACTTGGCACATAGAGAGAGGGGACAAATGACGCAATATGGTGAAATTCTTCTATTATATATATTAGTTATATGATATGATAAGATGACCTAAGATAAATATTAAAATTGGAAAAATAAATTAAGATTAATTAAAAAAAACAAAACAAATCTAGGTTTGTAGATAAGTTGATTTAAAAAAAAGGGTATGCAAATAAAATCATTATTTTCTTTGAAAGAAAAAGAAATAAAGAAGAACCATGTAATAGACTTGCGTATTAGTTGGTGATAAGAACTTGATTTTGACTTGAAGTTGAAATTTGATGGATTGAATGAGTACCTTACACCCATTTGGATTGAGATGAGAGAATGGAAATGAAATGGTTATTAGAAAGGAAATGAATGGAATTGAATAGAAAGGAATATTTTTAATTTTATTGTTATTTGAATAGCTAAAGATGGAAAGGAAATGAATGGAAAGAATTCTCGTTTCGATAAAGAGAAGAAGATAAAGGAAATGAATTTGGTTTAATATATTATTAATAAATTAGGGCTAAATTTGGAAATGGTAAATATCTTATTAAATTTTTTTCCTTTTCCTCTTAATCCTCCAAAATTTTTAAGGAAACAATATGAAGGAACAGAGAGGATTGGCAATCCCTTTTATCCCCTCCTTTTTCTTTCCTTTCCCCCATATTTCTTCAATCCAAATGAACTGGTAGTTATAAGAGAACCAAAGGAGAATGCAAGTTTTAATTAATAAATAAAAGTAAATGACGAGTCTGCTAACTTTTTTTTAGAGGAAAGGGGTTGGCTCAGTGGTATGCAACTTTCATCATTAATTCGATATTAAGAGTTTGACTCATGAGATGGGAAATGTTTGTTTTTTTGTTTTGGTTAGAGTTAAGAGAGAGATGTAGGTCGGAAAATACCCTAGAGGGGGGGTGAATAGGGTTTTTAAAACTTAATGGTATTTTTAAAATCAATTTAAAAATATTTGATGTCTATATCAATCAACCAACCAATAAACAAAGATAAATCCAATCACAAGAAACAAATAACACAATATAAGAGATAAAGAGATAGAAAGATTGAACCGATCAAAGTCAAAGACTTTTTGTCCACACGGTTCGGCTTGTTAGCCCCTACTCCGCGCTCGGTTAGTACCCCGAGAAATTCCACTAATTCCAATCTTCTTCCGGGTGAAGATAAAACTACTACAAGTGTTGTTGTCTCACTACACTCTTTACAAGTATTGATGTTCTCTCAATACTCACACAAGAAAACTCTCTTGCTATCTTAAGAGATAAACCTCTCTTAATGTTTGAAAGAAATGATTTGGTGACTAACACCAATGTACAATAGCTCTATAGTGTATGAAGATTACAACTTAAGCTCACACTAAGAGATGTCAACTTTGATCAATAGAATATAGCTCAAAATAAAAATGATTGATCAAAAGAATTGTTCTTGAATCTTTAAGAATGAATGTAGATGAAGAGAATAGTGTAAGAATGATTCAAGTGTGTTTAAATAAGTCTTAGAAGGTGTATATATAGTCTAAGACAACATATGGCCGTTTGGAGGGAGTTGGTAAGAGTTTGGTGCCAAAAATGGTAAAAAATCAGAACTCCAACGGCTAGTTTTTGGGCCATCAGTCGACTGAGCAGTGCTCCTTAGTCGACTGAGCAAGCCTCAGTCGACTGAGCAAGCCTCAGTCGACTGAGCCTCTCTGCTTAGTCGACTGATGGGCTCTGTCCATCAGACCAAAAATCCAAATTTTGTATATTTGCATTTAAGCTCTAAAACTAATTTTAATGCTTGGTAAAGGTAGAATATAGGTTCCTAAGACACCTATTTTTGTTAGAGCAACAATAAGATCTTTTAGAATTAAAAATGAATTAATTTCAAAAACGGTTTTTCCTTAAGAGAGGGTTTTTGAAAGGATTTTAATTCAACCTTTGTTTTGATCAATCTTATGAAAAGGAATATTCTATGAGCTTATTATAATGATCAAATCGAAACCTTTACAAGGAAAACTAAAGCACTCACTCACATAAACAATAAGGAGTCTTTGAGAGCTTTGTTTGTATTGCTACGTTTCTTTTCTTCCTTGGCTTCATTGTACTTCAAAGAGATCTCATGGAAGTTGTGTGAGGTGAGTGGCATGGATTGCAATACTTTGTAGATGAATGACCTTGAATCCGGCTTTTCGGTTAAGTCCACATATGATCAATTTGTTGTGGCTATAACTTAAAACACCAACTAAGTTAAATTACACATGATTAACTTTATTGTTATTATCAAAACAAGATTAGTGACTTTCAAGTCAACAATCTCCCCCTTTTTGATGATGACAATAAATTAATGTGTGTTTGCGATTAGGATCATTAGTTGAGTTTTCTAACAGGAAAACTCCCCTCAAACTATGCATATAAAAAATATAATAAGCATGCATAACAACAAATCAAACCAATGCAAGATTATAATAGAAACTTAAAACTTTAACTAAGTTCAAATAAAATACTAGAGTTAAACCATATGAAAAGAAAGGCATAGTACTTAAGTTCATAGAGTAACCAATAATAAAACTTAGAAGTTTCATAAAAGAAAAATAAGCATACTAGCATACTAGAGTGTGTACCAAACACTTATTATTTTCTCCCCCTTTGTCATGATCAAAAAGAGGAGAAGAGAAGAAGGTCACTCGTCGGGACCTTCTTGTGGCCATTGACCCCATCCTTGATTCGCATTCCACGGGTTCCATGGTGGAAAGACATAGTCGGGGTGGTAGTGGAGGAATGCGGCTTCATGTGCTCTTTGCCTCTCCTCAATTCGGTTGAACCTATTATCCATGGTCACCGATAGATTTTGAATGGCTTGCAATATTGCTTCATTTGGATGTGGCGTGTGAATGCCTTGTTGAGAGCTAGTAGGAGCTTGAGTGGAAGGGCCTTGCGGTGGTATGTCTTGTTCCATGGGCTCGGGTTGAGCTAAGTTTACATCATCATCACTATCCCCGTCCTCATCAATGTCAAGGGGATCATTTGAGACCCATTCTCCGTTTTCAATGTGATACCCCATTTGACGAATGTTCTTGGTGCTATATGTTTCCTCATTTGTTGGGACAATGATTTCCGTTTCATTTTCAAGAGGAATGTCATAAAATTGGAATAATCTAGTTAGTGCCATAGCATAAACCAATCCTTGTTTCCTCCTATTGGTGATACTAAGTAAATGATTGAACATAAGATCGGCATGGTCAAGCTTGTGCCCCATAGCAATCGCCCATACTAAGAAAACGTCCAAGGCATTGACGGAAGCCCTACTACCTCGTCTTGGAACAATGGAATACCCGATTATGGAATGGATAAGGCGGTTTTGCAAAGTAAGCATAGAGGCCTTGATTTCAAGTCCCACGCCAGAGTTTTGAAATCGATGACGGCGCTTAAGGATGGTAGATAATGCCGCGGATTTCTCAAAGCCAAATAGATTCCCAAAGTTTGACGGTACGTCCGTCACATTTTCCGTCAGAAAGCCAAAGATTCGACTAAGATCAGATTTGGTGAAACTGACCATACGTCCATTGACAAGTGAGCTAAGTCGTAGTTTGTTGGCTCGGCCGGAATCAAGTGTGGGGTGATGAAGATTAGCATAAAATAAGCGAACAAGACGTGGATAGACATTTTCACGAATGGTAAGAAAATTTATGATGCCTTGTCTACGAAAAAGACCAGTGATGTTAAGACCATATGAAGAAAATACTTCAATATTGAATTGTTTACCTTCAACAATAGTACGAACGGAATAGTCGGAGTTGAAGTTTGCTTGAGCTTCGTCGGAGATGAATAATGGTTGTTGAGGAATTGAGGCAGGAGTGGGTGAAGAAGTTCCCACTTGTGGTACAGATTTTCGTGGTCGACGAGGGCGGGTTTGTTGAGACATGGCTAGAGTGTATGGTAGAAGAATTTAGGTTTTAAAGAAGGTTAGGGTTTGAGAAGAAATATGAGATTTTTGGTTTTAAGGGCTTGATTGTATAAAAAATATTTGGAAATAAGATATATAGATGAATTGTGAAGGATTGGTAAAAAAAATTGGGTTTTGATTGAAGAAGAACAATGGAGGCTAGGGTTAGGGTTGAGAAGGTATGAGATGGGTTTGATGGATTTGATATGAAATAGGTGTGATTTTTAATAGATTTGATGAGAAACAATGAAGATTGATGGTTTAGAATGAGTTTTGGTGATGATTTTAGAGATATATGAAGGAGTTGGGTGTGTATGGAGAGAGAGGGCTCGAAATAGATGGGGAGAAGAATGAATAAAAAACAGGGGAAAACAGAGAATAAAATGTCAGCTCTCAGCCACTCATCAGTCGACTGATGAAGCCCCTTCAGTCGACTGATGGATGCTTAGTCGACTGATGAAATCCCTTAGTCGACTGAGTCACTCAGTTTAGCCCATATCAGTTTGTTCTTGCTCCGAAAATGATTTTGCTTGTTATTCCATCATCAATTAGCATACTATAGCTGCAAAGGTACTTGTTAATTTTCACAATAACATGTAAGATTAACTCAAGACAAATACAACACTAGAATTATGAAAAATTTAGTACAACAAAAGAATGTGTGCTCAAGAATAAGCACTATATTTACTTTTTATGAACTTTTTGGAATAAACTAGATGTCACAAGCTCTAGTCATACCGAGTTCACGTCGAATAGTGCAAAAGCGATCATCGGGAAGTGGTTTAGTGAAAATATCCGCAAATTGCGATTCGGTGCCAACGAATTCAATATCAACATCACCTTTTTGCACATGATCACGAATAAAATGATATCTTATCTCAATGTGCTTAGTACGTGAATGTTGTATAGGGTTCTTGGTCAAGCTAATAGCACTTGTGTTGTCACACTTAATGGGAATGTGGCTAAGACTTAATCCAAAGTCTTCTAGTTGTTGTTTAATGTATAAGGTTTGAGCACAACAACTTCCGGTCGCCACATATTCGGCTTCGGCCGTCGAAAGGGCCACCGAGTTTTGTTTCTTACTTGACCAAGATACTAGTGCGTGTCCTAGGAAATGACAAGTGCCACTAGTGCTTTTCCTATCGATTTTGCAACCGACAAAATCCGCATCGGAATAACTAATCAAGTCAAATGAGTTCTCTCTTGGGTACCACAAACCCAAGGAGCTAGTACCGGATAGATAACGGAAAATCCGTTTTACGGCAAGTAAATGTGACTTTTTGGGATCCGCTTGGAATCGTGCACAAAGACATACACTAAACATAATATCCGGCCTAGAGGCCGTCAAATATAATAAACTACCGATCATACCTCGATATTTCTTGATGTCTACTGTTTTACCGATTTCGTCTTTGTCGAGCTTCAATGTTGAACTCATAGGAGTGCTCATGGATTTGGCACCTTCCATGTCGAATTTCTTCAATAGCTCCTTCACATACTTCTCTTGATTGATGAAGATGCCTTCTTTGCATTGCTTCACTTGTAATCCAAGGAAGTAATTCAATTCACCCATCATGCTCATTTCGAATTCTTTTTGCATACATGAGGAAAAGTCCTTGCAAAGATTTTCGTTAGTAGAACCAAATATAATATCATCAACATAGATTTGTACAAGTAGCATGTCATTGTCATGATTTTTGATAAATAAGGTAGTATCAATTTTACCTCTAACAAAACCATTGTTAATCAAAAATGAACTAAGTCTATCATACCATGCTCTAGGTGCTTGTTTTAAACCATACAATGCTTTCGATAATTTAAACACGTAGTCCGGATAAACATGATTTTCAAAACCGGGAGGTTGTTTCACATAAACTTCCTCATCGATAAAACCATTTAAGAAAGCACTTTTCACATCCATTTGATATAATTTGAAATTCTTAAAACATGAATAAGCAAGTAACATGCGAATAGCTTCTAGACGTGCTACGGGTGCATATGTTTCTTCATAATCAATGCCCTCCTCTTGATTGTATCCTTGGGCAACAAGTCTAGCTTTATTTCTAACTATTACACCACTTTCATCCTTTTTGTTACGAAATACCCATTTAGTACCAATAATAGTATGATCACTAGGTTTGGGAACAAGTGTCCACACTTTGTTTCTCTCAAATTGATTGAGCTCCTCTTGCATAGCCATCATCCAAGATTCATCTTGTTCGGCTTCAATAATGTTTTTAGGCTCATATTGAGAAACAAATGCCACGTTATTGCATACATTTCTTAAGGAAGATCTAGTCATAACTTTACTAGATGGCTCTCTAAGAATTTGATCAATAGGGTGGTTGGACACAAATTTCCAACTCCTAGGCAACTCATTCGAGTCTTGCTCGGTTTTGTTTTCTAACTCCTTAGAAGGAGCTTGAGCACTCGATGGTTCTTCCTTAGATGTATCATTGATTTGAATATTCGAAATCTTTTGGACAATCTCAACATCATCATCGGAATGTACTTTGGGTGAGAAAGGATTTGACTCATCAAATACAACATGCATAGACTCTTGGACTACCAAACTTTTCTTGTTATAAACTCTATATGCTTTACTATTAGTGGCATACCCAAGAAAAATTCCTTTATCGGATTTAGCATCAAATTTGCCTAGGTGATCACGATCATTCAAAATAAAACATTTGCAACCAAAAACTTTAAAATAAGCAATATTTGGTTTATTTTCATTCCATAACTCATAAGGTGTCTTATCTAACTTTTTACGAATAATAGTACGATTAATCACATAGCATGCGGTGTTAACGGCTTCCGCCCACAAATACTCCGGTAAAGAATGTTCATTAAGCATAGTCCTAGACATCTCTTGAAGAGATCTATTTTTCCTCTCAACAACACCATTTTGTTGAGGAGTTCTAGGTGCCGAAAAATTATGATCAATACCATGCTCATCACAAAAGTTCTCAATATCAACATTGTCAAATTCTCTACCTCTATCACTACGAACATGCACAATAGAGACGCCTTTTTCATTTTGAACTTTTCTACAAAATTTAGCAAAAACATGTGGGGTTTCACTTTTGTGGGTGAGAAAGAACACCCAAGTGAGTCTAGTATAATCATCAACAATAACAAACGTGTATAACTTGCCACCTAGACTAGCAACCGAAATAGGACCAAACAAATCAAGATGCAACATATCAAGTGGTCTAGATGTAGTAATATCCCTTTTAGACTTGAAAGAAGATTTGTGTTGTTTACCAAGTTGACATGCATCACAAATTTTATCCTTAACAAATTTGGTTTTAGGCAATCCTTTAACAAGCTCTTTCTTAGACAAAGCATGAATTAAATCCATATTAGCATGTCCTAGTCTCCTATGCCACAACCAAGATACATCATTTATAGCGGATAAGCATTTAACATCTTGTTGAGATAAATCATCAAGCTCAAGAGTATACACAT
Source organism: Lonicera japonica (assembly GCA_021464415.1). Classification (NCBI taxonomy): domain Eukaryota; kingdom Viridiplantae; phylum Streptophyta; class Magnoliopsida; order Dipsacales; family Caprifoliaceae; genus Lonicera; species Lonicera japonica. Next base: position 80,691,291 of record CM038464.1, on the reverse strand, counting down.
TGTTAGTTCTATATGCAACAAGTAAAATGGAATCATCACTAACATTCTTAACAATGCAACGATCGGATTTAAAAATAACTTCATAGCCCTTATCACATAATTGGCTAATGCTAAGTAAATTATGCTTCAAACCATCAACTAATAGAACATTATCAATGCAAGTAGAATGCTTACCAACCTTACCTATACCGATGATTTTGCCCTTGGCGTTGTCCCCGAAAGTCACATTCCCTCCTCGCTTGGGAATTAGACTTAAGAAGTTGTTCTTGTCTCCCGTCATGTGTTTTGAGCAACCACTATCCAAGAACCACTTGGTTTTGCTACCCTTGGCTTTCAAGCATACCTACATCATGACTTTAAGTAACTTCTCCTTTGGTACCCAAAATGTGTTGGGTCCCTTTGGGTTAGCAAACATAATGGTTCCTTTTGGAACCCAAGCAAGCTTCCTCTTAGGGAAACCTTCATTTCGATAGAAACAATGATCCACATAATGAGTATTTCTACCAAAATATGAGCAAATATGAGTGGGATCATGAGGTGTATATGTTTTAAAAAAGTTTTCGTAATCCTTTTGGTTGTCAATTTGGTTGTAGCCCAATCCGGCTTTGTCAAATACACACCTTTGCATTCCTAATAGTTTATCCAAATTATCCCTACCATTGGTGAATTTGGCTAAGCTATTGGTTAGATCATCCACTTGATCTTTTAATTTGACATTTTCTACTACAAGTGTGTTTGGAATTTCCTTTTCCTTTCCTTTCTTCAAAGTATTGATTTCATTTTTCAAAACCATGTTTTCTTTTTCAAAAGTTTCACACTTGTTAGAAATTATCAAATTCTCCTTTTTGAGGCTTGCAAACTTCTTGGAAAGATTTTCAAATTTGCTATGCAATTCCTCAAACATTTCATATAACTCATCATAGTCATTTTCATCATGAGCATCATCATTTATAGAAACATTATCATCGCTAAATGAATCATAAATAGAGTCTACCTCATCGTCTCTTGCCATAAGGCAAAGATTTGCCGTCTCCTCGTCGCTAGAGTCGGCATCGGATTCACCTTCTTCGGAATCACTCCAAGTCCCCTTGAGGGCATGCCTTACTTGTTTGAAGGCTTTATCTCTTTTATCTCTTCTCTCCTTTCTTCTAACCGGGCAATTGGTTTTGAAGTGTCCCGGTTCATGGCAATGGAAACATTTCTTGACTTCTTCGTTTTCAACTCTTGGTTGAATTGATCGATCATTGTTCCTCTTTGATGAAGAACCAAAGTTGTTTCATTTTCCTTGAAACTTCTTCTTCTTGGCTAGAAATTTCATGAAGTTTCTAGAGAGGAGAGCCATGTCATCGTCACCGCCCATTGACTCTTCATCATCCTCTCGTTGACTTGCCTTGAGAGCAAGAGTCTTCTTGGCTTTTGAATCAACTTCTTCTTCTCTCTCCAATTCCTTCTCGTGGGTTTTAAGTGACCCCAATAGTTCATCCATGCTTAACGTCTTGAGATTTTTGGCTTCTTGAATAGCCGTTACTTTGGGTCTCCATTTCTTGGGAAGAGTCCTAAGAATCTTTCGAATCTTGTCTTCATTGGAATAAACCTTTCCAAGGAGATCTAGAGCATTAGTAATAATGGAGAACCTACTATACATAGAAGCAAGAGATTCATTAGGCTCCATTTTGAAAAGCTCATAATCATGAACAAGCATATCAATATTGTCATCCTTGACTTGTGAGGTTCCCTCATGAGCAACCTCTAATTTGTCCCATATTTCTTTTGCGGTTTTACAACTAGAAATTTTGTTGTATTCATCCATAGTTAATGCACAATGTAGAGAGTTTAAGGCTTTAGCATTAAATTGGGTTTTCTTAATGTCATTCTCATCATAATTGGAAATTGATTTAGGAATGACATTACCCCTTTCATCGGTTTTGGTAATCTCATAGGGTCCAATGAGTGTAACCCTCCATTGTTCAAAATCACTAGCTTGAAGAAAAGTACACATGCGATTTTTCCAATAGCTATAATTTTTGCCATCAAATAGAGGTGGCCTAGGGGTTGAAGAACCTTCGTTAAGTCCGGTTCCTTGATAAATAGACATGATCGTAAACTCTAAGATTGTAAAATCAAAACAAGAGTACAACCTCTGATACCAATTGTAGGTCGGAAAATACCCTAGAGGGGGGGGGGGTGAATAGGGTTTTTAAAACTTAATGGTATTTTTAAAATCAATTTAAAAATATTTGATGTCTATATCAATCAACCAACCAATAAACAAAGATAAATCCAATCACAAGAAACAAATAACACAATATAAGAGATAAAGAGATAGAAAGATTGAACCGATCAAAGTCAAAGACTTTTTGTCCACACGGTTCGGCTTGTTAGCCCCTACTCCGCGCTCGGTTAGTACCCCGAAAAATTCCACTAATTCCAATCTTCTTCCGGGTGAAGATAAAACTACTACAAGTGTTGTTGTCTCACTACACTCTTTACAAGTATTGATGTTCTCTCAATACTCACACAAGAAAACTCTCTTGCTATCTTAAGAGATAAACCTCTCTTAATGTTTGAAAGAAATGATTTGGTGACTAACACCAATGTACAATAGCTCTATAGTGTATGAAGATTACAACTTAAGCTCACACTAAGAGATGTCAACTTTGATCAATAGAATATAGCTCAAAATAAAAATGATTGATCAAAAGAATTGTTCTTGAATCTTTAAGAATGAATGTAGATGAAGAGAATAGTGTAAGAATGATTCAAGTGTGTTTAAATAAGTCTTAGAAGGTGTATATATAGTCTAAGACAACATATGGCCGTTTGGAGGGAGTTGGTAAGAGTTTGGTGCCAAAAATGGTAAAAAATCAGAACTCCAACGGCTAGTTTTTGGGCCATCAGTCGACTGAGCAGTGCTCCTTAGTCGACTGAGCAAGCCTCAGTCGACTGAGCAAGCCTCAGTCGACTGAGCCTCTCTGCTTAGTCGACTGATGGGCTCTGTCCATCAGACCAAAAATCCAAATTTTGTATATTTGCATTTAAGCTCTAAAACTAATTTTAATGCTTGGTAAAGGTAGAATATAGGTTCCTAAGACACCTATTTTTGTTAGAGCAACAATAAGATCTTTTAGAATTAAAAATGAATTAATTTCAAAAACGGTTTTTCCTTAAGAGAGGGTTTTTGAAAGGATTTTAATTCAACCTTTGTTTTGATCAATCTTATGAAAAGGAATATTCTATGAGCTTATTATAATGATCAAATCGAAACCTTTACAAGGAAAACTAAAGCACTCACTCACATAAACAATAAGGAGTCTTTGAGAGCTTTGTTTGTATTGCTACGTTTCTTTTCTTCCTTGGCTTCATTGTACTTCAAAGAGATCTCATGGAAGTTGTGTGAGGTGAGTGGCATGGATTGCAATACTTTGTAGATGAATGACCTTGAATCCGACTTTTCGGTTAAGTCCACATATGATCAATTTGTTGTGGCTATAACTTAAAACACCAACTAAGTTAAATTACACATGATTAACTTTATTGTTATTATCAAAACAAGATTAGTGACTTTCAAGTCAACAAGAGACTTAAACCTCCTTTAATAAAATAAAATAAAAATTCTTTTAATAATAATGATAAGTTTATATTTTCAATCTATCTATTACTATATATAGTAAAATAAGGAAAGTACATCAATTAATGCAATATTTTAATTACTTTTATGACTCTTTTGTCTTCTTTTAGTTATGATAATATATATGTACTTGATTTCTCGTTGTTTATAATTCTATCATTTTCTCTTATCTACGTATATTAGTTATTTTGCACTAATTCAAAAGCCTTTTTATGCATATCATTTTTTATTTTTATTTTATATAATTGGGTTGTTGAATTACTTGCTTATTTGTGATTAATTTACCTTCATATTTTTGTAGTTACATGGGTATTTTTACATGACTATTTTTGTTTACCATTATACATTATATTTTTATATTTATGTAATTTGAAGTATTTACATATTTCATTAATTGAAACGCCCACACATCGCGTGGGTTACACACTTGTTATAAGTAAACGAGGAGACGTTGCATTTAATTAAGTCTTAGATTTTGTTCATAAATGACTAATATTTATAATATATATTTAGCATATATAATAAATATAAAATATATATTAGGTTGGTAACAGATAGCATATACCTAAATTCATATTTGTTCTATTTGAATTAGCGGATTAGCATATTCAGATCATAATCGGATTATCGGATTGAATTCAAAATCTATATCTGATAAAATACATCAAATTCATATCGGATCGAAATCCAATCCACTAACAGGTCTACTAATGGCTAAAAGGAACAAGCAAGTACGCGTCTAAGTGTTAACATTTCTTATGTTATACCAATACGCACTAATGTGGGGTTAATTTCTTTGTTTAATCAACGTGTATGAGTTCTGTAATTATTTCCCAAAAGAGGTTAGTTATGATTATTTGCTTCCTTTTCTCTTGATTGTATTATCTATACTATTTATATTCCTTTGACTTAAAGAAGATATAATGGTGCGTTTGATTGCAAGTATGGAATTTGTATGAAAAAAAAATAAGTTCTAGGCAATTCAATTGCCTAGAATTGAGTTGCATGAAAAATGTAAATTAAATATGTTTGATTGCCTTAAATTTTTACCCGAAAAATATTGGTTGTATTATGGTATTTTTAATGTGAAAAAAATTATTGGTATTTTTTTTACACAATTCTATAGTCCCGACGGATCTTGTTTAGTTGATCTTGATTAGTAGATTTTAAAAATTAAATTTTTATTAAATTTTGAAATTTTTATTTTAAGTTATGGCATTTTTAATGTAAAAATGGGTAAAACTTTGTCTTGAAATTTGTGCAATTACCTAGAAAACAAAAACATGCCCCTCCCCTAAGAAAACATTTTCATGGTTTTGGTGAAAAATAAACAATGATTGCCAAAAAGATGAAATTTAACCACCTGAAAAATTTTGGCAATCAAACACACCAAAAGTAACAATTTGGGTGAAAAATTGTTATTTTTCATAAAAAATTATGCCAATCAAACACACCCTAATATTAAATTATTCACTAAAATCATAATTATTATAAGTAGGAATGCTCATCTAGAAATGTAAATAGAAAAAGCCTTAGGTAGTCACTTTGAGTACCGAGTGAGTGAAACGGTGGTCACAAATTTATTTTAAAAAAAAATTATTCTATTATAATATCAAGATAACGGGCTAACTCTATAACTTATTTCATTATCGAGCCAATTCATTTAGGCCCATTATATTAACGAGTTAGATTCACGTTAAGACCTGACTCGACCCGAATACGTTGCTCATACACAAGCTCTAGTCCGACCCCAACCCGGTTAAAGCGAAGCCCTAGTTTTGAGTTGGATGGGTTGTTCTCCTCTTCTTTCTCTTCTTTTCCCCTTTCCGTATTGACAGCCGCAAGAGATATTTGAAATCCATAACCAAACAGACCATCTAGGGTTTTCAAGCAGCACGGTACTCTCCTTCTCTCTCTCTCTCACTAAATTCTCTCTCCTCTTTCCATCTCTATAATCTCAAAATCTAGACATGTTTGTTATAGTTTCCAAGAGCAACTCTTGTCTTAACACAATCGTATCTAGGATTATTATTTCACCAATTATTCACAGAAAAGAACCCAATAGACATTATTCAATTCTTCAAAACCCTAGAACAACCCCTTCCAATATTACATGCTTCTGTTTTTAGCACTTCACCTTTAATTCCCACTTTACTTCTGCTATTTGTTATTCAATTGGAACCATTACATCAAACAATTCAAATCTCTGTGCTCTTACATATATTTATATATATATTCCAACCAGCAAAACCCTAGACCCCTTTTCAATTTGTTTTTCTGTTATTGGCTTTAGTCAATTTGAATCAATACATCAAACAATTCAAATTACTGTACTGTTAAATTCATATATATATATATATTCTAGGCCTGTTGCTTGATTCTACCCTGTTGTTTGATTCTATATTTGTTGAAAAATGGGTGAGGATTATGATACCCGGAAAATCCGGAACATATGCATTCTTGCTCATGTTGACCACGGCAAGACAACGCTTGCTGATCACCTAATTGCTTCGTATGGAGGTGGAGTACTTCACCCTAAGCAGGCGGGTAGGCTTAGGTTTATGGATTATTTAGATGAAGAGCAGAGGAGGGCAATAACAATGAAGAGCTCTTCTATTGGTCTTATATACAAAGACCATCCGATAAACCTTATAGATTCTCCAGGTCACATGGATTTTTGTAGTGAAGTCTCAACCGCAGCTCGTTTGAGTGATGGGGCTCTAGTTTTAGTGGATGCGGTTGAGGGTGTTCACATTCAGACTCATGCCGTTTTGCGACAAGCTTGGATTGAGAAGGTTACGCCGTGTTTGGTTCTGAATAAAATCGATAGGTTGATTTGTGAGTTGAAATTGACTCCTATGGAGGCGTATACACGGTTGCTAAGGATTGTTCATGAAGTTAATGGGATAGTGAGCACATATAAGTCTGAAAAATATTTATCGGATGTTGATTCACTTCTAGCTGGACCAGCAGGTGAGGTGGGGGATGAGAATCAGGAGTTTATTGAGGATGATGAAGAAGATACTTTTCAACCGCAGAAGGGGAATGTCGTCTTTGTATGTGCATTGGATGGGTGGGGCTTTGGTATTAATGAATTTGCCGAATTTTATGCTTCTAAGCTTGGGGCGAATTCGTCTGTACTGCGAAAGGCTTTATGGGGTCCTCGGTATTTCATTCCGAAGACTAAGATGATTGTGGGTAAGAAGGGATTAAGCGCAGGAAGTAAGGCACGGCCTATGTTTGTGCAATTCGTGCTCGAGCCACTTTGGCAGGTTTACCAGGCTGCTTTGGAAACAAATGGGACAAAGGAGTACTTGAAAAGGTTATTAAGACATTTAATTTGTCTATACCTCCTCGTGAACTTCAAAACAAGGATCCGAAGACAGTGCTTCAAGCTGTCATGAGCCGTTGGATTCCGTTGTCAGATACAATTTTGTCCATGGTGGTTAATTATATGCCTGATCCAATCACTGCGCAGTCTTTTAGAGTATCACGCTTGCTTCCTAAGAGAGAAATTTTGGATAACCGGGCCGATTCTGGTGTACTTGCCGAGGCCGAGCTTGTTAGGAAATCCGTTGAGGCTTGTGATTCCAGGGCTGAGGCTCCATGTGTTGCTTTTGTTTCTAAGATGTTTGCTGTCCCAACCAAAATGTTACCACAAAGAGGCATTCATGGGGAGATTGTGAACAACTCTACAGAAGAAGGTGACTCGGATGAGTGCTTTCTTGCATTTGCAAGGATTTTTAGTGGGGAACTCTATTCTGGTCAGAGGGTATATGTTCTTTCAGCATTATATGATCCCTTAAAGCCGGAAACGATGCAAAAGCATGTGCAGGAAGCTGAGCTGCAGTCTCTGTATCTAATGATGGGTCAAGGGTTGAAGCCGGTGGGCACTGTAAAGGCAGGGAATGTTGTTGCTATTCGAGGCCTCGGCCAACATATATTGAAAAGTGCTACTCTTTCGTCTACCAAGAACTGTTGGCCTTTCTCAAGTATGGTTTTCCAGGTTGCACCCACTCTAAAGGTTGCAATCGAGCCGTCTGATCCCGCAGATATTGTTCAACTGATGAAAGGTTTGAGGCTTTTGAACCGTGCAGATCCATTTGTTGAGGTGACTGTTTCTGGCAGAGGGGAGCATGTGCTTGCTGCTGCAGGTGAGGTTCATCTCGAGAGGTGCATTAAGGATCTGAAGGAGAGGTTTGCAAAGGTAAGCTTGGAAGTGTCTCCGCCTCTTGTCTCTTATAAAGAGACTATTGAATGTGAGACGCCTGACCCTTTAGAGAATCTGAAATTGTTAAGTGGGAGCTCTGACTTTATTGAGAAAAGCACAGCAAATGAGAGGTGCGTTGTTCGAGTGAGGGTCATGAAACTTCCAGCGGCACTTACTAAGGTGCTTGAGGAAAGCGTTGATCTTCTTGGAGATATAGTTGGTGGCAAAACCTTGGAAGCCCGTGGAGCTATGGGGACTGTAGAAAATGAAAATGCAATCGAAGCACTTAAGAAACGTATAATGGATGCTGTAGAGAGTGAGAATCCATACGGTAGTACTTCAGAGATGGACAAAGATCGGTCCGAGAGATATAAAGTGCTGTGGCAAAAGATTCTTACAAGAATCTGGGCGTTGGGTCCTCGACAAGTGGGTCCCAACATCCTCCTAACCCCAGATTTGGAAGCAAAAGATAGTGATGATTCCGTTCTTATCCGTGGTTCCCCTTACATATCTGAGAGATTGGGTTTCACCGAAGTATCATCAAGCAATGGTGATGCAGCAAAACAGGCATTGTTCCAAGAAGCAGAGACTCTCGAAAGCAGTGTTATGTCTGGCTTTCAACTAGCTACAGCGGCTGGCCCTTTATGCGAAGAACCTATGTGGGGCTTGGCATTTGCTGTTGAGACCTACGTTTCTCCATCAACTGGGCAAGAAAATGAGTCTGAGCAATACGGAATTTTCAGTGGACAGGTTATGACAGCGGTTAAGGATGCCTGCAAGAAGGTTTTACGGAAGAGAAATCCCCGTATTGTGGAAGGCATGTATTTTTGTGAGCTGAATACACCGGCCGAGTATTTGGGCCCAATGTATGCAGTGCTTGCTCGAAGACGGGCCCGAGTGTTGAAGGAAGAAATGCAGGAAGGGTCCCCTTTGTTCACTGTGCATGCATATGTGCCAGTTGCAGAAAGCTTTGGGTTTGCAGATGAACTGAGGAGATGGACCTCTGGTGCTTCAAGTGCTCTACTTGTTCTTAGCCACTGGGAAGCGGTACCTGAGGATCCTTACTTTGTACCCAAGACGGAAGAGGAGAAAGAAGAATTTGGTGATGGTTCTAATGTACTACCCAATACTGCAAGGAAGCTCATTGATGCTGTGAGGAGAAGGAAGGGACTTAAAGTGGAGGAAAAAGTGGTCCAGCATGCAACAAAGCAGAGAACACTGGCTCGTAAGGTGTAGAAGCTGCCCTCAATCTCGGGTAAATTGATATGGTAGACGTATTGATCAAACTTCATTGTTTTTTTCCAGCATCAGATTGGGTTCTGTACTTCTTATAGCATCGTTCCTCTTTGCAGGAAGTTGTCTTAGAATGGTTTTGATATTCAAGTTTCTTATCTGAAAGGTTTATTGTGAGTTGTCTATTTATGCATGAGCTATACAGTACTTTCGATGTCACCTTTTTGTACTATTTGTGTTGTCTATCATAGGGTAAATTTTACCAAATTGGATAATGCTTATCCATTTGTTATAAAAAGTTATGAACAATCTCTGGTTCCATATGAACAATAAATGTTTCAAACAGCATCTATTTGCCTTTTGGTTTCCAAATGTATAGCTGGCGTTCTTTTAGAACCCACATAGATATCTATCGTTCCAAACTGACATTTGTAGGATAAAATAATCCTATCTATGCAATAGAACCATACCTCTGTGGAAGCTTGTACAAAAAAACAATTTGGTTAAGTTTCTCACACGGCTTTATGCTTGTTATAGCATCACTTAATATACACAAACCTTTATTTTGTGTTTGGGAAGTCTGGAATTTAGAGTCTAGTTTCTGACATCAATGTACCAAATTTAATTGCTTTTTTTGATAAGAAACATGCTTATATAATCAAGTACAAGTAAAGGAGACCTGGAAATGGATGAGGAATCCATTTCCCAACATTTCCCAACAAACCAAAAACAAAAATGAACCAAAGAAAAGCATCCATACGCACTAAAGAAAGCTGCCCCCTGACAAAAACCTAAAACTGATTGACTATCCCCATCTATAGCTAGCAAATAGCATCACCAAATTATGAACTAAAAAAGTAAACTTTGTCTACCCTAGACCATAGCAGTTGCTCAATCTCTCTGAATATCAGAAATAGACATGAACCCAAAACTATTTGAAGTATAAGCCCACAAAGAAGCCAGCGCTTTGATTCTGTCTCAAACTTTCTCGGAATCCTCCTTGTTCTCAAAAATTCTACCATTCCTTTCCTTCCATATGCACCAAAGCAGAGAGAAAGGTGCCCGCCCGGATCCGGGGTTCCCAGGTTCGAGTCTCAGTTGGTGTGGCGAGGGTTTCTTAGTTATTTGTAGTAAAGGGAAGAGAATTAGACCTTCCCTTTTTCTTTTCTTTTTTAAAAAAATAAATAAATTCAAACATACTCTTAATTTGGGATGGGGTGTGTACAATTGGCTGCTTTTTATTGACAGCTTACATGCTTTCTCTTGATTTGTGGTTGTGTAGATGATAGAGATACCACTTTAGATGTTTGTGCCCCATTTTTAGAAGTTGAATGATATGCTCCTTTATGAACTTCTCAAATGTTGACCCGATTGTACCAAAATATACCCACATTAAATCAAAACCATAACCTAGGTTGGGAATAGCATACATAATCTGGTTAAATTGGGCTCTTTTGAAGAATAGTTTATCATTGTAGAGCTTTTTTTTTTGAATTATTTATTTATTAAGCAGAACACTAATATATTCACATAATAAACTGTAAAATGTAAACCAGACTCTTAATGTGAGACGTCCTGAAAATGGAAAATGAGAACCTTAATTTGGGATGGTGTTAAAATACTGATGCACACATTTTCGACATATATTTTGATCTAATATACTTAAAATACCTTATCAAGATGGTTTCACTTTTCACATACATTATATCTGACATTGTATAGGTGGGCTTGGTGCAAGGCTAGTTTTCAATTCGAAATTTTAAATATGTAGTCCTTTTTCTTTGTAGCACGGCAATAGTGTCACTGGCGCCCATGCAAGATATATCTCCCTCAAATATGATAACTTAGTTTTGCTAAAGCAACAATGTAAAAATAGCGTTGCAACGACCACTAATGAAAAGATCATCAAGATTTAGCAAGGCTTTGTTGACTGTTGGGGTAAATTACCATTTTGTTCCACAATAAAAAGACCATTAATGGAAGGTAACATTTTTACTATTCGCTTTGTGACTTTACCATATTACCCTTGGTTCCACAATAGAAAGACCATTACACACCCTCCAATTAAGAAGGAACACTTCAGACTAAGAACTGGCATAAGCTTGTATCTGGAGTGCCTTTTACAATCAATCTTGTTAAGAATGTTAGAACTTTACATTCCCAACTTTGTTTCACATAAAATATATGACTATATGTTTTTGGAACCTTTTGTCAAGTTTTATCAAACGAGATCCCCTAACTGGCAAGATTTGGGAATTGGAATCTGGGCCGGTTACAGAAGGTGCAAAAATCTGGAGCCGACAATTTTTTCTTTTTTTCTTTTCTCACTTTTTAACTTGAATTGACCCCTTACAAAAATTGGAACCCTGCATACGGTAGTCAAGACATTTTTTTTCACATCCAGTCTCTCTCTACATCTACTAGGGGAGAACCTCACCAAATTCCCATTGCCCTCTCTCTCTCTCTCTCTTGAAAAAACCCTTAAACCACCATGGTTGCGATCTCGTTTTCTTTTTGCGTGGATTATGGCCAGATTCTCTAATTGGCGCGAGATCATTAGAGGCCATCGATCAAAGACCAGATAGAAGGCTCCAACCTCTCAGATGAATGGCAAAGATCAGGAATCTCTGTTTCAGAAATCAGAACATCTTCAACGGGTCAGTCTCCGATCTGGCAATCAGAAGCGATGCTATCGTGTACCGCCGGTGGATACAAATTGGAGATGATACACTCATTGTAATCGCTCTATGCTCCGTCTTTGACTCTCTCTGGTATGTTACATCATAGATAGGATGGCCTTAGAAATATAAAAGGTTGTAAGAACTTAATTTTCTGATGTCTCGCTTTTATGGAATTTGTTCTTTGAATTGTGTGTGAAGAAGACCTTTCTGCAACATCCTCATTGCTCGTTTCCTTAAGTTTATTGTCAGGTGATAGCAATTTGATAAGGTCTCTTCTATGCCTTGATACATGTTATAATAGATTATTCCATTTTTCAAGTCCTTCGTTTGTGTATGTATTTTAATTAACATGCTTCATAATTTGTTCTGTCAGTTTTTGAAAATTTTTAAAGTAGCTTTAAACATGTTACTAGTTTTATAGAGTAGTTTTTAAATGAATCATAGCTTTTCTGATATAAGTAGGGCTGTGCACGGTTTGGTAACAACTGACCAGGTTGGTTTCTCAAAATCACAAACCGAAGAGCCGAAATGGGAAGAAACCGATTGGTTTATGGCAAGGTCGGTTGCATCGGTTTCGGGTCGGTTTCAGTTCTAGAGGGGCGAGAATAGAGATGAAGAATTCTAATTTCAAGACCCAATTAACTTGTTAAAGAAACCTAATTTCAGAATTAACAACATAATATTTAATTGGAGATAATGAATTGCGATTCAAATTCATTCACATTTTATAAGAACCCTAGTTTCAGAATTCAAAAAATTCACATGAATGAGGAAAGGGACATACGTATATTTACTCTAAATAAATCAGAAATGTGACTCACATGGAAGATTTGCAGTGGCGGCAACCAAGCTTCGACCACAGTGGTTTAAACAAGAGAGAGGGGTTGCGACAGCTACTCTTAAGAAAAATAGAACGAGAGACCAAAAAGGGGAGCGGTTAAATGGAAGCGTAGGGCTACTTTCGTGTATTTATAAATCAAGGGTTGCTTTGGTTTTTTGGCCGGTGTTCTTAATCAAGAACCCTCAACCAAACCGAAGTTAGTCGGTTCCGTAAGCAGCAGATTGAAACTGAACCGCAAATTAATAAAACCGGAGGTTTTGGTCCCGTTTGGTTTTTCGGCTGTCCTAGATATAAGGCAACATTTAGTAAAGAAGCTTATATGTTAATTGGCTATATCATGTATACCAGCTATTCTCAGTTCTGTTTGATGTCTCTTGTGGATGCAGCCATCTCTTTCTTTGCTGTAAGCTTTTTGTCATGTACTTTACACTTAATTCTCTTTTATGCTATTGTTTTCAACTGCTGTGTGTATGCTTGGGGGATCATGCTTCAGATAATGGAATTTGAGAAAATAAGTTCCGTATTTATAAATACATGAACTCTTCACAATAGAAAGACCATTATGCACCCTTTCTCCAATAAACAAGGAACACTTCAGATAAAGAACTGGCATAAACTTGTATCTGGAGTGCCTTTTACAATCTTGTTAATAATGTGAGAACTTTACATTCCCAACTTTGTTTTGCATAAAATATATGTTTTTGAAACCTTTTGGTCAAGTTTTATCAAATGAGATCCCTTAACTGGCACGATTTGGGAATTGGAGTCTGGGTTGGCTACAGAAGGTGCAAAAATCTGGAGCAGACATTTTTTTTTACATTTTTTAACTTGTATTGACCACTTACAAAAATTGGAAACCTGCGTGCGGTAGTCAGACATTTTTTTCGCATCCAGTCTCTTTCTCTACACCTACTAGGGGAGAACCTCACCAAATTCCCATTTCTCTCTCTCTCTCTCTCTCTCTCTCGTGAAAAAAACCCTTAAACCACCATGGTTGCGATCTTATTTTCTTTTTGCTTGGACTATGGCTAGATTCTCTAATTGGCACGAGATCAATAGCAGCCATCGATCAAAGACCAAATAGAAGGCTCCAACCTCTCAGATGAACGGCAAATCTCTGTTTCAGAACATCATCAACGGACCGTCTCAGATCTGGCAAGCAGAAGCGATGCCTATTGTGTACCACCGGTGATGCAAATTGGAGATGACACGCTCATGTAATCGCTCTATGCTCCCTGTCTTCGACTCTCTCTGGTATGTTACATCATAGATAGGATGGCCTTAGAAATATAAAATTGAAGGTTGTAAGAACTTAATTTTCTGTTAGTCTTGCTTACTTTTATGGAATTTGTTCTTTGAATTGTGTGTGAAGAAGCTTTTTCCTGCAACATCCTCATTACTCATTTCCTTATAGTTTTTGGTCGGCGATGGCTTTTGATAAGGTCTCATCTGTCATCTATGCCCTGATACATGTTATATTTGTGCTAGCATCTTGCTAGATTCTTCCATTTTTCAAGTCCTTTGTTTGTTCATGCATTTTAATTAATATGCCTCATAATCTGTACTATCAGTTTCTGAAAAATTTTAAGCAGCTTTAAACATGTTGCTAGTTTTTAAATGAATCATAACTTTTCTGATATAAGTAGGGGTGTGCAACGGCAACAACCAACCAGGTTGGTTTCTCAAATTCAAAAATTGAGAGAGCTGAAATGGGAAGAAACCGATCGGTTTCTTGCAAGGTCGGTTGTGTCGGTTTCTGGTGGGTTTCAGTTCTAACTGGGCAAAAATAGAGATGAAGAATTCTAATTCAAGACCCAATTAACTTGTTAAAGAAACCTAATTTCAGAAATAACAAGATAATATATAATTGGACATGATGAATTGCGATTCAAATTCATTCACGTTTTAGATGAACCCTAGTTTCAGAATCCAAAAAATTCACATGAAAGAAGAAAGGGACTTGCATATATTTACTCTAAACAAATTAGAAATGTGACTCACATGGAAGATTTGCAGTGGTGGCAACCAAGCTTCGACCAGTGGTTCAAACGAGAGAGAGAGAGAGAGAGAGAGAGAGAGAGAGAGAGAGAGAGAGAGCGAGCGAGCTACTCTTAAGAAATATAGAACGAGAAACCAAAAGTGGGAAACGGGAGCGTTTAAAGAGAGAGAGGGGTTGTGACAGCTACTCTTAAGAAAAATAGAACGAGAAACCAAAAACGGGAGCATTTAAATGAAAGCGTAGGGCTACTTTCATGTATTTGTAAATCAAGGGCCGGTTTGATTTTTTGCCGGTATTTTTAACCAAGAACCGTCAACTGAACCGAAGTTAGTCGGTTCCGTAAGCAGCAGACTGAAACTGAATCGCAAATTAATGAAACTGGCGGTTTGGTTTTTCGGCTGTCCTAGATATAAGGCAACATTAGTAAAGAAGCTTATATGTTAATTGGCTATACCATGTATGCTAGCTATTCTCAGTTCTGTTTGTTGTCTCTTGTGGATGCAGCCATCTCTTTTTTTGCTATAAGCTTTTTGTGATGTACTTTACACTTAGGGTGCGTTTGATTGTAAGCAGGAAATTTGCATGGAAAGAAAATAAGTTCTAGGCAATTGAATTGCCTAGAATGGAGTTGCATGGAAAATTCAATTAAATGTGTTTGATTGCCTTAATTTTCTACCCGGAAAATATTGGTTGTATTGTGGCATTTTTAATGAGGAAAAATTATTGATATTTTTTTCCACATAATTCTATAGTCATGATGGATCTTGTTTAATTGATCTTGATTGCTAGATTTTAAATATTAAATTTTTATTAAATTTTGAATTTTGTATTTTAAGTTATAGCATTTTTAATGTAGAAAATGGGTAAAATGTTGTCTCAGAAACTGTGCAACTGCCTGAAAAATAAATAAAAGCCCTTCCCCCCCCCCCCCCCCCCAACCCCAAGTTTTCCTTGTTTTGGTGGAAAATGTAAGTGTGTGAGCAAAAGTGGAAAATATTTTCCGTAGAAAAAAAAGCCAATCAAACAACTTAAGTTGTCAAATCAAGTGGAAAATGGGTATTTTCCATGGAAAAAAAAGCCAAACAAACACCTTAATTCTCTTTTATTCTTTTGTTTTCAACTGCTCTGTGTGTATGCTTGGGATCATGCTTCTGATAGTGGAATTTGAGAAAATAAGTTCTGCATTTCATTTGCTTGTCTGTGAGACAAGATACCCACTTGATTTGTATGTGCTTTTGTGCTGCTTTGTTGCAATCTTGATTTGTATTTCAGTCAAGGAGCCAATGAGGTTCCTAAACTTCTTTGAGAAAGAGAGACTGTAATGTAAGACTTGCAATTTTTTGGCTCTACACCGCGTACGGCCATACCTTTTAGTAAATTCTTGATTAACTATGTTTTGTGAAGAGGAAATATTGTGATATTGAATAATGTATTACTAGAATCCCCAGCACACGTGATGCGTGTGCAATATTATTCTCGATAAATACTTTTAAAACATGCGAATAAAGAGGTACTCTTATTGTCCATAAGGTTAGGGGTTCGAATCCTTAACCTTGGGAAGTTATATTTATTTCCTAGCATATGAAGGGTATTTTGATAATTAAATATGGACGCCAAAAACCTTCCCTGCGCTTAATAATATTATAGATATAGAAGTATAGATATAATTTGACTTAGTTTTTTTTTTTTTTTTTTTTTTTTTAAATTAAGGGAGGTCTAAGTCTCTCCCTTAATCCTACAAATAAAGAAAAACCCTCCCCTCCCACCCCATGAGTCGAACCCTTGACCTCAAGACAAGGGTGGAGGTTGCTTACCACTGGGCCAACCCCTCTAATGTACCTTTTCATGTGAAAGCAGTTCATGAGCCATTTATATGTGTGCTTCATAAGTGAGAATGGTATTGTCATTAAACTACTGTAGGTTCAATTGATCCATTTCCTGGCTTGTCTGCTGCTCTACTTTTGCATTTGCATTTGCATTTCCATCCTTATTGTTTTTTAATTATGTTTAAATTGGTGTTTTGGATTTGATAATTGGACTTAGAAATGGTTGAGACCATTTGTTGCGATAGGTTGATATGTATACAAAGTTGACTGGTCCTTTTTTACCTATGCTGTATATACTTCCCCTTTTGCTTTATGAATTAATTATTGTTGCCTTTAACAATGGAAAGCGTAAAAGAAATTTGTTTCTTTGGTTTACCAATATGATTTGAGTAACAATTTAGTTAGATTCACTTATAGTTTGAGACATTCGGATTTTCTTCTGCCACTTAATGCAGTTTGTTTGGGTTGTGAAACATGTTTGGACAGGTAAATACCAATATTGCTACTATACGTCGAGGAACATTCTATGGAGAATTTCAGTCCTGCTCTATAACTGCTCTCATTCTTATTACAGGTCTACGTTATAGACATCGACCTGCAAAAAAGTTATAGAGATATTTAGACTCAGAAGTACATGGGATATAGGTATTATCATTATATTTACTAATTCACCTCAAGCTGTGTTCCTTTAACAGTTTCCTGCTCTATGATTGTATATAATTTTTCTGAGAAAAATGTATTTATGCAGTGTTCTGTGTTTCTTTATTCATCCTTCTCTCCCCCGTCATTTTGTATTATTCATGGTCCTACTTGACATGCTTATGATATTTCCAACGACCCTTTTTATGTGTTCCATTGTTCAAAACTGTGCCACAATTTTCACTCCCCCAAATCCCTGTAGCGATGAGGAATCTGAGAACCATGGAAAACAGTTCCAAGGAATTCAAACGCAATGTAAGATATGTATTTGGGGATTTAATTTGATAGATAGAGAATCAATGTCGCTAATATGGGTTTTTTGTATCTAATTCTTCATACCCAACAGTGAAACTGCATTTGCATTGTCCTTTTGTACATTTTCTTCCTCTTATTCTCCGTGCATCTGCAGATTGTAAGTGGAATGAAGACAAAGAAATCTTGGTTTCCAAGGGAAAGGATCGATTAGGTTCTTTGATCATCTTCCATCTGATTGAGTTTCTCACACATATATACTTTTGAGTTGAGTAGAAGCAGCCCTTCTCCTTTCGTTTTTGTTTATGCTTTTGCTTCGGCTTTTATTTTATGGGTAGTGCACGTGTGCCAATTTGTTATTTCTTGAATGAAAAAGTGGGGTAGAAACAACACAAAATTGTGCATTCTTTATTAATCAAGATCTGAGATAACTGCTACACCAACTTTTATCCGTAGTTGCCCGTCTCTTGAAATGATCATATAAAAATTCTCTATTCAAGGGATATTTTAGGCATTGTTTTATAAATCTCTAGGTGTCTAAATATTAGGCATGTCAATAAATTGTGTGGACCATTATTTGAAAATATGACAGTTGAGTTGGTAAAATATTTTGTTTGTAAGGCTTAGGTTTGAATTCCGTTACTAAAAATTTCTCTTGGTGGGTGATCTGTAAGAATTACTGTAAGCGCCTGGTGGCATGTTCTGACTTTGGACTTTGGAGTGGGGAAGTCTCACCTCACCTAAACTTTTTGTTATCAAAAAAAAAAAAAAACAATCTTGCTTTGCTTCTTTCATAATTGCCTGATGCTGTTTGAGTTACCATTTGTAAATTTACATAAACGTATACACAGAATTTGAGGCACGAGGCTTCCTTCAAATTAAACTAAAGCGAAGAACAGTTTACACTTAAGAAAAGGACAATAATTTTTGAGCGGTAAATGGAGGAATGCTTTCATAAAATTTGGTGGAAATAATTTTCATAATTAATAGATATTTCCACCAAATTTTATCATAAAATTCAATTTAAAAATCAGATGATTATCTAAAATTATAATAGTTTAAAAATGTTCACGTTTTGTCTGAAAAAATAAGAAATCGGAATCATAATTTGAAGACGGTGGGTGGGGGTGAGGGTTGATTTGGAGGGAATACATCACTTACAATACTCCCATGATTAACAAAACCACCACTCAATCCAATATTAAGACCAAAATCACTGTCAAAAATTATTCCACTATTCATTATAGCACCCCTTGTGTCCTAGCTTTTTTTTTTTTTTTTAGAACATCTCATCGAAATATTCATCTCATCTTTTAACTTCTCATAGGAAAAAATAATTACTTTTTTAATAATTTTTCAAATTCGACATCAAATGGACACCGAATGAATTTATGTTTTTAGCATTCTAAGTTTAAGCGAGTTCATCATATGGGTAAGAATGCGTGTTTGAGCATCAATCAACTCATACAAACAAATTGAAAGGGAAGCTCAGACTAGTTCTTTAGTTTTGTTTTTCACATTGATCTGTAAAGTAGCCTTTCAGTTAAAGACTCTATTTGATAACAATATGAAAAATAATAAGAAAAAACACTTAATTTGTGTAAAAAGTTGAAAAATAAGTTGAAACATGTGATGGCTTTATCTCATACTTATTTTTATGGGTAAATGTTTTCCATCTTTCATTATTATTTATGGAAAAAATTTCTTACTCAACCACCGTAGAAAATTTTTCCATTGAAAAAGATAAAGTAAGAAGATATCTCATCACGTGTCAACTTATTTTTCAACTTCTAACAAAAATCAGCTATTTTTATTTTCTTTTTTTATATTATTATCAAACGGACCCTTAGTGTTATATTTCAAATATTACTATATATTGTATGTAATTTTTTTATTGTGGCTAGTACACAAAAAGTATGGAGGAAAATGATCATTTTACTAGATTTATTTACCGGATAATTATTATAAGTACATTAAAGAGTTGGACATTTTCAAAATATACAACCCACCGGTCCGTTGGAATATCCGAATGATGAAAATAATAAGTGATGCGAACCCGGACCGTCTTTTCTAACCAGGCTAATGGATCCTCAACCCGTAGTCTATAAACAGACTAGAACCTTGGAATCAAGCGAAAGATGGAAGGCGAAACCTCAACCCAACGCTTAAAGAAGCGCGAACCTCGGTATAATGAATGACGCCACAATCTAGTGTGATTGCTAGATTGATAAGTCAAGAACAATTGAATTTATTCAATTCAACATGTTCAACATGCTCTTAAAGAACACAAAGAGAAAGCTCTCAATTTTATTAATCATCATAACTTCTTCATTAATAAAACAATAATGTGCCTCCTTTAAATAGGAGAAACAAAGCTAGAATCCTAATTCAAAAAGGAAACTAATTCCTACTTAGAAAAGGAAAATAACTTCTAGAATAATCCTAAAACAATAAGGAAAATAATAATAAATAATAAGGAAACTTATTCAAAAAGGAAACTACTAATCTAATTCTTAATTGAATAATAAAATAAGACGGCTAAAATAAACTCTTAAATAATTAAGGAAATAATATAGAAGTCTTGAAATTCTATGGAATTCTTTTTGAATTTCCATGCTCTATCCTTGTAATTCATCAGGTATGGATCATCATTTAGAATGCCACAAACCACCATGGTTGAATAGAAATTGAAGCTAGACCAGATCATATCATACCCCTCTTCTTCAAGAAGATTCGTCCTCGAATCTTTGCTAAGCATTGTTTGATTCAACCCGCATCTTTCAATTTGCTGCTTGGCCTTCTTTGACAAACGGAATTCATCGAACTTGAGGCTATGCTTCAACTCGATCATCTTTACTTCATTGAAGAAACTTCCTAGCTGATGTTGTGGATGGAAATCGTACTTGTCCACTCCAATGAAGTCTACGTAGTCCACTTCATCAACTTTCATCTCCAGTTCTTTGGCTAGAATCTCTTTTCTTTCCTTTACAAAGATCCTCCTCGTTTCCATGGTTGCCTTAGAAATCCCTTGCTTTTCGCTGCAACTAACCTCCATATTCTTTTCGAACCACGCAAACTCTACGGCTGCCATGCTATTCAATTTCTCCACTGCGACCTGCTTACCAACACCTTGCTCTAAAGTTTGCTCTTCATGTTCTAAGTCAACTTTTCCTTGGTGTTGATCTCCAATTCCCTGCAAATAAGACACAACAGATATAGGCAAAGAAGGATTAAGATTGTTAGTGTTTGAAAATACTTCCTCCGATTCGCTCTTTTTTGCCTCAATCTCCCTCACTTCACTCAAGTCTTTTTCAAACTTATTCTCACTAGAGATCACTGAATTTTCTTTTTCTCTCTCTTTTACCTCAGCCTTTCTCTTTTCATTACTCTCTTTTATTTTTCTCTCTCCTTCTTTCTTTTCATCTTCGCTCTCTTTCCTTTCCACTCCTTCACCATTTTTCTTTTGTTTTCGCTCACTCTCTCTCCTTTTGTAACTTCATTTGATCTTCATAAGCTTGCTTTGGTGGCAATGGAACAAGAGCAATGGTTCTCTCATTCATCTTGAAAGAGTACTTATTGGAAACGCCATTGTAAGTGACTTGCCTATCAAGCTGCCATTGTCGACCCAAAATCATGTGGCCGGCTTGCATTGGAACCACATCGCATAAAACTTCATCCTTGTACTTCCCAATGCTAAGAGAAATAAGCACTTGCTCATTCACCCTTATCACTCCATTATCATTCAGCCATTGCAACTTATAAGGACACGGGTGCTTGAACGTAGGCAGTTTTAACTTCTCAATCATTGTTGTGCTAGCAAAGTTTGAGTAAACTCCCCAATAAATTATCAAACTACACACCTTATCTTGCACGAGGCATCTAGTTCGAAATATATTCGTTCGCACACTTGGGTCACCACATTCATCTAGCAATTCACCTTCTACGGCATGCTCTTCAATTTGGTTTGGCACAAAACTTTCCCTCCTCTTAAATTGCTCATAAGTTTTAGTAAACAATTCGTTAAACTTAGAACAATCCCCATCATCAAACAAGGAAGTCTTTTTCGTGCTACTACCCAAATTTTGTTTTCTCTTTTCCCTGTTAGGAGTTTCACTTAACCGTCTGTGCCGTCTAATTTCTAGATTTCTTAGTCGTGCGCTATCATCTTTAAACTCCTCACCACGCCAACTTTGCTCAAAATTAAAGTAACTTGACATTCTCGCTACAAAATAAAGATTAGTGCAAATAAAGAAATAAAAGTTTCCTCACACACTCCCTTACATGTATCACTCTAGTATCACACAATTTTTATTTTTATTCCTCTCGTGTTTGTCACTCCAGTAATAATAAACCTCACAATTTTCTCTTTGGAACTCCAAAACACGTTGAATAATATGAATATCACAAGTCCTCAACAACCAATCGCACACCCAATCATTTAGATTTAGACGTTTTCCACAATGTAATACCAAGGACTAAAGAAACCAAATTCTAGCAATATTAATGAGCCAAGCGAATTTCTAGAATTGTTAGAATATGCAAGCAGAATTTTAAAGAACAAACAAGCAACAAGTCCTAGTTGATAAAGTAATTCAAAGTTCCTATGAATATCTAGAATTCCCAAGCAAAATAGATTTAAAAGGAACAAAATAAGAATCCCAACTAAACTAAGGATGCAACAATGATCAATAAACACAAACGATTGAATATTATTCGGAATTTTCTAGGGTTCAACTTGAATCCTCAATTTCAACAATAGCGCAAACTTTCATAACAATCAAAACCCTATTCAATGAAGCATGAAGAAACCTAGGGTTTTCACTTGAACAATTCAAACTTTAATATATTCTAATTCAAAACAACTCACCCTAAACAAAATAATAATATATATTTTTTTTTCTAGGGTTTACAAACAATTCAGAATTCTTGTTTTTTTTTTAGGAAATTACTGTTCACGCGATTACTGTTCACGGTACTGTTCATCGCACTATTCACGATATTGTTTTTCCAGAAATCACTGTTTACGCGATTACTGTTCATATCAGAAAACACTGTTCACGGTACTGTTCATCGCACTGTTCACGATTTTTTTTTCAGAATCTATAAAAACCCTAACACAATTTGGAATAAAATCAACAATAATAAAGATCTAGGGTTTCAAGAATCTACTATGAAATTGAAAGAACAAGAAACAAAGATAGAAAACCTGGATAGAAAAGTCTCATCTGATACCAATGACGCGAACCCGGACCGTCTTTTCTAACCAGGCTAATGGATCCTCAACCCGTAGTCTATAAACAGACTAGAACCTTGGAATCACGCGAAAGATGGAAGGCGAAACCTCAACCCAACGCTTAAAGAAGCGCGAACCTCGGTATAATGAATGACGCCACAATCTAGTGTGATTGCTAGATTGATAAGTCAAGAACAATTGAATTTATTCAATTCAACATGTTCAACATGCTCTTAAAGAACACAAAGAGAAAGCTCTCAATTTTATTAATCATCATAACTTCTTCATTAATAAAACAATAATGTGCCTCCTTTAAATAGGAGAAACAAAGTTAGAATCCTAATTCAAAAAGGAAACTAATTCCTACTTAGAAAAGGAAAATAACTTCTAGAATAATCCTAAAACAATAAGGAAAATAATAATAAATAATAAGGAAACTACTAATCTAATTCCTAATTGAATAATAAAATAAGACGACTAAAATAAACTCCTAAATAATTAAGGAAATAATATAGAAGTCTTGAAATTCTATGGAATTCTTTTTGAATTTCCATGCTCTATCCTTGTAATTCATCAGGTATGGATCATCATTTAGAATGCCACAAACCACCATGGTTGAATAGAAATTGAAGCCAGACCGGATTATATCAATAAGTGTAGCATTGCTCAAATATAAATAGAGATGGCATGAATAGTTGTTTAGTTTTGTTGGACATTTTTTTGGGGTCTTTTGTCGGTGTTTGCATTTTTTGGTGACACTATGGCTGATTCTATTTTTATTTCTTTTGAGATAGTGAGACGAACATGGATGATTGTAATTTGTTGTTGTGGCTATTAATTTTTGATGAAATATATAATCTTTTTTTTGACAGAAACCGACAAATAATTTCATCCACACTTATATTGAAGACGCTTTCAAAAGTCGAAGAAATGACAATCAATATGTTGCAAAGTATCCCATACCTGTATACGCAGCGGATTAATTTGGATCTTGTGCGATTGGCCTTAAGATATTCGCGTTGTGTAGTGTTACACGAACGACTACCACTGTGCCCACAGTTTCAAGTACTCTCTACAAGAAATCTTAGGATGTGCTTGAGAAGAGATGACAGCCGCCTCTAATTATGTTGTGTATTGTGTGTTGTTATTTAGGTCTAAAGACCTAAATATATATCATTAGGCTTAAAGGGCTTTGAAACCCTAAGGCCCACTATGGGTGTCCCTGTTGGGTTAAACCAACAGGCCCAAAAATCAACATCTCTCACTCGCACATAATGGGCAAATAATCGCATTCTCCCTTGCATCATTCTAGATTTCCTGTTCATATTTAGTAAATGAGTTGTGCGACCGCGAGCAACTTGAAAAGGAAATTTTAGGGTACTATGCCAAATTCCCAAAGAACCAGCATAGAACATCCCCATAGCGTCTCGTTCTACCCCTGACCTATTTAGCCACATTCAGATCAAGCATCTCCAATCTCTCGGAGTCACATCTCGAATCAATGCTTAAACCTCTTCCGTTTTATTCTCATAGTTAAGTCGCTACTCTCAGAAAGCGACATAACTTGGTACCAATGATAATAAAACTTGAACGTGCTACCAACAGTCATCCTTTCGCCCTCATATCACTTACATTATATTCAATTACTTTTTCAACAATGTCCCTTTAGGCAGCATCAATCTTAGCTATAAGATAGATACATCAAAGTAGCATACACTGAACTTCCTCTTCATGATACAGTCAAAAGTCACATAGGGCAAAAATAGTGGAGTATCATACATATTGTATCAATCCATAAGAACTCACACAGTTAAGAAGCAGGGATCATTCTTTCACTTCCTTATATAGGTCGCCAAACACATGTAGTATGACTTACATGTTACGGTGGAGTTCTCTTTTAATAAAGAGCGTATGTCATTATCAAACACCGTACATATCTTAGTTTAGTCGCTGTCAAGCCCTAACCTGAAAAATCTACTTGCTCGCTCGTCTCAGCGCCTAGTTGAAATTTCGCATCCGGCTATTCACAAGTTATAGATGGATAGTGGGTCATCCATATTCAGTCTTCGAAAGACTCTATCTTGACCCTTTCCAAGTCGACACTTCAATCAATTTCTGCTCAGCTCGCTATCATAACGCCATAAGCCTGACGTGTCTCATCTTTGCTAGCCTTCCGGGCGCCAAAGGCGATCACTCGTGTGAGAGAGTCGATCTATACCTGTTGACATACTCATACCATGATATCCCAACTAGGGGTGTACAGAAAATGACCCGGACCTAACCGAAATATAGGATTTTTTTTGGGTTTTATTAGTATAATGGTCCGGTCCGGTCCGAAAAATCTTGGATCGTTACTATGCGATCCGGTCCACGGTCCGACTCAAAAAAATTACCCAAAAATCGGACCGGACCGATATAGTTATATATATATAATTTTTTTTAAAATATATATACTTATTTGTGTAAACATATACATGAGTTTGTTATATTTTTGGGCCTATGTATTTTTATTTGTGTGTAGAAAGCATTGGTCCATTAGAATGGGCTTCACATATGTATAAATGTGCTATGAAAAATGGGCTAAATAAGTGTAAAAAATGGATAACAAGCCCAAATCAAATTGGCCCATTAAAAAAGCCGAGACCGGTTGGACCGACCGAACCCGGACCGTTTAAATCGGTCCGGTCCAGTCCGGTCTTAGTTAGTAATTCGGTCCGGTTTGGTCTGAAAATTCTTAAGACCGAACTGCTCGGTCCGATCCGATCTAGTGGTCAACCGGACCGTGCACACCCCTAATCCCAACCACAAATAAAGTGTGTGGTAGCAGTTATATTAAAACAATAACATAAGAGCAATAAATTCCAAAAATTTATTAATAATAATATCAAGACATCAAATATCCTCTATGGTCAGGAAGCATACAATCACAACCTACATAGCTCTAGACTCCTAACATGAGCCTAGTAAACGTCTCTAACTATAGGCTTAGTCAAGAGGTCTGCAACCATGCGACTAGTAGAGATATGCTTAAGGACCACTTCTTTTTGTGCAACCATGTCACAAAGAAAATGGTTGGGTTCCCTTGGAACCTACTGACAAGACCAATTGCATAACAAATGTCGGGTTGCGTACACATCATTACGTATATCAGGCTAGCAATAGCGTTAGCATACGGAACACGAGCCATCTTCTCCTTCTCATCAGGAGTCTTAGAACACATATCCAGACTTAAGGTATTACCCTTCTCAACAGAAGTGTCAATGGGTTTACAAGCTTGCATCTGAAATCGTTCAAGTACATTTCTTATGTAAGTCTCTTGAGACAAACCAAGAATTTTCTTTGATTGATCTATTAGGATCTTAACTCCGAGCACATAGCTTGCCTCTCCCATGTCTTTCATTTCAAAAATTGAAGACAACCACGTTTGTGTGGCGACAACAATCTCTTTGTTGTTTCCAGTTAATAGTATGTCATCTACATACAAAGAGAATCAAGAAACTATTCCCATAACGTTTAACGTACACACAGTGATCCTCTTCGATCATTGTAAACCCATTTGAAGAAATGGCTCGATGAAATCTCATGTACCATTGTCTAGATGACCGCTTTACCCCATAAATGGATCATTTGAGCTTGCAAATTTTGCGCTCTTTCCGCTAGCTATAAAACCAACAGGTTGATCCATATAGATTTTCTCATCTAGTTCTCCATCGAGAAATGCAGTTTTAACGTCCATCTGAAAAAGTTCTAATCCATATGAGCGACAATAGCTAGAATGAGGCAGATTGAGGCAAACCTCACTACCGGTGAGAAGGTTTTCTCATATTTAACGCCTTCCTTTTAGGTGTAGCCTTTCGCCACAAGGCGAGCTTTATACCTATCAATGGATCCATCTGCCTTGCATTTGACTTTTAGAACCCATTTGTTTCCAATAGTCTCTCGCCCTGATGGAAGATCTACCAAGTCCCAGACATTGTTCTTCCTCATAGACTACATCTCATCAATCATTGCAACTTTTCATTCAGCCGAAGCAGGGGATGTGATAGCCTCCTGATAATTTCTAGGCTTATCTACATCTTGCGGAGTACACATGAAAGCTGCCCCCTCAATCTCAAAACGACGACGTGGGATACTCTCACAATTGCTCTTACGCAAGTGTGGACTTTGGGAATCAGTCTTTAATGGAGGGACACTCCCACTAGGATGTCGCACACTCTCACTAGGAAGCGAGTCACTCTCAACATCCTCGTTTGGATTTGAAACGCCTTCATTCGATTCGACCATTTCAAACAACTTAATGTTTCTGTCCACAACTCCTCTCTCGGGGAATTCCTTCTCTAGGAAATCCACATCTAGTGACTCAATCTCAGAAACAGTTCCATCTTCTTGTTCAACAAGCATCACATATCTTTTAAATTCCTCAGAATATCTAATGAATATGCACTTATGTGCCCTAGGGCCTAGTTTTCCATGCGAATGAGAACTAGTGTGAACATATCCCGCCACGCCCCATGGGCGTAAATGGCTTAAGTCAGGCTTCTTGCTCGTCCAAAGCTCATAAGGCGTTGATGAAACAAATTTAGAAGGCACACGGTTGAGGATGTAGGCAGTAGCTAAGATAGCATCCCCCAGAAAGATATTGGGAGGTTAGCTTGCGCCATCATCGATCTAACCATATTCAAAAAGGTTCTATTCATTCTCTCCGCTATACCATTTTGTTGCGGAGTATATGGAGTAGTTAACTGCCTCTGAATACTTTTTTCATCACATAGATGTTTAAATAACTTAAATAAATACTCACGTCCACGATCAGTACGGAGAGCCTTAATGGTACTCCCACTTTGATTATCAACCAACCTTATAAAATGCTTAAAGCAATCCAATGCTTCAGACTTATAGGAGATCAAATGTACAAAATCGTAACGTGTATAGTCATATATAAATATGATGAAATAGCTAGCACCATGCCTTGCCCTCACACTAAGTGGGCCACAGATGTCTGAATGTACTAATTGCAAAGGAAAAGATGCTCTAGTGGCTTTTTCAAACGGTTTTCTAGTTGACTTTTCTACTAAGCAATGCTCACAATTAGGCAAACTAACTTTAGCGAGTTGACCTAATAAGTCCTCTCTAGCTAATCGATTCATTCTGTCCTGACCTATATGACCAAGTCTAGCATGCCAAATTGTAAAATTATCAGCAGAAGTCAAAAAAGAAATAGAATTATTATTACTGGAATAACAAATATCCAAAACAAATAATCCATCTGAAATAAAATCACTACTATAGAAAACTGTTCCATTAAAAATGCTAGCATTATTGTTTTCTAAAACTACTCGAAATCCTAGCCTAAGCAAAGTAGAAACTGATAAAAGGTTCCGTCGAATATCAGGAACAAACAATACATCATGGATCAATAGGTCGCGTTCACCGCGCATGCACAGCTTGTAGGTACCAATACCTATAACCTGAACAGCTTCTCCATTGCCCACGTAAAGTACTCTACTTCCTGCTGGTATTCGGCGATACTCCACATATCCAACTTTATCCCTCACGACATGTTCGGACGCTCTTGAATCCACAATCCAATCATAAGAAGGATGAGCTACCATAACATGACTTGTTACATAAACAAAAGGAGAATTAGAACTTAAGAGTACCTTTTTCGGTTCAGTGCAGTCACGAGCGAAGTGACCTTCCTTGCCACAGTTAAAGCATGCTTTGTCGGAGTTGCCCTTCTTACCACCACGCTTGCCCCGCTTGCGTTTGGTAGAATTTGCTTTCTTAGGCGCAGATTCATTATCGTTCCTCCTCCCATTGTTCTGGTTCTTGCGCTTAGACCCAGATGCCTTGCACGAACCAGAATGAACCATAAGAGAGGAATTATTAACTTTAACAGCTTCCAAGCGCTCAGCCTCTAACTCCAAATGACGCGCTAGATCATCAAAAGTTTTGATGTTTTCATTGTGCGTCATATTGACTCTCATATGTTCCCACGAATCAGGTAGAGAACGAATCCTAGCTTGAACCTGCTGCTCATCACTCAAGTTGTTCCCAGCTACCTTGAACTCGCGAATCATAGTTGACATATGTCTAAGATGCTGCTTCATCAGGGAGTTAGAGCGCATCTTATATGAGTCAAACTTCAAAGTCAACGCGCGTAACCTAGTAGCTGAAGTGGAACCATACTTAGCTTTCAGGGCATCCCACATTTCTCGAGCAGTCTTACAGTCCTCGAACTCCCTAATCAAGTCATTGTGCATGCTGCTAAGCATAACAAAGCACGCACAATGATCCTTCTTGACCCATTGAGTGTAGGCCTCTTGATCGCGCCGGTGTTGGGCACCATTGCCATCCTCCGGTAGTGGAGTCAAAGACTGGGTTAAGGTTTCCAAAACCTCTTACTCATCAAGGAGATATTGGATTTTACGGTGCCAAATATCATAATTGTCACCATCCAATTTCTTTTCTTTGTTTAAGTCAGCAACAATGCTCTTAGAAGTCATCTAATATGCGCAAAATAAGGATATTATTATCAGCACAGCACACATAATATTTTGCAGCACAAATCTTAAATAAAATTTAATAGTTCACACATGACACGAGATCGAAAGATCGCTACGCTCAAAATCATCTCCCCCAACATGTGATATTATTAAATTAAAATTAAAATTACGCACAAAATTGTATAGGAGCTTTAAGCTACCACTACACTCCCACTATATATAAAACAGGTAAAAACATGCAACACAATGATATATAACAGTGAATTATATCAAAAAAATGCATGGTACCATAATAACCCAAAAAACTGTTTTTCTTCACAAAATAGAAAACTGGTTTTTTTTTTCAAAAAAACAGAAAACCCTTTTTCTATAATAAAAAAAACTGTTTCTTTTTCAAAAAACAGAAAACTATTTTTTTTAATTAATCAAAAAAATGTTTTTTTTTCAAAAATAGAAAACTTTTTTTTAATCGAAAAAGCTGTTTTTTTTTCAAAAAACATAAAACTATTTTTTTAATAAATCAAAAAAAACTCTCCTAAGAGTATATATATATATATGTGTGTGTGTGTGTGTGTTAACACAACAGATCATTACCTGCGAAAATCATACATACATATATAAGAGATTGCACATGCGTGATTGTGTATGAAGACCAATCCTATTGCTCTGATACCAATGTTGAAAAACAAAATACAAGTATCTCATACCTGTATACGCAGTGGATTGATTTGGATCTTGTGCGATTGGCCTTATCATACTCCTATTGTGTAGTATTACACGAACGACTACCACTGTGCCCACACTTCAAGTACTCTCTACAAGGAACCCTAGGATGTGCTTGAGAAGAGATGACGGCCGCCTCTAATTATGTTGTGTATTGTGTGTTATTATTTAAGTCTAAAGACCTAAATATATATCATTAGGCTTAAAAGGTTTTAAAACCCTAAGGCCCACTATGGGTGTCCCTATTGGGTTAAACCAACAGGCCCAAAAACCAACACAATATAAAACCGTACATGATAAGGTAAAAATCTTGATAAAGAAGGGGACGTTAAAAAAAATCTTATAAAGAACATCTTAAGATGTATATATATACACATAGAGAGAGATTGTATTTTTGGTACAAACTGATCTGTACGGACTGGGTTTTTTAGCTGACGGTTTTTTGTTACTAAAACATTGGGAAGATGTTTTTCGCGATGAAAAACCATCGCAAAAAGTTCAGTCCATACGGACTGGTCTGCACTTGAAATTTTCTGTACATATATACGGTTCCCTTATCTTAACAACCATCCTTAAATTAACTAACTTAAGGACCGTACATTTTAAGAGATAAACGAAAGAATATTTTTATAAAATTTGCTAGAGATGATCTCTAAAATAAGTAGATCATCTGCACCAAATTTCATCATAAAACTCAAATATCATCAACGTCTAGAAATGCACACACATATATATATATATATATATCAATTGTGTAGTTAACTCACTTCCTGGTTTGAGTTTTTTGATAAAATTTGGTGAAGATGTTATACTCATAATATAGATCATCTCAACCAAGATTCATAAAAAAATCCATCCATTTACCCCTCAAAATGAACGGTCGTTAAGATTGTTAACTTAAAAACGGTCATTAAGAGAATGGCCCTCTATATCTATACTACACATAAAAGTATGAATTACTTAAGTATCTTTTCTCGTTTTTATGAAAACAAATATGCCTCTTGATTTTATACAAAAGATTTTAAGATTTATATTAAATAAAACAGTATAACTCCATATATTTTTATATTAATATTAATATTCCAAATAAATTCAAACTCTACTCTATTTTGCTAAAATAATTAAACAAAAATTTTAAGCTAGATTTACATTAAATAAAATAGTATAAGACTGTAAATGTATAACTTCATATATTTTTATATTAGTATTAGTATTCTAGAAAAAATTAAACTCTACTTTATTTGGCTAAAATAATTAAACAATTTAGAATTTTTTTTAAATTATGTGTTATGTATAAGACTTTTATACAACTTCGTAACAAACTTTCCAAGAAGGAAATTATTTAATAGATTGTATTAAAATTACAAAGCTTTTAGTTCAATAAAAAAATCAAATGAATTTTACACTTATTTTTATTTTAATAAGACCTCTAAGCCCAAGCTAGGGCAGTAGAATAATAGCATAAAAAAAATGAAAATAGATAGGAGGGGGTTACAAGAGGCCCGCTCCAACAGCTTACATCAAGGTTCCTCAAAAGGACTATGAAAAGAAAAGTACTAACTAGAAAAATGAGCTAAGCTTATACAACAATATTCGCTAACCAAGAAGAGAAAAAGGCCAAAATACAAAACTGGAAAGCAAAACACAAATAAAAAGGCCGAAAAGAAAACCAACGACCAACATGGGAATGCATCAAGATGAAGCAAGTAAAAATCCTTAAGACTTTCTGTGCTTTTAAAGAAATTTGTCTTTGTCTCAAGCAAGTTTTCTTATTTGTTGCCATGAACGTGAGAAGTGGGGGTTAAAAGGAGGACCCTCTTCTTCATCTTCTGTGCAATCTGGAGTGTAAAAATCATCTTTGAATTGCTCATGATGGAGAGCCAAAGCAAAAGGAGTGGGTCAAGGTTAGAAGATCCGTAGTCCAATAGAGGAACAATGGGTTGCATTAATGGGTTGGTTTAAAATTAAAATGGAAGGCTCAATAGAGAGAGGCCCACTGTCCAAAGAAATGGCGGGCTTATTATGCATAGAGGGGTGGGGTTCATGATAATTGGGCCTAGGAAGTTTAGGCTCACCAAAAGGGGAGGGGGTACGCACTTCAGGTTAGGGGTAAAGAATGATGGGGTCGAAACCCACTTTGGACAAACAAAATTTTTTGGATTTAAAAATATTTTTTCCTTGAACTCCCAAATGGATTCCACAAAAAAAATTTGTGAGATTTTAACTTTTTATAAGAAATGCCACGTGAGTGGAAACCATGACCAACTAAAAAGTTGGAATTCAATTCTTCTTGGTTGTCTTGCAAATGGGGAGTGGGGACCACCTTATTTAAAACATGTGTTGTTATTTAGACCTTTATATTTGTCTCAAACGCTCTCTTAAAGTAAATTTATAGTCACTAACATTCTCCTAAGACTTGTCTAATAAGAAGTGAGTACAGTCACATACACTCGCCCCACTTGGGAATAGTTTATTTATAAGAACTCGCCTAATATCAAGTAATAAATTATTGGAATGTTTTTCAAATAAGGCATGCGTAATAAGAGGTGAGTGCTCATATATAAACTCGACTTACATGAGAAGATTGTGTTACTAAACACTCACCTAATATTAGCCAATAGAAGATGGTGTTTGTGATTAATAAAAGTGTTAAAATATGTTTTTAATTAAAATTTAAAAAAGAGGGTTTAAGACACATTTGAGTAGGGGTGGGAAAATGTACCAATAATACCGTACCAACTTGTACCAAACCGAACCATTACCAAAATATACCGAAATTTGGTAATAGTACAATACCAATCGGTATTGTACCATACCGAATTTTTTTGGTACGGCACCGGTACTCAAACTCATTACCGACAGTATACCATACCGTACCGAAATTTTGGTATTACCACGGTATACCGTACCGAACCGAACCAAGTGTGCCAATTATACCAAATACATTAAATTACCAAATTAATTACCAATAGTCTAATTATTTATATATTTGTGTATTTCAGTATTTATATATTTGTGTATAGACTATAGAGTAGAATTGTTAGAGTATGAAAATAAATAAAAAATAATACAGTTTGTGTATTTATGTATATATATATTTATATATATGTAATCAGTAATCTATGTATTTGTATATTTATTAATTTATATATATCTGTAATTTGCGTATTTTTATATCTGTGTAATAAAGACATATATATATATATATATGTTTATTAATTGCATGTAGCATTATTAAACAATAGATGCGAGAAAAAGGAGTTATGATTTACAATGCATAGGAATAGGAGTATATGTATTAGCATGCATGCAGTTGTTAGTTGATTAAATTGAAAATGAACTTGATTACAATTTAACATTATTGACCAGCTTATGATAGGATTTTGTTTGCTTTGTTTGCTTTGTTTTCTATTTTTTTATTTTTAAATAACGATAAGCTGACCTTGTTTGACAAATTATAAATGATTTGATGGTTGTATTCATTTTCAGTTTGATAGTAAATAAGTACCTTAAAATGTTTAAATTAAAATTGTTAATATTAGTTAAAAAACAATTGGTTAAATAAGTTGGTATACGTGTGTAACAGTGCGTAAGAGCATCTCTAATTGAATATATTATTAAAATTGGTTAGAATGTTTATTTTTCTCAATAATTAAAATTGTGGGATCTATTATTTGTATAATTGGATTAGTGTTTATAGACCGTTAAGGGTATGCAATCGTCTTTTTTTTTTAGGATTGATTTTTTGGTAATGTACCGTACCAATCCGTACCATACCAATATTTCGGTATACCAAAGTTCGGTA
This sequence comes from Lonicera japonica, assembly GCA_021464415.1. Lineage (NCBI taxonomy): Eukaryota > Viridiplantae > Streptophyta > Magnoliopsida > Dipsacales > Caprifoliaceae > Lonicera > Lonicera japonica. The sequence continues at coordinate 80,657,655 of CM038464.1, read as the reverse complement.
TACCGAAGTTTTGGTATGGTAATGGTAATAGATTTTGGCGTACCGAATTTTCGGTACGGTACTCGGTATACTCGGTATGGTACGGTATTGTACCAAATCACACCCTACATTTGAGAAATATAAATAACACTCCCTTTAAAACTTGAACATGGTTGCAAATGGAAGTACAAGGAGGACCATGATTTAAGGATGCATCTACCAAACAATTAACAATGCGCACCGAATGTGAAAAATTGGAAGAGTTATCAAAGTTTTCTCATTAGAAAAAATATTTGGACAACATCACGGGGGAGTGATGAGGGCTCACTGTGGGTTGAGATAAAAAATTATTAATGAAAATGAATATTTCTATTAAAACATGTTGAATAATTTTAGAGAATGATAAGGTAGAGACCACACAAAAATTTAAAATTGTAGTCTCTTGAAAATAGAAAGGGGAAAATTTTTTGGCACAAAGAAATCCACATGAATGAAAGTGAGACTTAGATGTGTGGACCACGTACTTTTTAGATGGAATAGATGAAATATTCCATGTAAAAAGCATGTGGTCCACACATCTAACAAATCATGGATCCTTTGGGTGCATAATTATTTTCAAAATAATTATGCACTGAAAAATCATCATAAAATCAAACTTTATAATGATTCTTCATGTGCATAATTATTTTGAAAATAATTTTGTCTCTATCTAATCTTCAAGATTCTTTTGATTGGCATGCGTAAATATTCTATACAAAATATGGTTAGGTAATTTATTTTCAATTTTCTTTTTCAAAATATTTTGGAAGAAATGATCAAAATAACATAAAAATCTAGTATTAAAAAAATATGTTTATAGTTTTTAAATTATTTTGGGTAAGGATAATTATTTAGCTGATATTCTTTTTAACTATTTTCATATGTATTATTATTTACTCTTTTATAATTAATTACCATTCTTGCTTTTTCTCTTTTGATTTTTGAACGAGTTCTTACCATAAAAGTTGGTGATCTATGTCTACTATTACTTTTTTTATTACTCCTAAATTAAGCAATTCTTTAATTTATTATTTAAACTTTGGTTAGTCATCTAAATTACATGTTATATATGTTGTTTTATAATAATGTCAGGATTGATTATTTCTAATTTTGCTTTGAAAAGATAAAAATGAGATTGTACTTTTAAAAGTACACCCATGTGAAGAAAATGTATTAGAGAAGACAAGAAAATGTGTTACAAAGGACAACTTTTAATGGGTAGGGACCACTTTGAGTTGTAAGACCATATATAGTAGAAAGTTAATTGATAGGTTAAAAATGTATATTTAACCTACTATTTCAATTTTGCTTACACCGAAAAAGGTAAAGGAGATGGTAAAATGGATACAGATGATGAATTAAGCATTGTCTATGGGAAAAAAACTCACATCCGATATTTTGTGCAACTCACGTGGCATGTTTTTTTAAAAAAAATAAATAAATGAAAGGCTGATATTCTGTACACAATTTTAGTTTTTTTAAAAAACTAAAATCTTCTATCTCTACTAAAATTTCTTGTGGTAACGGAGATGAAAGATCCACTTCAACCAAAATTTTAGCAAAATATTCGAATGTTTTTTGAAAAGTATGTTTACTAATGGAGATGGGGAAACCAATCTCATTAGCAATGGAAAAAAGGATGTGAGGGTGCCAATACTCTAGAGGAAGAGCATTTAACCTAACCCACACATGAGTGAAAGAAAACTTTTTTGAAGGTATAAAATCAAGTTTCCATGAAAATAACTTGAAATAACCAGAAAAAAGCTTACATGAACTCATGGAGATTGTTGACCTTGAAGGTCTTAATCTTATTTTGATAATAACAATAAATCAATCATGTGTAATTTAACATGTTCTTGATATAAGATTATAGATTTCTTATTTGAAAAATCAAGAATAACATGATTGCTCAAAGGAAGTTTGACAAGGATCATTCAATCTATATCCGATCTAGTCAACGAAGCATTGGACTAAAACCGATCTATCCGAATCAAGATCATTCTTCTACAAGCGTTGGACAAGACAAGAAGATCATTCTCATCACTCACAAGCTAGCATGCAAAACCATGAAGATTAAGATCAAGGATCATATGCTAAAGCTTCAAGTGAAGAATCAATTTGAAGAAACAAATCGAAGCATTCGAAGACTCACCTATTCGGTAATTGAGTGTTTGCTTAGGATTAATGTAAAGTTTCTTAATTGATTGATTATATAGCTCAAACATGAACTTGCATCATTGTTAGATTGATCAAAACCTAGTTTGAATCAAAATCATTTCAAAACATCTTTCTTGCAAAAAAACCGGTTTTGAAATAAATTCATAATTAAATTATATGAATGAATTTTGATACAAAAACATATTTGGGAGTCTTAGAAACTTATTTGGAACACTCCCCAAGCATTAGAATCAATTTTGGAGTCATATTGCAAAAGTTGGAAAAATTGCACAAAACCTCCACCCACCAGAAGCATGTAGTCGACTACATGATTAATGGGTGAGTAGACTACATCACTGTTGAAGGCCATGTAGTCGACTACATGGGCATCAGTGTAGTCGACTACACTGCTAGAATATAGCCGTTGGAACTTTGTTAAATGTGCAATTTTATCCCATAAACTATTAAATCCACCTCAAACGGCTATATCACTTTTGGGACTATAAATATGACTTCTAAGATTCATTCTAAACACCTTGAATCATTCATATACTGTATTCTTTATCTATCTTCATTATTCAAAGATTCAAGAAATTGTTTTTGATCAAATCATTCTTTTTGAGCTATATCATCTTGATCAAATAGGATAACTCTAGAGTGAGCTTCAAATTGTATTCTATACACACTTGAGAGAGTTATTGTAAATTGGTGTGAATCACCAAAAAATTTAGTATTCAAATTGTGAGAGGTAAATCTCATAGGAAAAACAAGAAGGTAAAATTCTTGTTTAGTTTTTGTGAAAGGTAAATTTCACAAGGTTAGCAAGAGGGTATCTTGTGAGAGTATTGTGGTGTAGCAATACTTGTAGAGTGTGTGAGATAACACTTGTAGAGGTTTGATCTTCACCCGAAAGGAGATTGATTTTAGTGGAAATTCTCGGGGAACTAACCGAGCGCGGACTAGGTTTGGTAAACCAAAACCGTGTGGACAAAAAGCCTTGGACTTCAAATCGGTTTAATCTTTCTAACTCAATCTCTTTATTATTGATTGTTTAAATTATTTGAGATTGCTTAATTATTTGCTCTTGTTCTTGATTGTTTATTTGCTTATATTCCTTTGATAAATTTGTTTAGTAAATTGTTTTACTTAAACATTTTCAAAAGTTTTTTTAAATTCCGCATTAAGTTTCAAAAACCCTATTCACCCCCCTCTAGGGTATTTTCCGACCTACAATTGGTATCAGAGGTTGTACTCTTGTTTTGATTTTACAATCTTAGAGTCCTCGATCATGTCTTATTATCAAGGAACCGGCCTTTCTGAAGGTGCTTCTACTTATAGACCACCATTATTTGATAGTAACAAAAACTATAGCTATTGGAAAAATAGAATGTGTACATTTTTACAAGCTAATGGTTTTGAACAATGGAAGGTCACACTTCCTGGACCTTATGAGATCACAAAAACCGATAAGGGAAAAGTCATTCCCAAGTCTATATCCGAATATGATGAGCATGAAATTAAAAAAATTCAATTCAATGCTAAAGCTTTAAATTCATTACATTGTGCTTTGACTATGGATGAATACAATAAAATATCTAGTTGCAAAACCACAAAAGAGATTTGGGATAAGCTTGAGGTTACCTATGAAGGAACCTCTCAAGTGAAGGAGGACAATATTAATATTCTTGTCCATGATTATGAATTGTTTAAGATGGAGCCTAACGAATCACTTGCTTCCATGTATAGTCGATTTTCTATTCTCACTAACGCTTTGGACCTTCTTGGCAAGGTTTACTCTAATGAAGAGAAAATTCGAAAGATTCTTAAGATTCTTCCCAAGAAATGGAGACCTAAGGTGACGGCCATACAAGAGGCCAAGAATCTCAAGACTTTGAGCATGGATGAGCTATTGGGTTCTTTAAAAACCCATGAGAAGGAGTTGGCAAGAGAAGAAGGAGAAGAGAGAACAAATCCAATGACAATTTTTGCCTTAAAGCAAAACGAAGGAAAAGATGGAAAAAGCTCAACTAAAGGAGATGGAGACATGGCACTTCTCTCAAGGAAATTTGAGAAATTCCTAGCAAAGAAGAAGTACTCCCAAGGGAAGATCAACAACTATCCCTCATCCTCAAAGAACTTTAATAATAGATCAACTCATCCTAAAGTTGACAATGAGGAAAGGAAGTGCTTCCATTGTCATGAACCGGGACACTACAAGACGAATTGTCTGGTTAGAAGAAAGGAGAAGAGAGCAAAGAAGGAAGAATTATACAAGATGTTGAAAGATGCTCTCAAAGGGCATTCAAGTGAATCGGATGAAGACGAATCCGATATCGAGTCAAGCGATGAGGAGATGGCACACCTTTGCCTTACGGCAAAAGATGATAAGGCATATAAATCATTCCCTCATCGATGAAGCACTCATGGAGGCTACCATTTTCTCTCCGTAGCCTTGGCCCTTTTTGATGTTGCCATAGGGGAGAAAATGTGCGTTGGTGACAATTAATGTTGGTAAGACTATTAAATGCTTTATGTCTTTAACATTGATAATTATTTTCTTTTGAAACCTATTTGAGATCAAAATTGCTTTATTGGTTTTAAAACTATCTCAAATATATGCAATGCTTTTTACAAATCATTTATTTTATCTATGCATAAATTGAGGGGGAGCATATTTCAATTATTCATATGCTATTTATGCTTGTTATTGAAAACACACATTAATTTATTGTCATCATCAAAAAGGGGGAGATTGTTGACCTTGAAGGTCTTAATCTTATTTTGATAATAACAATAAATCAATCATGTGTAATTTAACATGTTCTTGATATAAGATTATAGATTTCTTATTTGGAAAATCAAGAATAGCATGATTGCTCAAAGGAAGTTTGACAAGGATCATTCAATCTATATCCGATCTAGTCAACGAAGCATTGGACTAAAACCGATCTATCCGAATCAAGATCATTCTTCTACAAGCGTTGGACAAGACAAGAAGATCATTCTCATCACTCACAAGCTAGCATGCAAAACCATGAAGATCAAGATCAAGGATCATATGCTAAAGCTTCAAGTGAAGAATCAATTTGAAGAAACAAATCGAAGCATTCGAAGACTCACCTATTCGGTAATTGAGTGTTTGCTTAGGATTAATGTAAAGTTTCTTAATTGATTGATTATATAGCTCAAACATGAACTTGCATCATTGTTAGATTGATCAAAACCTAGTTTGAATCAAAATCATTTCAAAACATCTTTCTTGCAAAAAAACCGGTTTTGAAATAAATTCATAATTAAATCATATGAATGAATTTTGATACAAAAACATATTTGGGAGTCTTAGAAATTTATTTGGAACACTCCCCAAGCATTAGAATCAATTTTGGAGTCATATTGCAAAAGTTGGAAAAATTGCACAAAACCTCCACCCACCAGAAGCATGTAGTCGACTACATGATTAATGGGTGAGTAGACTACATCACTGTTGAAGGCCATGTAGTCGACTACATGGGCATCAATGTAGTCGACTACACTGCCAGAATATAGCCGTTGGAACTTTGTTAAATGTGCAATTTTATCCCATAAACTATTAAATCCACCTCAAACGGCTATATCACTTTTGGGACTATAAATATGACTTCTAAGACTCATTCTAAACACCTTGAATCATTCATATACTCCATTCTTCATCTATCTTCATTATTCAAAGATTCAAGAAATTATTTTTGATCAAATCATTCTTTTTGAGCTATATCATCTTGATCAAATAGGATAACTCTAGAGTGAGCTTCAAATTGTATTCTATACACACTTGAGAGAGTTATTGTAAATTGGTGTGAATCACCAAACAATTTAGTATTCAAATTGTGAGAGGTAAATCTCATAGGAAAAACAAGAAGGTAAAATTCTTGTTTAGTTTTTGTGAAAGGTAAATTTTCACAAGGTTGGCAAGAGGGTATCTTGTGAGAGTATTGTGTGTAGCAATACTTGTAGAGTGTGTGAGATAACACTTGTAGAGGTTTGATCTTCACCGGAAGGAGATTGATTTTAGTGGAAATTCTCGGGGAACTAACCGAGCGCGGACTATGGTTTGGTAATCCAAAACCGTGTGGACAAAAAGCCTTGGACTTCAAATCGGTTTAATCTTTCTAACTCAATCTCTTTATTATTGATTGTTTAAATTATTTGAGATTGCTTAATTATTTGCTCTTGTTCTTGATTGTTTATTTGCTTATATTCCTTGATAAATTTGTTTAGTAAATTGTTTTACTTAAACATTTTCAAAATTTTTTTTAAATTCCGCATTAAGTTTCAAAAATCCTATTCACCCCCCCTCTAGGGTATTTTCCGACCTACAGAGATGATCTTGATTTTCTCATCCAAACTTGAATAACTTAGAGAGTAGAAACCTTTTCCGAGAGAGGAGAGTTTCAACCCTTCTTGAATCTTCAAAGTAGATGATAGTAGAGCTTCAAGAGGAGAATCATTGAGTGGAGTAGAATTTCAATGAAGAAAAAGTCTACCCAGAAGCAAATATTCACAAGAAAGTAATGATTTGATGTAAATTTTTTAATTGATCTTGACACTAAATTTGTTTCCAACCTTGTAAGGTTTTGAAAAAAGGAAGAATCATGTGATTCCATGGTGGGTGGGGATGTGATGGTGGTAGAGTGGCGGCAGCAGTGGTGTTAGTGGTGGTTGGAGGGTGGTTAGTGGTGGCCAAAATCATCATGAAGTTCATGATGTTCCAGGGAGGGAGGAGAGAGAAGAGAGAAAAAATAATACTTTGTCTCTCTCTATAAAGGTTTTTTTATTTTTATTTTACACTTGATACTATGTTTTCGTTGATTTATTATTATTATTATTATTATTATTATTATTATTATTATTATTATTATATTATTATTATTATTATTATTATTGTTATTATTATTATTATTTTTATTTCATACTAATTATTTAGATTTTTTGTTTATTTATCAAGCACTAAAATCATTTGCAACGCATGTGCATAAAAACTAGTATATATAATGTAAGAAAACAATATCAGTATATATATATAAATTTATATACCTTGATGTGGTAAGAGCAAAAACATTTTCGAGCCCCGTAAACGGTCTCCTTAAAACGATATTTGTAACGTCTCGTATTTCGTTTTCGAGCCAATTCTCTTCTTCAGTCCGGTTAAGGCTTTATTGCTGTTAGATAGTGAACATTGGGTTATGAGCCTCTTGTATTTGACCCGAAACCTCTAGCATATCATATTAGGTATATTAAGTTTGTGAGATCAATCGTTTCATTATTCGGGTGGTTCGAATTGAAAACGGGAAGTGAATTGCGTATTTTGAATTTTTCGGAAAAGTTGATTTTTTGGCCAACTTTGAGAGGCCATAGTTTTTTCTTCCGAAGTCCAAATGCCTCCCCATTTGCGGCCATGTCTTTATATCAAAACCTTATACAATTTTCACGTTTTGACCAAAAGCCAAACCACACTCCTTGGTGGTCGAATCAGCTTGCAAAATAAGTAAATTGTTGAAATCTGGTTTTTGGAACAATTCAGCAGAGCGCTGTCTTTGGTGAATTTATGGGAATGATTTATCCATAATTTGAGAAAATTCCTCTTAGGAAGTTGTAGAGCTTTGAATTTCCTTTCCGTGGACATAAAGTTCACCTCACTTGGAGTTCCGAGCAAGAAGTTATGACCAAAATGCTAACAGTGCTCCAGATTCAACCATCAGTCGATTGATGGGGTCCTGAACGTGATTATAAAGCCAAAACAGAGCACATTTCATCCCAAAGAGATACACCAACTAGGGAGCTTTGAGAGGGCGATTGGGGGGCTATGTGGGGAGATTTTGTGAGAGGTTTAATCACTTCTATGTATGCGTTATCACTTTAAATCATCATCATCATCTTTATCTTCTTCTCCATCTCCATCCTCCATGGCTATGGTTTGAGCTCAATTTGGGGTTTTCTGCAACAACGCATCTCCGGCTCAATTTCTTCTCGATTCTTCAAGAGATTGACCCTCCTAAGGTGGGAACAATAGTATTGCAACGTGTTTTCAAGTTATTATATCTTATTCACTTCGAATCAAAGCTTATGCAATGATTTTGTATATAATTTCTACAAATGCATGTTCATGGGGTTTTGGGATAAATTCTTCTTGATATTTGGTTTGATTTGGACTTGATATGTGTATAAACTATGGATTTTATGTAAGCCCCAATTTCTACGTTGTTTTTGGGAAGATTGGTACAAAACCCTTACTTACGAGTACTTTTGTAAATATACACTATAGTACACTTACATAAGATGCTATGTTCGATTTTGGAAACATATCTTTCGTATAATTACTTGTGATTGTGGTGTTATTGTTGTACTTTAATTAGTAATCCCTTATCTATGAAAATTGCTACCTATCTTCCAGTCCATAACTATGTTGGGCAGATTTATAAGTTTGTTTTGTATAAATCAAGAGCCAAGATCATAGGGGAAAGTTTATACGGAACCTAAATCTTCATAATTTATGTATTATACTTGACTTGTAGCCTACCTGACGAAATGTACGAAACTCCCCAAAAGAAGGAGACTTGGCAAAGGAAGTTAAAATACAACAACAACAACACCACTTGAGTAATGTAAGGTACATATACACGTTAACGGATATATACAAGTTATATACATATACATATGAATCAAGTACATATATATTGGAATACATGTATATATTCTTAGGCTTTGTATATGTTTGATAAAATTCTTATGTATAGATGTTAATGAGATATCCTTGAGATATATGTACTATATATATATAGTTTGTATATGTGGAGCTTAGTAGGAAGATTGGAGATATTTATATACATGTATGTGTACTTTGTATAAGTATATTCGTTGGAAGAATACGTTTTATTGTTTTCCTAGTTTTGTAAGGCACTAGTGGTCAATGGGGTTGACCTAACCCTGGCGGCTACATACCCTGGTCCGTGTAGAGGGACCTCACTTTGAGAGCGGCATACTCTATGGTTTGTAGGGGACCCTGCGATGCGGCATACCCTACACCATCTAGGTGGTCCACAGGGGGACCCAGCCTTGGGGGCTGCATACCCTAACCTTGGGGGCTTTGATCCTAATCACAGTGCACTGTTGAGTAAACCCTAGATGTTAGATGATTGGATATGAGATAAGCAGTTGGAATGAGATTAGTGCCTACGTCTGTTTTACGACTATACTCTCTTATGCTCTTTCTTAATATGATATACTTCCTTATTTCGGTTTATCGTGTTTTAGAGATTATTATACCTTGTTATTACGATTATGAATATCTTGGCAGTACTTTTGAATATATGTTTTCTCTTGTTTTTCAAGGATGGGAGAGCACTTGGTACGCATTGCATGAAAAATGGTGTTCATTGCATAAAGATATATATATATATAGATAGTCTAGAATGAATTATAGGAATGACATATATATATACGCATGATCATAACAAAAACTATTTTCATTATGATGCATCGCATGTATGGTTTTAGAAATTATTTTGTATACAAAACCTTATAGTTCCCATTGAGCTCGTGTTTA